>JAGPOW010003685.1:81064340-81164202 GCA_030014935.1 Caiman crocodilus
CGGTTCGGGCTCATTGGCTGTCGCAAGGCCTGGCAGTTCAAGGTCTCCTCCGCCCTCATCTTCCCCCTCCCCCGGCGAGCCTAGTTTAAAGCCCGCCGATTATGGCATTATGACAGAGAATTATGACATTATGGCAGAGAAACACCTGACCAGAAGAGGAGGCACTCAGGAGATATAAGCCTGGGTTACTAAGGCAGAGGGACCCGTGTGGCCTTGAACCCTGCAAGGAGGAGAGCTCCTGCCATCTCAGGCTGGCAAGGGGCGGAAGCTGCAGGGCAAATTGGGTATTCCCAGGGCTAAGAGATTCAGTGAGTGGGAAGGTGGCTTTGGCAGCAGGATAGTGATCCGGGGGGACTATGGGTGTTTTGTTGGAAGCAGGTTGCTTATGTTTTTGTTTAATTTATAACTGGAGGACTGGCTTGTGGCTGTAGGGGTAGTTAGGAGGCCATACAAGAGTGCCTGAAATCCCTGCCAGGGGCAAGGGTATGATGAAAAGCAAGAAGCAATCAAAAGGGCCATGAGAGTGGAACAGACAGGCTGAGGCTGAAAGAGCCAGAGCCTGAGCCAAAAGGAGGTGACGTAGGCAGGCTGAGACTGAGAAATCAGGAGAGAGCATGTATGTCTAGGCTAGACATCTACTGACAGAGCAACAGGTGAGCTAAAGCCAAGAGAGCAGAGGCCTGTACAGGAAGGCATGTGATGACAGTGACACCTGCAAGGCATAGGCATGGCTATGGGGAAGTCTGGAGGCCATGATCAAATCTCTAAAGCTCAATCAGGATCAGTAGGGTCATAGGTGGTGACCACAGGCTCGAAGTAGTGCCAGCCAGGCGTAAGTACTGAATTCCTTCAAAAAACAGCTGGATTTATTTCTTGCTGGGGTCACTTGATCCCAGCTGACTTCCCGCCTATGGCGGTGGGGCTGGACCTGATGATCTCTTGAAGTCCCTTTCAGCCCCTAACATCTATGTCTAATGTCTGAGTAGGTCCACCTAGGCATGACAGATGCCCACAGAGGACAGAGAAGATTTGGTTTGTGGGAGGAGGGCCAAGAGAGTTCGGTTAAGGTGGTTATACATGCCAGGACTCAGGGACAGCCTCCCAATTGATAGTGAAAAAACATCAAATCATGGCAGTGAGAGAGAAAGGGGGTAGAGCAGGGGCTAGGAAAAATATGGCCTGCCAAGCCATTCTATCTGGCCCGCAGGCCCCTCCAAAAAACAATTATCCCCGGCCTGTGGCTGTCCTTCTGAAAGCTCTTGGGAGGCACAGGCTTTCAGAGGTTGCGTCCCACCGGATCAGGCAGGCTCTGTGCCTCCACCTCCATGGGACTCCTGGCTTTCCAGCTGGAAACTCCATGTGGAGGCACTGAGAGAAATGGCGTGTGACTGGACAGCTGGTGAGTGGGGAGGAGAGCTCCTGCCTGCAGTGCCAGGAGCTGCACGTGGCAGCACAGAGCTTGGCTGGTCTGATAGCTTGCACGTGTGTGGATGGGTCTGGGGAATGTGTGGGTGCATGTGGGCCTTGAAGGTAGGTGTGCCCTCTACCCCCCTTATGGCACAAAGCTCCACTGTCAGTGAGCAGCAGCAGCAGGCAGGGGCTCCACAGCGATATGTGGATCTGTCTGAGTCTCGGGAACTGCATGTGGCAGCACAGATTTTTAGTGTATGATTTGTCTTTTTTTCTGGTTCCAAGATGACAAACACCCCCTCCCAAAAAGAGTACCTCTAGGGACAATGGCAGGGACTTCCAGTGGCAAAGCACAGGGGTTAGAGGTGGGACTTCCAGTCCCCAAATGGAGACTAGGGGGCAGGGCACCTGTCAAGGAGCAGGGCTACCCTTATGGCCCTCAACAGCTTACCAAATGTTAAGTGGTCCTCCAGCCGAAATATTTGCCCATCCCTGGTGAATAGAGTTATACAGAGGACCCAGATTACAGGAAGAGTTAGGGTGGCACCTAAGGGGGAAGCCCTTGGGACTTGTTTTGTCATGTCCTAGCCCTGGTCCTAGCTGCAGAGCTGCAATGTGCCATCCCTGGGCTGAGTTAATGATCTGGAAATGGGCACTGCTTGCCAGGGTTTCCAGCCCTTTTGAATCCTGAGCCTTACAGAAAACCCAGGAATGCAGGCTCCCATGCACAGAGCCCATAGAGGTCTGCACTGTCCCTTGCCTTGCGCTGCTCCAGGGCCAGCCTGCTATGATGAGATATTACTGCATCCTGAGGCTACCTGGAGCAAGGTCATCCCAGGAAACTCACCATGCCTTGCCTAAAGGTACCCGAAGTCTATCTCTAAATCCAGGGTGACCCGTCAGGTCAGGTCAGGTCAAGTCAGAACAGGGGGCAGGCTCATCTTCTGTAGATAGCTTTGCTCGGTGCTGCTTTGTTGGCACATTCTGAGAGACGGCTCTAATCCTGTTAAAGGGGTGTAGGTTGTAGCTGTGTTGATCTAAGGACATAGACTAAGGACATTTGCGCTGAAGAGAACACCCAGGATTGCCACCTGACCAATCTTAAAAAGGCTTTCACCCAACAAGGACACGTCTCCAGAGAGATAGATCACACGTTTGAAAGAGCCACCCGGATACCAGGTGAAGAACTGCTGCAGTACAGAAGAAAAGCCCCCACAAATCGCACACCGCTGGTTATGAGATATCACCCCTCCCTCGAACCCATACAGAAAATCCTCAAACAATTATAACCCATACTAGAAAGAGACCCTATTCTCTTAAAGAAATCTTCCCAGAGCCACCCATCCTCGCCCTCAAACAAGCACTGAACCTTGCTAACCTCATCACCAGAAGCAAACTTACTCAGGCCCAAAACACACCAAGTGGATCCAGACCATGCCATGACAAGAAATGCAAAACCTGCCAACACACCTCCACCACTCCCACACTCACTACACCCCACAACAGAGCCATCAGCATTCCCAAATCTTTCAGCTGCACCTCCAGAAATGTAATATATCTCATCCAATGCACCAAATGCTCTAATGGAAAATACGTAGGAGAGACCAAACAACAACTGCGCACCAGAATGAATGCACACCGGAAATCTATCCAAGACAAGAACACCCAATTACCTGTGGGGACACATTTCTCACAAGAAAACCACTCTCTCTCCAATCTCTCAGTCCTGATCCTCAAAAGCAACTTGCAAAACACTTTGCAGAGACAAGCCTATGAACTCCACTTCATCAACCTCCTGAACACTAAAAATCATGGGCTAAATATAGACATTGGATTTATGACACATCATAACCTGCCTGACATCTGACTCCACAAGTATCGCTCCACTATTCATCCTCCTTCTCTCCCCTCCACCCCACCCAGCCTGTCTCTCACCCATTGACTCCTCAATCTACATTTTCACTGACTGCCTGTCTTGTATGCATACCAGCCCAGCCCCTGGCTTCTTTACTTTTCAGCTCGAGTAGACGCCCGTGGGTCCATTGCTGCCATGGCCAGCAGCAGTGCAGTGCATATCTGAAGAATTTTAGTGAGAGGCCAGGTGGTATGGGAAGCAGCCAGCTTGCTTCTATGGTTGAAATCATGATGTGTCTATTACCAGGCTCTGTCTGAGATGAGAGCACCTGGTCTCCACCCAGAATCAGCTACGGCGTAGGCCCCTGCCCAACAAGACCAAAGCTGGTGGAGGACTTTCTTGGGTAGCTGATGCACTTGCTGCTCTGTCTGTGGCATTAAACACAAACATGAGAGCATCGTCTGTAGGGGGTGATCAGGGCTGAAGGACTCTTCTCCAGAGTTGCTGTCTTTAATGAGCCCATCACCCCATTTTCCACAGCCCCTTATAAGCCTTGAACTGTGCCACTTGCCCTATGTTTGCCAGGACATGGATGCTTCCCGCTGCTCCTCAGCACTTGCAGCCACCACCATGCTTCTTCCTTTGCCTTGGCCACTGTCCTTTGCAGCTCAGAGTGGCAGCTGGAGGCTAGTAAGCCAGGGGATGCCCAAAGTAGGCTGGAGGCTCAGGGGGCTCAGGCAACTTGGGGAGTCAGTAGCTATGGGGCAGCAGTCTGCCCATGAGGGCAGGCTGCTGGGGGAAGAGGCAGGTGTGTGGAGGGGAGCTGCCAATGGGGAACTTGCATCTGGCTGTACCCAGCCCCATACAGCCTCTTCTGTCACCTCGGGCAATACCCCCCTGGCGCTCCTCCCTGTCTCTGGCACCATTCCTTGGCTTTGTTAAGTGTCAGAGACCACAGCTGAGTGAGGGGCTGCCTCACTGCAGGCAGCCTCCATGGCTGAGGTGCACTCCCCAGACCCCCAGACCCAGCAGGGAGGTATGGCCCTGCCCAGCCCTCAGTGAGCCAGCTTGCATACCTCAGTGAGGTGCTTGCATACTAATCAGCTGCACAACAATGGCCCTGGCTAGAGGGTCTTGCCTCAAGCCAAATGGCTGTGACTCAGGAGACTCTTGACAAGGCCATGGTGCGGTGCATTCCTGTGTCCATTCAGGAAATATGAATGGCTGCTCTGTTCAGCAGGGGTCAAAAAGACAGGGCCCTGCACAGGGAAGGAAGGCGGGGGGAACAACCTGCATGGACCAGAGGTGCAGGGAGGTCCTTCTCCAGCATCTGTTCCCTTAATGAGCCCTGTAGCTCAGAATAAAAATCCTATCAGCTCAAGAGAATAGAAACCCCATTGTCTCCCTAGGTTACTAATGGGCCGTGGGCTGGGCTGGGCTCAACAGCTTTCCCTAGAGGAACAGATCCCCAGCTTGTCCTGGCAGTCCAGAGGCCCCCCACCTCATCATAGTGGGGTAGCTGTGTGGGCTGAGCTGTTCAGATAAGAGGAGAGTGTGTACTGAAAGAGCCTGGGGGTTGTGAGGGTTGTGGAAAGGTAATGTATATATGAAATGTGTCGGAAGGAGATCAGTGAACACTGAGGATGTGTGTGCGTGCTGGGAGGTGGGGCTGAATAGGAGAGGGAGAGCAGGAGCTTGACCCCAAATCTCTCCTCCCCTCCCAGTCCCAGGGTTCATCAGCCAGACCAAGCTTCTTTTTCTGCTAGTATCACTGCTCTGCACAGCCAGCCGGGGGTGCTCTCACTGTGTCATCACCATCACTAGGCTGCACACTTTTGGGGGAAGCTCACCTGCCATGTGTTTGTTTCGTTGCTTCTCCCCCAGGCACTGGTTGCTCACCCAGCACAGAGCTTGCAGGGGCAAGACGCCATGTGTGTCACTGTCTTGCAGAGCCTGTATACATCCATGTGCTGTTTCACCCAAATGGACTCATGCAGATGATCCCAGTGAGGGGCCTGGCCTGGATGTGTCTCATTCATCTCAGTCAGACCCTTATGCTCTGAGGGGTGTCACCTCAGTCCCTTCCAGAAGGGAGCACTCGCTGCAGCCTCCCTTGCTTTGTGACGGGTGTCAAAGAGCAGCAGCAGGGACTGGAAATCCCTGTGATCCACCTTGTTTGTCACTCTATTCAGCTGCACTATTCCCAGAACCAAGTGGCACTGAATCAAGGAGCCGGACAACACATACTTCTTTTCCCAACATGCCAACTCAATGAGAGCTCAGGGATAAAGGCAGCCTCATTGCTATGCATGGGCAACCAGTTTCTTTCCCGCACCCCCCATTCATGGGGAGCAGATCATCACCCGGCAGCCGCACCATGACAAACAATGTTCCTTTCATAGTGCTCCAATAGACGACATGCTTTAAAAGACTCCAGAACTGGCAGGGAGCCAGGCGCTCCGGATGGGAGCTTAGCCATGGACCTGGGGGGCTGCCAGGCCCCTCTTTGTGTTTTTGTGGCTGTAAAAGGCACCTCTGGGGGTCAAGGAGGTGCATGCATTTGTGTCTGCATTGGCCCACCTGTGGGTGTTTGTGAGCATCTCTTTAGTTGGGAGTGTGTCCATGTGAATGCGTGTGTCCATGCCAGTTTATGCCTTCATTGCGGTGTCCGCCTGGAACAAAATGAGTCTCTGATGAAGTTGTGTTTGGGTGTGCCTATGTCAGGAAGCACATGCTCTCCTATGAAAGCAAGTGCCTATATTGGGGAACACGTCCCCTGTAGGAGAATAGGCATCTTGACTGAGGTGTGACCTTGGACGTGTCCATCTCCACAGGAGGAAGAGAATCCCAGTGGCAGAGTAGGTGTCCCCATAAACCAGTGCCTGTCTGTGCCGGGGTGTATCCTCATTCCCAACACTGTATCAGGTTCCCTTCACTTCCCTCCACATGCCCTACTCAGGTATTCAGGTATTCTGTCGCCCAAGGAAGGCAGTGGAGCACAGGAGCACAGGAGTAACTCAGGGAAAGAGGGTGCTTCCCTGCAGAGTAAGGCTCAGAGGGGTGTGCTCTGCATTGGCTCTAGGGATCCAGCCCATACAGGAAAGCACAGCGAACACTCTGCTGTGGGCTACTCCAGCTTCTGAGAACCTGTTACTCAAATTGCCAATTGTTCAAATCACAAGCGAAACTTTATAAAAGGGGATAAGACAAGGTGCCACGTTTTTTGATTACATGAGTTAAACATAGAGATTTGGACACACCATTCATACAAACACACACAAATCATCATACACATTATTACACACAGACATACACATACACAAAACAACTATTCCATCCACACATACACCAGATATAGTTACCAGCAATAGTTGCTCAAATCAGCCTAGGGTGGCCAACCCAGGCTTATTGAGTAGATGATGATGATTTGAAGACAACAGATTTGAAAATAACAGCTGGAGTGGGGTGAACAGATGCATCTGTGCTCTGATGAAACAGCAGTAGAGAAAGAGACTCACCCAACTTGGCATTTTCAAATGATTGGCATCATTTGTTTCAGTGCTTTGGGGTTTTTTAATACCAGCTTCTGTTTTTGTGGTTGTTCTTTTGTCTTCAGCTTATCTCAGCCTTGGAGTGTTCTTGCTGCCCATCTGGCAAGATGAGTGCATTCCTTCTCCTCATTATCTTCTTTGTGCCCTAGGCCTAAAAGCGATTCTTCAGCCATTCATTAATTAATTTACTGACTGGTAACTTACATTTGGCGCCTTGTTGCTCACAGTTAAATCTTCTTCTCCTGTCTCTATGCTATTCTCTCACTATTTACTCTTTTACACACACTCATACATAAAGGCTATGCAGAGTTCATTCACTTATGTCAAGCAGAAGAATACAAAATGGAGTTTTTAAGTTACTTACAGGACAAGACTAACATGGTTATATTTCACTATTATTACACTCTATGTTAACATCAGCTACATAAGTTCAGTTCATGCTACAGACCCACACAGACAGTGGGCATCAGGGCTAAGTGAAAACAGTCAAGAAGCCCAAGGCTGAATCAATTCAGTCTTGTCAGGTTAGTCTAAACTGCAAAAATTAAATTGAAACAAAAGTGAACAGACATTTACCTTTGATGCAGGCAATGCAGCCACATGCCTGTAGTGGCTCAGGCTAGAAGCCAGGGGGCACTAGAGCACACCTCTCAGGCTGTGTGTTCACTTCTTCTTCCTGCTGCCCCTGAGGTCCTCGGGATTTGCAGTCCAAACTCACACCAACAGGACTCTACGGGGTTGCTCATCACTTCCTCTTCCAGCTTCCTGGTGCTTCTGGGATTTGCAGTCCACAGTTGCAGCTGGCAGTAAATTTGAGTGGGGCAAGGGGTGTTTAACTCCCCTCCCTGGCCCCAGACACCAGCCAGGGTTTGCCTGAGGGGCAGCCCCCTCCCCCTCCCCTGTAGACTGGGCTGCATCCCCAGTCAGGCTTGTCCCCTGACACTCCTTTATCAGTCAGCCCTCACTGCTCCAGCTAGGGAGCAGAGGGGTGGGGCTGGAGCAGACAGCCCATCCCATCCCAGTCGAGAGCTGGAAACCATTCTGGGATGCTGGGGGACTGTGATTTAACTTGAACCAGGAAGGGATCTCGGACAGAAGTTTCATAAACCAGTTTGACCCAAATCAGTTAAGTCTATTACAGTCAACCAGGTTTATCTTAAACCAGTTTCAACCAGTTTGAAACTGGTTTATGTAAACTGAGCTTCTGTTCTGTTACAGGTTTAAACCAGTTTCTGATCACTTAAACCAGTTTATGTTTAACTTCTGTCCCTAGCCCAGGAGACCTGCTCACTTCTACCTCCAGCTGTGGGAGCAGGTTTTAGTATAGTAGTTACAGATCATGTAGCCAATTCAAGCAGGAGCCTAGGGGCCCCTGGGTGTTAAAGCCTGAGTCTCTAATCTTCAAATCATGAAGCCAGACCACACAGCCTGGCCCCAGCAGCATCATAAACTTGTCTGTGGTCCAGCTAGTGGAGGAGAGCAAGCCATTCTGGAGGCCCAGTCCCCGGCTCTGCTCGTAATACTACATGGGCAGGCTCCCAGCTATTCAACCTGGGGGGTCAGGGGCTGTCACCCAAGGAAGGCAGTAGGACCTTGGTACCTCACGAGGCTCAGTACACAGAAGGATTAGCAGCTGCTGGGAGCAGAGCACATCTTTCACTATCCTACCCCAATAGCGTGGCATTCCTGAGTGGGAGAAGCCCTCCTGCTAGGCTCTGCTCAGGGCATCATGGGCAGACTAGAGAGTGATATCTGCTGCTACAGCTGTTGCACCAAAGTCAGTGCTGAGCTATAAGGCCTTCAGGCACTGCAGCTCCACGGGTGAAGTACAGCTAGAACAGTGCTCTTCTTCCTCCTGGTGGAGGCAGGGGGAAGTGGGGAGGGCAGAAATAGCGCACCAGGTATGGGGACGAGGGGGACTGGGTCTTTACTTGGTGGTGGCAGACATATCTCCTCCTGGCAGGGCACAGACTGAGTTCCTGACCCCTTGTTTTCTGGATTATGGCCTCCACTTGTGACCCAAGTTTTGGGCTGGGAGGGGGCAGGAGAAGCAGGGGGAGACCCATGTGCCCTGGAGCTGAGCCATTTGCTGTGGTTCTCACAGCCCCTCAGCCTGTCTCCCAGTACAGCAGATTTAACAAGGGGCGTCCTCAGTAATTTTCTTCCCACAGGCAGAACCTCAGTCCCCCAGCTGCCGGGGACGGTGAGTTCCTGTAGTGGGACTGGGCCCCCAACAGAGGTAGCCAGCAGGAATCAATCCTCCTGCAATGATCATTGCCTGGACAGCACCTTGGGACAGAAATCATAGCGCAGGGTATCTTCTGTGCCAACCCCACGGGGGGGGGGTTCATGCCATGGCCTTGACCCCATTCATAAGGCCTTTGTGGAGCTGTCGGCTTCTGGCTCCAGGAACATGGGACAGATCAGCAGGGCTGTACCGTGGCAGGGCATAGCTGAGCCTGTGTGAGCCTCTCCATAGCAAGGCCTCGAGGTTGCTGGGAGCCTGGGAACGCAGCGCTGCCTTGGGGATGGGCAGTGGGAGCACTGCCGGGACCAGCCTCATCCAGACTGCAGCAGCCTGTGAGCCCTGCCCTCTGCACTAGTCCATAGGTCACACACTTCATCACCCCTTCACTGTGAATACCCCCTCTCCCTCTTTTCCCCCAGGGTGGGGACCATACCTACTTCTGCATCAGGAAGTATCCAGCACTATGAGGCTCTGGTGTTAGCTGAGGCCTCTTGCCACTGCCCCTGTAAACATGATTAATAACAACAAGGATGCTGGGCCCATCTGGAACAGCCTCACCTGATCCTGGACCTGATCTCTCCTCCCCAATACACTCCAGGCTGGAGGCTGATGAGTGAGCAGATGAGAATAGGATGGGGTTCAATGTAGACAAATGCAGGGTGCTACACCTTGGGAGAAGGAATCCACAGCATACATACAGGCTGGGGAGTTCCCATCTTGAAAGCACAGAGGCAGAAAGGGATCTTGGAGTCACTACCGAGTCCAAGATGAACATGAGCTGCCAATGCCAGATGCAGCCAGCAAGGCCAGCCATACCCTGTCGTGCATCCAAAGGTGCATCTCAAGCCGGTCCAGAGAGGTGATGCTCCCCCTCTGTGCGACTTTGGTCAGACCGCAGTTGGAGTACTGCGTCCAGTACTGGGCGCTGCACTTTAAAAGGGATGTGGCCAGCCTGGAGAGGGCTCAGAGGAGGGCCACCCACTTGGTGAGAGGGCAGCGGGACAGGCCCTACAAGGAGAGACTGAGGGACCCGAACCTGTTCAGCCTCAGTAAGAGGAGGCTGAGGGGAGACCTAGTGACTGCCTACAAGCTGATCAGGGGAGATCAGCAGCAAATAGGCAGAGCCCTTTTCTCCCCAGCACCACCTGAGGTGACAAGGAACAATGGTAATAAGCTGAGGGAGAATAGGTTTATGTTAGAGATCAGAGGGCAATATTTTCAGTTAGGGTGGCCAAAATCTGGAACCAACTTCCCAGGGAAGTGGTCCTCGGCCCTACCTTGGGCATATTCAAGAGGAGGTTGGATGATCAATTGCCTGGAGTCTTGTGAACCCAGCATTCATTCCTGCCCGTGGCAGGGGGTCAGGCTAGATGATCTGTTCGAGTCCCTCCTGACACTAGCTACTATGAAACTATGAAACTGATCCAAGCAAGGACCCCTCTCCATCGCCCAGAGAATTAATTCCAGATTTCCCACCAGAACTACATGAAGCAGGTAGGAGCCATGGAATGAGTCTCATGTTGGGTCAGTCAGGCTTCAGCGGATCTCTCTCCCCTGCTGCATGACAAGCCACCTGCACTTCAGCTACACTGGCTGAAGGGAGGACAGTCCCACTGCATAATGCCTCTGGAGCTGCCACATCTGCATTGGCATTGGACACGCTTATATATGGCACCAACAGCTGTGGGGGTACATCTTGCTGCTCATAGCACTCTTAGGTCCATGAGTTCTTTCCCAGTGAATGAGGAGAGCTTGTTGCTCCTTCCTGGGCCAAAGAGGGAACTGTGGGAAGGCACAGGAGGACTAGCAGCACCTGAGTGGCACTAGCCTGCACCCACACAGCACAGTGGTTGTGCTGGCAGCTGAGGCATTATGCTCCCTCAAGCATGAGCTGGTTCCCACTATGGGGCAGCTATCCTATGCTAAAGTGACACTGGGTCTGAGTTAGGGACTTTGTGTGTGGATGGGTTCAGGTTGTAACTCAGCCAATCCTGCAGTGAAGGAAAGCCCCCACTTTCATCACCTCTCTGGAGTGTCAGGGCTTCAAGGAGCTCCCCATCACCTGGTCCTCACCAGTGATCATGTATGGCCAGACACCCTTGCTTCATGTCTTTGTTGAGCCCTGAGCTGGGGGTGCCATTTCTGGGTGCTCCTTGGCCATGGCTGTAACAAGCCTGGACCCAGTCATCCCTTGGGTTATACCAGGGGAGCCCTATCCACTCAGGGCTATATAAACCCAGAACAGATGGGTTCAAGCTGTTTGGCCTTCAGGGGACTTAGCTGGGCTTGGCTTGGATTCTTGCCTGTTTGGAAGGCCTGGCTCAGGCCTGGTCCTTGCCTTGCCTCCTGGGCTCCTCAGGTCCTCAGTCCTAATTCCAGCTCTTTGACTCCTTGGCTTTGGACTCCTGCCCTGGGAGGCTTTGGCTCCTAGCCTTCACTCTTCAGCTTAGGATCCTGGTCTTGGCTCCTGGACTCTGCCCTCTGGCTTGGGAGGCAGTCATGCTGATGTCGAGCAGTGGATGGCTCAAACAGCATATCTCTTAGGAGCTTGGAGAGCTGGAGATGTGGGGAGCACCCAGTCCTGCAAAAGCAGATGCTCTGTGTGCCCCATTATGGATTCATTCTTAACGACCAGAGGCCTTCCGAGCTGTGATATCAAGAGTTGAGGGGGAACGAGCCCCATCTGAGAAGTGAGTGGCAAGCTCAGAATCAGCATGACCATGTGGGAATAGATACCAAGAGTCCTGGGCGCCTCACAGGAAACTGATCTTGCTACAATATGGTATTATTTCCCCCAACCCAGGAGTCTGCACTCCCAGACCTTTGCTCTAGCTCCTTAGGTAACACTCTTCTCGACTTGGGAATAGGACCCAGGAGTCCTGAGTTACTCTTTTTAATAGATAGGCTACACAGGGTCAGGACTCTTACTCTCAAGCATCCTGCTCTAATTACTATATCCCATCATCTTGCCAGAACCCAGGAGTCCTGAATTCCAGCCCAGAGCTGGACACAGTGGCATTAGAAACTTCAAGCTGCAAAAACTCCCACAATAACAAATAGAAAATGACTTGGAAGTTTCCACTGCTTCTATAGAACCACTGGAGTGGAAACCAAGTTCAGGGGTTTCAAACAGATACTCAATTTGAGTCTTTCTTAATTAGCTTCTCAGCTGTCTGCCTAAACTGGCCTCTTAAAAAAGGAGTCTCCATCCAAGAGAAATCAAAGTCTTGTCATCCAGATAATTTTGACGGTAACAAGCTGGGATGTGCAGGAGCCAGGCCATCAAATGCTCTTGTGTGGGGAGCAGAGAACAAGGGCTCTAACATGTATGTTTGAAGCCTGATGTGCGCATGTGTGTTTTGCTAAATACAGTCTGTAGTGTGGATGTGCAACCCAGAGCACTGGCTGCCCCCAAACCACAAGAGAATGCCTGGCAGAACTGCACATGTATTTTTAGACTCCAAAGGTTTGTCCTTCCAAAGTTTTCATAATGGAGGGCCGAGGACGTGTGTGAAAGTATGCTGGAAGAGTGTTTTGTGACTACTATGTTTTTAAGCAGAGCCTCATGCCTGAGTTTATAATGTGTGAAAGTATGAAGTGAAGTGTTCATGGGGGCACAGAGAAGTCCTACAGGACTAGTTTCAGATAAGCATAGTTGGTTGTTATTAAAATTATCACCCATTATCATAGTGAGCACCAAGCAGGCCCACTACACCGTACTCTGTAAGTATGCATAGTTATGAGATGGTCCCCCACATGGTGGGTTGTAATCAACATGTACGTGTTCCTCAAACTGCAGCAGAGAAAATTTAGGTTTGAGATTAGGAAAAATGTTCTGACTCTGAGGGTGATCAAGCATTGGAACAGGTTACCTAGAGAAGTTGTGGACTCTCCAGCCCTAGAAGTTTTCAAGAGCAGGTTACTTGGCTGGGCTGTTTTAGTCACAATGATCCTGGCTTGAGAAGGCAACTGGACTAGATGACCTCATAAAGTCCTTTTCAGCCCTACTTTCTTATGATCCTATATACAAGTCAGATAAAGGGGAGGAGGAAAAATGAAGCACAGAGGTAGGCAGTGACTTGACCACAGTCACCCAGCAGAGCAGTGGCAAAGCAGGAAAGAGAACCCAGGAGTCTAGAGTGCCAGCTGATATTTTTAAGTAATACAAAGATTTAAAAAATGAGCAAAACAATACAAACTTACCTTCTCCCCACTCTGGGCCTAATTGTAGACATGCCAGTGCTGTAATTTGTATGTACAAAAGCACACACATCTAAGTTAGGAAGAATGGTCAGCTGGGTTTTCAGTGTACTAACAGCGTGCTTCAATGCATATGTTAATGATGCCTGTGGTATTTTAAATATATTAAGAGACCATGTTTCCAGGGGTACAGTGCAGAAGAGAACTGAGTATACAATGGAGCCCAGACTTTTCCAAAGAGTAGACATACACAAAGGCAGGAAGATTTCTTTCCCTTGTGCATAAATAAGAAGTGACATAAGCTCAAAGCAAGACCCCTTGTGTCTGTGTGTGTGCCTGCACACGCATACATTTACACACATACATGTGTGTGTACATACCTAGTCACCTCTTGCACACACACCCTCATGCACTGCTTGGTTGAACAGAACTCTTCTTCCCCTGAGCATCCCTCTAACAAACTGGAGACTTACTCTGACAAGCTTGCCCCTCCCCACCATGTCTCTGAGACTCCAAATCATGTTGGCTTGTCCTAGTCTCCAGGATTCTGGGAAAAAGGGCATGTTCAGAACAGGGTGTCCTTTGCCACAGCCACCTCCCAGGAGCACACAGCCATGACACGAGTGTGTGGGATGCTGATGCCCACCCACCAGGGGGACAAGGGGCCCTGGAAGCTGCGGCCCACGCGTCCCCCACGTAGCACGTCAGCTGGCATTCACTCTCCTTTGCCCAGCACAATGACTGAGGGTTTCTGCTTCATTTGTCGGTCTTTGTTCCTCTGCCAAGGACTGGGCAGTTGGCACGATACATGGCAGCTTCTAGGACCAGGCACACAATACCCACCCCCTTCGGGCTCCCCCCTCCTTTAGATTCTCACACACACACCCTGTCTGGGGAGGGCCAGTCCTCTGCATAAAACCCATTGCAGAGCAGCCAGCATCCTGTCAGAGCTTTGCCACTGCCCGCAGGACAAGGCCTGGCCCAAAGGAGCAGGAGCATGAGTGTGAGCATGGAGGGCCAGAGGATGTCTTCTTATGGGAGGCGATTTGGCTCCCAAGCCACCATCCACCAGTCCCTGAGGTACTCTCCTGGCCGCAGGCTCCTGTCCTCCAGCCCTACCTCCCGGGTCTCTGTGACCAAAATGAAGACCTCCAGCCTGAGCTTCCGCACCAGCCCCCGCTTCAGCCAGGACAAGGTGGACTTTTCCCTGGCTGACGCCCTCAACGCTGAGTTCAAGGAAACGCGCACCAATGAGAAGGTGGAGATGATGGAGCTGAATGACCGCTTTGCCAGCTACATTGAGAAGGTCCGTTTCCTAGAGCAGCAGAACAAGGTCCTGGTGGTGGAACTCAACCAGATCAGAGACAAGGAGCCCACCAAGCTGGCCGACATCTATCAGGAGGAGCTACGGGAGCTGCGGCGGCAAGTGGACCAGCTGTCTAACTCCAAGGCCAGGCTGGAGATCGAGAGAGACAACCTGCTGGAGGACGTCAGCATCCTCCGGCAAAAGTAAGGCACTGTCACAGAGCAGGGGAGCAGCTGATGTCCTTAGTGTTGTCAGTGTGGTGAAAGAATGGCACAGAGCTGAAGCTATAGAGTCAGACAAGTCATGCCAGGAGAGAGGAAGTAGTCACTTGCCCTGGATGAGTAGCTGGAGATTCAGTACACTTTACAAGTTTTCCTTATGCTTTAAACAGATGGGAATTAGGGCAGTGCCCTCACCCCCCTGCTTTACCTGTGGCAGGTTAGGCTGTTCCTGGCATCCTTGGGCTCCATGCCTTGTAGTTATGTGGCAGGTTGTTTGTGGAGTCTTAGGAATACGTTAGACAAATACCTGGCTGGGATGGTTTGGATATAGGGATGATTCTGCCTCAAGCAGGGGGTTGGACTAGATGATCTCCAGAGGTCCCTGCCGGCCTTGCTTTTCCATGATTCTTTGATATGAATCTGTGAGGGTGAGGGAGGAAAGGATGAAAAGACAGATGGATAGATAGTGGTAGGACCCAGGGACTCATCTGATGGTATGGATGGCAGAACTCCTGGGTTCCCAACACTGCTGCTGGGTGACCTCAGTCAGCTTGCTCTCCCCTTCTCTGCCTAATGTTCACTGCCTGTAAGGGGAGCTGGGGGAAGGAGCTGTGAGCACAAGGGGAACCAAGTGCTATCCACAGCCAGATTTTCAGGAGACCTCACACTAGTCTCCCATATTGTACTGGGAGAAAAAGCAACTATGCAGGGAAGTGTGGGCTTGTACTCCTGCATTTTCAAACCCTGGCCTGAGAGCTGGGTACCCAGCTGCCCAGTGTACCCATGCCGACTCTTGCCTGATCCCCAGAGCTTCTGTATGCGCTGGTGGGCAGGCATGAAGGCATGTGTACCCAAGTGGTTTAACCAGCACAGGGCAGCAGTAAATGCATGCAGTGGAAGGACCTGCTCTCCCTGCCTCCCTCACTGCAGCCCCCTGTGACAAACAGCATGCTGGAGCAAGGCTCAGGAGAAAGGACTTCTGTCTGTGAGCCAAATTGCTTGCACACTGCACATGTAACAAAAGCTCTGCTCTGCTGAAGCTCTGGGGGCAGGACAGGAGGAGGAGGGGGAAGGGCTGCCAGCCTCATTAGAGAAGGGCTTGTCCCTGTGCTGGCTGCGCATTTGTGCTGGCTGTACACCAGCACACTGGTTTTTGGAGGAAGTGTGCCCTAACAGTTTGGGCAGACAGCTAGACACCCAAAGTGGCATGTCCCAGTCCAGGCTGGGAAAGGTATGCTCTGGCACCAGGCTCCCAGTCTGTCCCCTGCTTTGAGACTGGGATGTCAGATTAGCATGAGTACAAGGATTTGGGAGTCAGGACTCCTGCGTTCCACCCATTTGAGCAAGATGTTAACTCTACTGTGTCTGAGGGAGGGCTCTTTGCTCACCCACAGGCCTTGTGAAACGTAGGCCCCCGAAAGACATGCAAGTAAAGGAGCAATAGAGTCTGATGCAAGATCCCCACAATTGTGCTTCCATGCACATGACAGGAGGTGTGATTGTCGGATTCTGCATCAGATCCCAGAGCACCTTATTGTCAGCACAGGAAGTGGCAAGTAGCAAGCTCCCATATCTGGGAGACCCCTCAATTGAAGGGACTCCCAGTCACTGGGGGACACGATGCACTCCCAGGGCTGAGAGCCATCACCTGATGTGGCATCCAGCCACTGGGGTGCATCAAGTCTAGGAGCCCTGACAGCTGATCCAGGCTCCCAACTGCAGGGTGCATCCCCCAGCTGGGAGCCTGGATCAGCTGATAGAGCTCCCATGCTGCTGGGAGCACCATCAGCCAACAAGGCACCCAACTAGGCTCAGCCAGGCCACACATTCGATTGATGACATGATAGGAACCAGCCACAAAGTTATTCAACATTTTTTTTATAACAGTTTTGTGGCTTATTCCTTGTTTTATGACACCATTAATTGCATTAATGTGTGGCTGAGTGACAACTTAAGACATGATGAACTGGTCAACCACATCTTAAATGAAACGTATGCCAGGGGCTGTAATTAGTTCATGTTTCCATTTGAGCAAGGACTCAGGATTATTGTAGCTGACTGAAGGCTGTTAGCAGCAGCTCTACCCATGTCCCAGCCAAACACAGATGCAACATGCTGCATCCTACAGTGCACACACACAACAGACCACCCAACACACTGCACCCCACAGTGCACGTGCACACAGACACATGGACACATGCACACCCGCACACATGCACAACAAACACAAGCCAATGCACTGTGCCCCACTGGACCCACACACAGTAACCACTATGCCTGATTACTCTATGCCCACACCATGCATACAACAAACACAACCCCTGTGTGCTCCACCTCACAGAACACCTCCCAAAACATCCCACTGCACACTCCACACCCACAGCATGCATACAGCAAACACAACCCCTGTATGCTCAGCCTCCTGACCTCCCTACCCCATGGCCTGCAAGCCACAGCCAGCCTAGATGCCTAGGCAATCAACACAGACAAAGGTGCTTCCTGCTGGTACCCACCACAGCCTGTCAGCACGTGCAACCCCAGCCAGTCAGCTCCATGTCAGTGCAGACTTCTCCCGACATCTGTCCCCTCCCTGGGTAAGTTCTGCTGCTTCCAGCTGACTGTGACACCCTCCTTGACCACAGGAACCTTGACAGTCAGGACACACTGGGCTCTACAGCCAAACCCCTGAAGCAGATATTCTCATGCATCCACTAGCAATCTGCCTTCTCAGCACTTGAGGCTCCTGCCCCCACATGCTTCTCCCTGCTACCACCCTCCCCTTGGCTTTCCTTGTCATTGCCTTCTTGGGCTTTAGCCAGCATACTCCTCTGTGCCCTCATGGCTGGCAGTCTGGAAGGATGCTCTCTGCAGACCATCTTTGGCTTGTAGTAGATCCTTGAGGCCAGGCAGCTGCCAGGGGAAGCAGCATGCGAGTCCCCCCATGGCCTTGCAAGAGCCTACATCTTTCAGGAAACCTGCTTTTCACTCTAGGCACACTGCAGTGATCACCCCACTGCCCTTCCCAACCCACCATGCCCTGGCACCTGATTCCTCCCCTGGGCCTGACATGAGAGGTGCTGTGTAGCTGCTCTGTAGTGTGGGACTAGGCAGTATTGGGAATAGTTTCCATGAAACTTGGCCCTTCTGGGTCCCTGGGCAAACTTTTGCCTTTCCCAGAACAATGCTAGCATGCTGTAAGGGAGATGTGCCTGCTGGTGTCTAATGCTGCACCTGGGATGGGAACAAGTGCACTGATGGAGGAGGGGGCTGGGGTGTCCATCATGAGGCTCTGTGGAGGTGGGGGGCAGATAGTGTGTATATGTGGTTGAGGACAGGAAGCTGCTTGGAGATTGTATGCCTGATGGTGATTGTCTGTGGGTGTCCATGTGAAGGAAGGTGTGTATTGGGAGTCTTGGGTGAGGGCAATCGTGTCTGTGTGAGATGGAGATAAATTCTGGGTGTGTGGGTGAGGAGGATGGTGCGTGTGAGGGTTGGAGGATGAGGAGGATTGTGTATGCAAAGAGGTGTGTGTGTGCGCGTGCATTAATGAAAGGGAATTATATGGGGTCTGTATGCTGTGTGGTTGTTTTGACCTTGAGGGTTTGTTTGTTTGGATTTAGCTGTTTGAAAGAAACAGAAAAGCCAATAATTAGATTAAAACTGTGCCGACTTCCCTGTTTGTTTCTTGTTTAAGATTGCAGGATGAGATTAATCTGCGGCTGGAAGCTGAAAACAATTTGTCTTCCTACAGACAGGTGAGGGGAGCATTGCCTCCTGGCAGACAGGCCCAAAACTGGGTGTTGTGGGGCCCCACACGTTGCAGGATCAGACCCCCTAACCCTAAAGACCAGAGTGTCTTGGCTGGAGAAGACTGGGCCTGGGTGGCAATCAGAGTTGGGTCAAGACTGGGACTCAAGTTGACAAGGAGGTTCAAGGGACAGGCAAGCCCAGCATCCAAAAGTATGACTCCACCTGCTGAGCTCCTTCCTCCCAGTAGGGCAAATAACTTGGTCTGAAATCCCCCCACCCAACATCTTTGTCCCACAAAGGCAGTATCACACCACCTTGGAGTGAGGGGGCAGCCTCTAAAGTTGTGTGCACAGCAGAAATAATGTACTTGGGCTCCTGAGACAAGATGCCACTTTGTCCCACTCAGTCAACAGTTCCAGCCACAGAGGGGAGGCCACTAATGTCCTGCTCATCTGACCTCTAGTGCTATGAGAATAGAGGGGAAGACAGGAAAATTCAGGCATACACCACAGCCAGGCTTGGCCAGCTAACATCCTATCTGTGTTACTGGACTTAGAAGGAACAAAGTCATCTGCAGCTCCCCCCACATGCAGTCCAGCACTTCAGGGACACAGCATTTGGCCCTGCAGAAGAGCGTGAACTCTTTTGGCTGTCTCCTCATGCCCTTCCAGAGAAGGCAGCTGTACTGTGGGAGCTGGGTTCAGTAATGCCAGGCCACTGAAGCTGGGCATGCTCTGCTGGCCCACTGTTCCTCTAGGTTTCTGAAACAGGTAAGATTCAGACCAGGAGGCAAAGAGCTAACTTTTATTGGTGACTAGCTTGGTGGATTCAGACTCAAGCAAGCAGGGTGAAGACCTCTGCTGTCACATGTAACTGAACTAACGTGGCCTGTATAGAAGTGCAAAAGAAAGACTGGACCTTGCTTGATGCTGGTTGAACCAGGTGGTGTCTCTCCCTTCATTTCCCCTGCTTCTCCCCTGGCAGGATGTTGATGATGCTGCATTAGCTCGCTTGGACCTGGAGCGGAAAGTTGAGTCCCTGCAGGAGGAGATTAACTTCCTGAGGAAAGTCCATGATGAGGTAACATGGTAGATCTGCTTTCCCAGCCCGCACAGCTCCTGGGCATAGAGTGGGCCTACACACATCTGTCCTTGCTCACTGCAAGTGGTCTGGGAGTTGGGGAGGGGCTCTTCGCTTTCCTTGTATTCTGGAAGCTTTGCCTCTCACCAGGGGTAGATCTTGGGTGGGGTGCAGTTGTGCGGTTCACTCCACCCAAACTTTAAAACCAACTGCCTGGGAATGACAGCAGCATTTCTATTCAGGCAGAGCTGAGAAAGTCAGTTGACTTCATGACTCACTATCATCTCCCTGATTCCTGCTACTCTCTTTCTACTCCGCAGGTGTTAATAACTCTCTTCCCTTTTTACTGATCTTGATGTTCCACTATTCAAACTTTCCTTTCTTCTGCAATTCTGCTATCTGTTAGCCATTCCTGGTAATATCTTCTTTTTCACAGCCCTGCCAACCATTTTTAGCTCAAGCTGAAAACCTATCTCAGGTGCGGTAAAATGAACTCTGGTGTAGAAATGACTGACGGTGGAATACTGCAGGTGCTGTTAAGACACTCAGGAAGACTAGATTTTGTTTTATGAATCTAAATAAGAGACATACATTTAACTATAATGACTACAGGACTAATGATGCAATGTCTTTTGACTATTTTGACTATATTTTGTTGTGTTATTTAAACTTTATGTATAATCTATTACATTAGTGCACATTCCAATAGTTATATTTGTTTTTGCTTTGATCTTAAACTGAATAATATAGTGCTAGCTCCTTACCATATTAGGAAGACTTCTAGTTTCTCTTTAACTGGAGAAAAATCTATTGTGTATATGCAATGATGCACCACATCACCTGCACCCCCATTTTCAAAATCCTAGATTTGCCCATGCCTTTCACCCCCTCCCTCCCTTGGCTCTTTTTGTGCCAGCTGTGTTCCACCATGGCCTGTTTATTCTGACAGAGTAAGAAGTAGAAGAAAATCTTTGACCCAGAGGTGACATGTAAATTTTGCATTAGCAAACAGTTGTCACAGAGCCTACATCAGTACTACTTACACACCAACAGACCCCAGGGAGGCAAATGTTCATACAAGGAGACCCTATGACATATATCCCTTCCTTTTAGAATGAGCAATACCAATGCTTATCTTAAAACCAGGCACTGCTGGTTGACTTCTGTTGTTTTATACAAGCACCATAAACAGAGGGTTGAATGGATAGTCTTCTGAAGAAGCCCCAGAAACAGTGTCATGCCTTACAGTGACCAATGGAGCATGTTGCAGAAGAGCTGTGACTGGCACCCTCTTCCCTACAGGCAGCTCCTTCCACCCTGTGGCCACTAAGGCAGTAGCAATCCCCCCACCCCATGTAGGAGCATCTCAGTGCAGGTCTCTTTGCCCATCTGCCAGCCATACTAGTATGGCCAAGCCCTGTTCCTCACCTCCAACCTTCATTGCTTGTATCTTTTCAGGAGCTGCGAGAGCTCCATGAGCAGCTGGCCCAGCACCAGGTGCACATTGAGATGGACATGACAAAGCCGGACCTGACCGCTGCACTGCGGGAGATTCGCATTCAGTATGAGTCCATGGCCACCAACAACATGCATGAGACAGAGGAGTGGTACAAGTCCAAGGTAACGTTGCCCAAGGTGAAGGCCATCTGATCTCAGGGGTTGCTCGGGAAGCATTGGTGAATTGTGTATGCACAGGATGCTGATGACATCTATCTGTTCCCCGTTCTGCAACCAGCCAACCACTGTCCACCTGCCAGGTGCTGCATTGCAGATGCCTCCAGGCTGGTGCCACCTTTGCCATATGCTGCCAGACAAGTCACCAGACAGGCTGGACAGGAGATGAACACTGACAGTGCTGGACAGTGTTAGCTATGCAGCAGGCCTTTTCTAGCAGGGTCTTGAAAGCCTCCACCAGCTCACAACAGTGTTCCATGGCTGTCTCTGCCACTCTTGTCTCCAGGATTACTGTGCCATTTTTACAGGCAGGGAAGGTGAGGAGCAGCAGTGAAGAGGCTCCCCCAGATAGGTGGAGGCAGGATGGGAATAGAGCCCCAGTCCTGGCTCCCCATCTTGCATGTCCTTCCTAGGGCTAGGACTAGAACGCAGGGTTCCAGGTTGTGGCGTTCAGACATTCCTCTTCCCCAGCTCCTCGCTCCCACAGCACCAAGCCCCTTCACATGCTCACTTCCCCAGGAAGTAGTCGTCTAGCTTTTAGTGCCATATGTGCTAACACCTCTCCCCCAGTTTGCAGACCTGACGGATGCTGCTGCTCGCAACATCGAAGCGCTGCGCCTGGCCAAGCAAGAGGCTAACGAGTACCGGCGCCAGCTCCAGGCCCTCACCTGCGACCTGGAGTCCCTGCGTGGGTCGGTAGGTGAGGGTGTTGGGGAGGGAGAGGCAGCAGAAAATAGGGCTCTGGGCCCTTGGTTGGGACTTCAGGCAGATTTACTTGTGCTGGCAATGGAGGTGCCTTCCATTAGCATCTCCCCGTATTGAACAACAACTGTCACATAACCCAGCTCTGGGTTATGGTTATCAATTCTCTTTAGTCTCAAGTGATCCCAATCACATTAACCTTCTCTTCCTCTGTGGGCTATGGTGGCTCCAACCCAGGCAGGCCCAGAGGGGAGGGAGAACCCAGCAGAAGTCAAATAACATTGTGCTTCATTGTGGCCCTGTCACCGGCAGGGAGGGAGGCTGCCAAGCCAGAGGCCGAGGGCTCCACTCCAGGAGGTGTGAGGCAGGAGGGTTCCAGCATTAGTGCATGGACATAAGGTGTAAGACTGGACTAGATGAACCAGTGGCCTAAGCCAACCTCTCAGTAACAGCACTACAGTTTGACAATATCCCCGGGAATCCTGTAACCCTAGTGGGCTAGGTCCATGTCACCATGATTTCTAGAGAGTGAAGGCACACCTCTCAGGGTTAGTATCTCCTTGCTTTCCCCCTCACCTCTCAGAACGAATCCCTGGAGAGGCAGCTGCGGGAGATGGAGGACCGCTATGCCATTGAGACAGCCAGTTACCAGGACACAGTCATTCGGCTGGAAGAAGACATCCGGAGCCTCAAGGAGGAGATGGCCCGGCACCTCCAGGAGTACCAGGACCTGCTCAATGTCAAGCTGGCCTTGGACATTGAGATTGCCACCTACCGCAAGCTCCTGGAGGGAGAGGAGAGCAGGTGAGCCTCCCCAGATGGATGGAAAGAGGAGCAGAATGGCCTGGAAAGGCTGTGCCTCCTCATGGTGCTGATAGTCCTATTCCCAGCACCACCCACCCCTTAGGATGCCAGAGCTTTCTCTGGGTGTCCACAGGTGCCATTTTCCCTCAGCAGGGGGAGGTCTCACCAAGGTTTCCCACATTGGCAGGGTAGGGCAGGGATATTCGTTCTTTCCTTTTGGGGAAGGGGTGTTCCATCTCCTGCCCATGTTCAGCCTGTGCTTTGGATGCCCAGCCAGTCTCTGCCTGCCCCACACTGTGACCAGCCCTAAAACATGTCAGTTAACAGGTGCTGCAGTTCATGGCAGCAATGAGGGCCAGGCATGGGATGCTTTGCCCCCAAAACCAGGGGCCAAATTCATGTCAGCTTCGAGGAAAGTCCACGTTTGGAGTCAAACATGACACCTGGGACCCACTGAGGCCAACTGATCCATGCAATAGGCACTGAATGAGCCAAAATCTGCTCTCAGCTACACCCATGCAGTCCCACTGACTTCCACAGGGTGAGTGAGAGCAGAGGCTTAGACATGGGATTGAAGCATATCTCCAGCCACCCTGCTGTCTCAGACCACCCTGAAGCCTTGGATTTTCATGGGGGGCACCCTGCAAGGGCTGCTGTCTTGAGACCCATCTGACACCCTGTGCTTCTCCACTTTGTCTCCACAGGATCACAATCCCCGTGCAGACTTTCTCCAACCTGCAGATCCGAGGTCAGGACACTGTATGTCTCCTTTGGAGAAGGGGGTGTGTGGGCTGGGGAGATGTGGCACCTTCCCATATTGCCATGAAGTCCAGTGGCCCTGCAACTTTATCCTAGTAGGAAGGTGCAGCACTGGCGTGAGCAGACATTAACCATCAGCCTGGAGTCAGCGGACTGGGAGTGTGGGGGGAGCTGGATAACTGATGTATTACAACTAGTGGTATTTGTAGCTCTGGGCACTATGATGAAGACCATCAAGATTTCTTTGTCATCTGTCAGGGAGACAGAGGCTCTGGGGGAGCCTGGCTTTTTCCCATGTGCCAAAAGTTGTGCTTGGGTCAGGAGCTGGCTTATGGTAGAGGTCGGGAGGGGGTGTTTGGCCTGCTCTGCATGGCAAATCATGACTAAACTCTGTGCTAACCCCCAGAGACTAGCCTGGATACCAAGTCCATGTCTGAGGCTCAACTGAAGAGGAACATCATGGTCAAAACTGTGGAGACCAGAGATGGAGAGGTAAGGAGATGACTTCACCTCCCTGCCATCATGCATCTGCTTCCCTTCCTGCTGGAGCTCCCTGATTCTGCTGCACTCCACTGCTGTTGGGACTTAGAAATGTTCACCTCTCCCAAGTAACGGGTCTGACTGGGACAGGTCCTGAGAAGGCAGCTGACTGCCACCTCTGCTGTGACATACAGCTGTGCATTCCTCGGGGTGAGGAAATTCTCCACAGAGGGGAGTAGCCACTTTTGCTTCTGCTGGTACAACTCACCGCTTGCCAGCTATGCTGGCTCTGGGACTGGCCCCTCATGTGCACTGGGAGCCCAGAAAGGCCAGTGTCCCGCCAGGAAGGCACTGAGGAGGGAGAACTTTGTGGGAGAACAGTGTATGAGGAATGTTTTGGAGGGATGGGCACAGAAAATAGGCAGTTTCAATGGAACATGTCAGTGCCAGTGAAACTTCCCAGCAGGAAGAAGTAAAACCGGATAATGCCAATTCCCCATTCCATTTTGACTCTATGTACCATGGTTAGTTCTTTACTATAATCTAAAAACTTAAACAGAATGAATCCAGACAAGAACAGTGACACAACCTGCTTCCATGTTACCAAACCAAAATGATCCAGCAGCAGTGACCTTACCCACCTTTCTGGGTCTGACTAGATGCCTGAGAATTCCCACTTCATGGGAAATTTTGCTTTTTCTTTCAATTTGGAAATCATTTTTTCTTTTTTTAATATCCGGTTTTCCCACCGGGCAGACGTTCTGGCTCCTGGCTGGCTCTGTGTTGTGGTGATGGCCCCAGCATAGGGATCAGGGGATCTGGGTTCTGGGACAGTTGGTGAACTTGTTTGTGCCTGTCTTTGGCCTCAAGTTTTCCATCTGTAAACCAGATGGAATGTCTCCCCACTCCATGTAACTTGTCTGTCCAGACCATGTCTATAGTGGCAGTCCTTTACTGGGACAGAAATACTGGGGCACTGCAACAGCAAAGCACTCTTAGTGAGGATGCAGCCATACTGGCAAACCATCTGCCCACCAGGAAAGAGACAAGCCATCCCCATGACAGTGCAGTGCTGAGTGTATAACTGCACCTGCCCCAAGGGCCTTTGGTGGCACTGCCTTGTCAATAGATGAACCTGCCTCATCCCAGCCCTGACCATCAGGTGGTACCTGTAGGTGGCAGCTGGGTAGGGCTGGGACTGTGAGCCCAACAAGACAGGTCTCTGACTATATGCTCATGTACCAGCCTGGGAACACAGGAAGAGGAGATAATGGTGCTGAATCTGGAAAGACAGACAGAGTTGGGAGGTTCAGGAAAAGTCCCACAGAGATTTTAGTTCCCATGTGCTGATCAAGGCACTAAACCATCCTCTTCCCAGCTCTGCATCTTGGAAGAGTAAAGAGTTCCCTCTTTTGGGTCCCACTTTGAGGCGGCCTCTGGAGATGGGCAATGCCCAGCAGGTGCATGGGCAGAGTTGTGGGGATGGAGAGCCAGGGCTGGAAGGGCAGGACAGGACCAAAGCATTTTGTGGCCCAAACTGGCAAGTCAGCGGGAGGTATTTTGGCAGAGCAGCATGGGACATGATTGCACAGCACTTGTGAGCTCTATTCCTGGCTATTGGCCCCTCACTCTCACTTGCACACTGGGGGAGGGAGATTCACAACATCCCGCTGAAAGCAGGCACCTGGCAGGAAGTTTTGTTAATTATGCATGCACAAAGGATCCCAGTGGGAGCTCCGTCGAGTGACTACACAGTGCCCTCTGCCGGGCTGAGCACAACACACTGTGCTGCCCTATTCTTTCCCCATGCTCATGACCACTGCTGACAGCCTGATCGCTGGTCCCTGCATATGGCAGGGACTTTCAAAGTGGGGCTGATGACTCTGCAGGACTCTCTCGTGACACCTTTCTAAAGCCTGCATCAGGGGGATGAAGTAAAGCAGCTGTTTGCCAACACTGGTCCAGCTCTGGGGACATAAGCTGCCCAGATCCTCCCAGCTTCTTCCAGTGGGAGTGTCTTGGATCTGGAAGATTCCTGTCCTGCAGACTGGGACTGCGCTTTGTGTCACAGACACCCTGTGCTGCCCGGCAGATAGGCTCCCACCCTGAGGTCACCAGTGGCCTGTGGGGACTGTGGGGCTGGGGTGAGGACCCTGGTACTGAATGTTTCAAGCCCAGGGGCTATTTCAGGCCAGGCTAGAACACAGTGAGCATGTAGAGAGGCATGGATGGGCAGCACTGTCACTGAATAAGTTTTGCTTGCTCCTAGCTTCATAAGGCAGTCATGGGCACAAATTAAGGCTGCTAGAGCCTGGGAGTTGCCAGACAGAGGAAGCCTGAGCTCCTCCAGACTATCTGGGTGCCAATCTTCACCCCACATGAGCTAACCCCCGTCCCCCACCCCTGGCAGCAGTGTGCCCATGGTAAGGACCTGTCCCTCTCACGGGAGCATGGGTATCCTCAGCTAGCTCTGACCCCCAAGAGAGCCTTATCCCCCTGAGGAGGACAGCAGTGGGACTGGCATAAGAGGTAACTGTCCTTCTCTTCTCTGTCTGCCTCTAGGTGATCAAGGAGTCCACCCAGGAGCACAAGGAGTGAGGCAGGTGGTGCTGGAGGGTGACACAAACAGCAGAAGCTTGTAGCTGTAGATCCTAGCAGCAGTAGACCCTAGCTGGCACTCCAGCTCTCCAGTGTGGCAATGTAAGGGCATGGCTGCTCCAGCCGCCCCTGAAGCCCACAGCTGGCTCGGCCACCACATGGAGGAGCAGGTGTCACCAACTGGCAGAGCTACAGCAACCAATTCCCACCCCTCCAATTAGACCTGCTGCTGACGGTCACTGTGCAGGCAAGCTAGTGCTTTGGCCTGTGTGGGAACAAGTGATGTCCATCATCCCCTTCCCTCCCAGTTCTCACCCTCAGCTTCATTCTATTATCTTGTCCCATCAGAGTTAGCTGCCCACAAGATGCTGAGTCCCCCGCCAGTAGGGTAGGTCCGGCCGGCACTCCCCTAGCCATAGAGCTATGCTATGTTCCCTTGCCCTAAATCCACTAATACAATAGTTCTCTTATTGCAGTGGCTTTGCAGGAGGCTGCTGGGGAGGGAAGAGGAGGGGAGAACAGGGGGAGACAGAGCAACCAAACACCCCAATCCTGTCCAGAGGGAAAGGCCAAAATCTGTGGCCTGGTGACTGCAGAATCCGCCCCTGGGGTTGAAAGGGCGGATAGTTTGGCTATATGCCCTGTGCAGGAGAGGATAACCCAGTATCTGGCCCTCCTGATTGTCTGCGAGACTCCCAGAGGTCTAGAAGCAGGGTGGTGCTGGGGAGAGCAGCTCTCTTGTAGCTCAGTCTACAACTCTTGCACACACCCCCAGCCATCCCTACTCCACTGCTGTCTGGCCTTCTGGAGGTCAGACAGAAAGGCTTCACTGGAGGGGGATGCTGCTGCTCTTCCTGCAGTGCCCCATGGCCCAAAGGTGTAGGGCTTCTGTTCCTGTCACCTTGGAGTAGGGTCAGTTTGGCCCTGTGAAGCAGGCTCTGTCCCCTCCTTTCCCCTCCAGTGCACAAGAGGCAGGATAGGAATAGCCCACCAAGTTACACCCCCCTTTGCAAAGGCAGCAGTACTGTACTCAGTGCTGTGGTCCACCCAGGAGCCTCAGCTATGCTCTTGTCCAGTAGAATGGAACTGGTGAGTCTGGAAACAGGAGAGCAGGGGCCCTGGAGCCCTAGTGAGGTTCATCTGCGTGCCCGTGTTCATCTCGTTGGTCTGCCAGACATAAGTGCCTTAGAGATCCAATTTACCCTTGGGGAGAGAGGAGAACAGAGTCTCACAGGCACCTTTCTGCTGCTGTCAAGATATCATGAGGCCCCAGCAAGGATATCGGGTAATGATCACACAGGGAGGGCACACAGCTGCCTTCCTGCACTGGGGGTTTGCCAGAGGAGGATGTGAGCATGAGTGTGAGCAGCAGGGCCCCACAGAGGGGTTGTGCATAGTATCTCCTCTGTTTCACCGTCAGGGCTCCCAGTACCCCTCACCGAAGTAGCATTGAGTGGCACCTGTTGTCAGGGCCCTCAAAGTAGCACAGCTCAGTGCCCAGGCTGCAAGTTGGGTGATCTGTATTCTGCCCCTTGCTGTGCTGCAAGCCATGGGCCACATCTGGGTCCTGCTCTTGCTGGAGTCAGTGGGAATCTCCCTATGAGAGTGGGTCCTTAATTCTCTGTGCCTCAGTTTCTTCCTTGCATTGCAGTGACACTTCCCTTCCGTGCAAGTGTGCTGGGTGGCTGAGCTCATTCATATTGAGGGTGGGGTGGGGAGCCTCTGGGCACCTTGGAGGGACAGCTTTAGCTGATTCTCTCTGGGAGGAAAAACTCTGAGTTCTGCACTGAAACCGACTGCAGATCCAAGGAGCACCTGAGATCCTGGAACCCAGAGGGTCCCATCACCATCAAATGTGCTGCAAAATAGGCCTAACCTAGAGGAGTACAGGCAGCAGAATCCAGTCTTGCACCAAGCAACCCTCTCTGGGGTTTGCATGGGAGCAAAGCTCATTTGTCTCTGCTTGCCCTGAAGTTCAGGGCCGTAGTGTGTGCTGCTACACAGGCTGCTGCATTCTGCCCAGGAGGTGGCTGGATGGCAGTGCTGGGTGGACAGTGTAGTAATGCTAGGCATGTACTGTGGTTCTTAGGGTTGTAGAGCCAAGTAGTCAGCTGATCAGGAACCAGTGCTTTTTCCCTCAGCTGAATGGTGTCTAACGCAAGTGAAAACTAAGAAGGTGGAGAGAAAGGGAATGAAGGGCCAAGAGTGGAGGAGGATGGGGCTGGCCCCATCTGGGAGTCTGATCATGTAGTCAGGTACACAAGAGGCCTCCTTGAGACCAAGCTATGCTTGGGAAGAAAGAGACCTCCATTATCAGAACAGGAGCCATGAGGATGGTTCCCTGGCTTGGTGTCCTGGCACACAGGTGTTACCATCCCAGCTGGGGACCATGTCCCTTGGAACCTACCCTAGGCCCGTCATCTAGGTGCAGATATTGTGCCCATCTCCATGCTGTCCCACAGTCTCAGGTAGGGATGAGCAGGGGAGAGGGCAACCTGATCCTGGCCAGTATGGAGCTGCCTGTGTTTCCAGTGACTTCAGTGCACTTGGCAGCTTGGCAGGAGCAAGCTCAGTGCAAGCTCATGGTCTATGTTGAATTATGCAGGGGAGATTTAGCCTGAGCCCATTGCTACTGGGCCTCTGCAGCACATGCTACAGCATGCAGGCTTAGACCAGAGCCTTGGCTAGGGTGGCTAGCCTTGCTCCACAAGTGTGCTGGGTACTTTGGAGTTGGACTTGGCTGTAACTTATCAAATCGGCATGGGGCGCTCTCTTTGCTCCATCTGTTGGAGTGTGTCTGCCCGCTCATGGCCCTGGGTTTTTCTATCTGCCAAGCTGCTGGGGATCCCAGCCCTGCCCCTGCCCTAAGCACTGTTTTCTTTAGGAGCCAGAAGCCAGTGACTGCTTATCTCAAGGTTTTCTTTGAGCAGTCAGTAACAAGGTAGCATGATGCCCATGCACACTGCACCTGTAGCTCACTCATCCTGGAGCCTGCATGTGTTTTATGGTCTTACAGCCTCCTTGGCAGGCAGCTGAGTGTTTTTATCCCCTCCTTATCATGGGGGAAACTGAGGCACAGAATTGCCCAACAGCACTCAGCAAGATGTCAGCAGGTGGTAACAGAATCTAGCTCTCCTGGCTCCCAGGCCCATGCTTTGAATCCCAAGCAATTTGTCCCTTTGGAGTTCACCAAAAGGGCAATCCAAGGGGTGCTCCTTGTGTGCCTAGATGGGACATCCTGGTCTGGAGCCCTTGCCATCAGAATGGTACATTTAAATCATGACTCTCATCCTATTGTTGGAAGATGAGGGAGAGGCCAGAAGCAATGAGCTACAGAGCTTGGCAGCCCTGACTGTTTCCCTGATGCCTGGGGTCTGCTTAGGACCCAGGTTAAGGGACGGCATTGGTAGAAGTCTTGCTGGTGGCCATCTGTGGTGCACCTTGTTTGCACAAAGCTCTCCCTAGTCTCCGGGAAGATGCAGATTTGCTACTGAGCAGTCTCCTGCTGGAGTGTTTGCAGCACTTGTCACTCCTGAATTAATACATTAATGTCAGCAGCCAAAGCGTGAGAAAAGAAATAAAGCTAAAGCAAATGCCCTGGTCTCACTGGTCATATGACTGCAACCTGCACTTGGATCTGGGGGAGAGCCCTTGTCAGGGATCACAAAAAGCAAGGGGTAGTTGGCCTACAAGGCCCTTGCATGGGCAACCCTTGGACAGGTTCCACCTGCCAATGCCCCTCAGCCCCAGTTGACATCCCCCAGCTGTTCCAGGCTGGCCCCTGAGCTAGGCAAATGCCTTTGATTTCCACCCCAGAATCACACTGTTACTTCAGTCCTAGGAGCCCACACAGAGCTAGTGTCAGTATCGGGATTCCTAGATCTCCTACCACTAGTTCTGGGACTAATGGAGCTCTCCAGGTTATGGTTAAGATTCAGGCTGATGAGTCTTTTGGGAATAGGCTACAGGCAGAGGCTGGTAGGGCTAGGGTTGGGCTGGTCAGTCTCCCTAGGTGGGGGGGATCCTCTCTTGCAAATCCAGCAGCTGGTGAAGAACCAGGGATGGCAAAGGGCTCTTGCATCACCCAGTGCAAGGCCCCTGCACCATGTTGCTGTGATCCTCTCTAGGCAGCGCTCCCATCCCAACCAACAAGCACTGCTGTGTTAATAAAGGTAGTTGTGCAAAATAGCATTGAGGGCCCCGGCCAGGATCAGAGCCCTGTGTGAAAATCACTGCACAGAGGAAGAGTAAGAGCACAACAGCCCTGCCATGAGCAGCAAACTGCCTGAACAGATCTATCAGACACATGCCAGAGATGTGGGGATTTACCCATGGTTGCAGTGGCAGCTGAGCCAGCACCCCGGGCACCCAATGCCCAGACAGATGAATTGTGCTATCTTAGACCCTAGACAATGGCCTAGATGGAAAGATTCAACCACAACAGAAGTTCTTCTGGCAGCTGATAGCTCACAATCCAGGTGTGGAGCAGACCTCTGCAGTTTCTCCCCCTGCTTCTTCCCCATCACCTCCTACAAGGCACAGTCGCCTGAAAACTATCCAAGTTAGAGTACCACACAACTCATGGCCACCAACTGCCTCCTCCTTCCCTTGAGTCACCTCAGGGTACAGTCCAAAGGGTTTATACCCCATTCCCAGGGTGAACCTCCTCTCTCAATGCCCCAGCTTCCCAATCACAGCTAGGGCTGTGTATTGTGCTGCTAGCTATTCATACCCAGAACTCCATTACCAGAGCCTACCTTTGCAGGGGCTGCACTGCAGTGCCAAAGGCTGCACCTTTCAACGTCTAGGCCCAGAAGCAATCTGAGATAGACCACCCTGAAGGTCATCACATACTTCTTTTCCATGGAGTTTCAGTGCTGGGGTACCAGGTCCCTCCACACAGAGATGTAACATCATGTGTCAGGCAGAACCCCTCTGTACCTGGTCCCTAGAGGCTATGAGGCTTGCACAGCCCCAAGGTGGCAGCCTCAGCTTCTTAGCTCATGTTTTTAAGCTCTGGGAGGGTTGCAGGTCCTCTGCAATAGTAGCTGTCAATGCTCTCTCCCTCAGCCCTTACAGAGGAAGGGGGATGGGACTGATCTCTGGGGCAGGGTTTAAAGGGGATGAGGAAGGTGCCAGTGGACACTTGCCATTGCCTCAGCTCCCCTGGGTTTTGTGTGTGCTAAAGCAGGTGAAAGTTGCACTGCTCTGCCTCTGCCAGATGACATTAGCCAGTGTGCTAACCACAGCCCTTTAAACCTCATGACAGTGCCACCTAGAAGGCTGACACAGAGAATAGTGCTCTATGCTCCACCAAGCTTCCTCCTCACATGAGCCACCAGGAAATCTCCTACGAGGCTCCTGGACTGCTACAGACACCCATTGGTGGTTTTAAAAAAAAGGTGCAATGGAAGTCCATGATAGAGGATGTGTATAACTAAATATATAGGGATACATATTTTAATTTAAAAAAAAGTTCCTTGGATAGGGTGACCCAGAATGCACTGCACACTCCAGAAAAAGAAGGAAGCAGCCTGGGGCTCTAGGCAGAGTGGGTTTTCTAAGCACCCAGCCCATAGGAGCTTGGAGAGGGCAAGGCACTTCACCTTGTTTTATTCCACTCCTGGGAGAGGTCTGAGTTAAAAATTGTCTCTATAATGTACCTAGGAGCTTGGGAGATGAATGGGGGGGAACCAGCCAATGGTAGCATCTTATGAGCAGAGGCAACTGAATAGCAGTGAGCCCCACCCCATAGCATGGAAGAGGAGCTTGCAAGCAGGTGTTCTGAAGAAAGGTTGAATTGATCAGCTGCTGCTTAAGGCCAGACTTTCCAAGAGCCCAGTGTCTTTCCTCCTTTTTCTGTGGAGCTGCGAAAATCAGCTCTACTGCATGCACCAAGGTTAAGTGCATGGCCTTTCAGAACAGCCAATTGGCACTTTCACTCCTAAGCCCTCCAGAGCCTGCCCCTATGTTCCTCAGCTTCCAAACCTTGTAAACAGAGATGTGAATCAGTGCTGGGTTAGGATTTTCAGCTGAAATCTCCCCCTCCCCATGCCATCCCACCCCAAAAAGAAGATTCACTGCAAACCTGTGCTGATATTGGAGAAACCTGTGCTGATATTGGAGAAACCTGTGCTGATATCAGCGACTTGTTTCAACTGCAAAAACACCTCCATGAAAAAAAACAATGGATGACAGGTTTTGTTTTGAAATGTTTCTTATATTTTTAATTAAAAACAACTTAAAAGGGGAAAAATAAAGTTTAATTTCAAGTTGATCCCAAACTGATATTTCTCAGTTTTTTCAGTAAAGCAGATTCGGGGGGATAGGGAGGGAATCTGATTATTTGTTCAGCTGTAAGAAATCTACTAATATGATATTTAGCTATTCTGGAAAGTGCTTTAAGACCCCTGACCAGAACACACAATGTAAATGTAAAGTATTGTTTGAAAAATGAATAAGCAGCAAGACTTGCCCAAAGTCAGGGTATAAGCAGGGCCTAGACCAGGACTCCCTATTCACAGATTCTGTCCCCAACAAGCTATGGCAGTAATATTCTGAATGCAATTATCTTTCCAGTTCAGCTCCCTCTTTTTCATGCTCCACAATGAAAGGAAACAACTGAGCATGTACTGGTAGCTTTTTGCTTGTCATTATTTCTAACCAGCATTAGGAAAATTCACAACAGCCCAAGGGAAAAGGTTCCAAATGAGTGTAACAAGTGGATGTGATAAATAATTCCCTTGGCCTGTGGCCAAGCACTTATTGAAAAGGCTACCCCACAAAAGTGCCTCTGACCACATAAAAGCAGCAGCGGCCGAGATGGATGCCAATGAAAACTATGGTGATAAAGACATAACTTGTGAGGATGGCCTTGATGGCATATCTTGTTTCAGGATCGTTAAGCGTCCGTTTGCGCGGACTTTGAAACCCGACAGAGAGCCGGAAACCAGCAATCATTTGACTCTCTCGCCAGCAGTAATAAGTGCCCCTGTCATTCAGCTGGGCAAACCGAATGTGCAGGTGATTGCCATGGTCAATGAAGACCCGCATGCTCTTGTTGACTCCTTTGAGGAAGTGGGTACGGTATAGTGGAACTAAGTCTTTGTCCCAAGCCACTGCATGCTCTGGCCTGGCCCCAGGGCAAGAGATAATCAGATTACTTCCTATCTGCTGCTTGTGGAACTGAATGGGAACTTTGGGCACCCAGGGTTTTTCACCCAGCTTTGCAATAAGGTTGGCAATGGCAAGCACTCCTTCCTTGGGGGCTTTTTTCTCTGGACAAGGTGTCATGCAGCTTCGGATGATGACCTCAGGCTTCCTGAGCTGAATGGTGCTGTGGAAGCGTATGGGGACAGATCTTGAACCACAGGACACCACATCTGCCAAGGTGGTACGATACCTGGGGTTGAGGTAGGTGCTGTTCATGTAGCAGAGACCAATTCTCCGTTGCTCACCTCGTACTCCGCAGCGGTCACATTTGGTCCAGTCCCAAAAGGTGGTGAACAGACTGAACAGCTTTTCAATGTGATCCTTTTGTGGGTGCTGGCCTATGTCTTTGAAAGCCACAGTGATGTACTTGGATGGCTGCACATCCACATCATAGCCATAGAAAAAGTCTCCTTGCTTCGTGCCACAGAGATAGTGGCCAGAGTCCTCCACTTGGGCCCGAAAGACAATGAGGCTAAACATCCTAATACTGAAACGCTTCAGCATGTCACTACCCATCCGGATGTGGCCTGAGTCCACAACCATAGTGCCATCAAAGTCTGTTAAAACCTTGGTCTCCTGGCTGCCTGGGCTGTTCTGGAAGTACCACACAACCGAGGTGATCTCTTCTGGCTTGCAGTTGCAAGGGAGCTCAAAACTCATATCAGCCAAATAGGCAGCATTGTCGAACATCAGGAAGGCTGGACAGGGTGTTTTCTTGAATATGTCTTCCTTCTCCATAATTGCAAAAGCGTGGAGAAAGTCTATCATCCACAGAAGAAAGGTCATTCCAACCAGCCTCATGGTTACCATTCAGACTAGACTGTCTCCAAGGAGTATGAGTCAAACTTGTATCCACATCCAATAGTAAGTAAGTGTTGTGAGATCTTTATTGATCTCCTTGTCACCAAGTATAACAGTAGGATGTCGGTGGTGGGGTAGGGAGTGCTTTATGAAGATAAGGTTTGTAGGTAAGTTTTTAACAATAGAATTTCCCCTCTGCACTAGTTGGTAGATGGGAAAGGTTGAACAGGACTCAATCAGAAATATGTCATCTCAGCCTAATAATCGCTGGGGAGGCTAGTGTAAGAAATCAGTCTATTGTGTCAAAGACTGCACTGAAAGGTCAAGGATTTCCACTGGGGCCTCAGAAACATTCATTCTAGAATCCTTCCCTTTCTTCATCATGTTTGCTCTAGAACATGAATGCAGCCCTCAGAATGTCAGATTCAGAATATGCACAGCCCTATTCAGCACTGAACATGCTGCAGGCAATATCCACATAGCTTCACTGAAATGCAGCTGCCCCTGGGGCTGAAGGCCATGACCAGGTAAATTTATGCATACGTAGCACAACAGTGAGAAGAAAGAAATTCTGACCCAAATGCAGATGGGAACAATAGTGCAGCACATGGTGCAGAAGCCTCCACTGTTTAAGGTTTGCCTGAAGGGCTTGAGCAGTAGCTGCAGAGAATTGTTCTTGGAGAGACAAACAGGGAGAGGGATCCACACTCTCTGCATCTCACCCTGTGGGTCTAGGGACTTGAAACCTAATATTTATCCCAAATGGTTGGTCTAGGGTGCTGGATTCCATTGATATCGATGTGACCAAAAAGATCTACTATGTTATTTGAATAGCTGGAGACATCTCAAGGAAGTCTTGAGATGTCTCCAGCTATTCAAATAACATAGTAGATCTTTTTGGTCACATCACCTTCTCCTCAAAAGTTCTCACCTTAGTGGTAGGATTATAAGTGCATAAGGCTGGCACAGGAGATCTTGGTTCTATTCCCTGTTCTGACACTGCTGGCGTCCCTCCCATAAGATCATTGTGTCCAGAGGAACTGCAATTGGCCATCGTGACTGAACCTGAGCACCAGTGGATTGGCCTGTGTGTGTGAGTATGAATGGTTTTAGATAAAGCATTGCTTTTCCCCATTGGTCTGTTGTCCAACACTATCTAGTTTGTAAGTTCTGTGGGGCAGAGCCTGTTTCTCAGTACAGTGATTAACACAGTGGATCCTGCTTTGAGTTGGATTCAAGTAATACCTTACATGTGACTGTAAGAGAATATAGGAATACTATCTAGACATCTAAACATGGGGTTATCTCCATCTTACCTGTTGCCCTTTGAGTAGATGTTCAGGGACAGAACTAAACTGGTTGCCTCTGTCCCATTCCTGTCAGTTCAGGACTGGATTGAATCCTGGGCTGCTCCTATCCTCTCCCTATGTGAATATGCTCTGATCTTTCTCAGAGGAAGACCACATCTGACTTCTGTTAAGTCATTCTATCTGCTTTTATTGTCAGATTGTTTTCATTTCCTGTTAGATAGGAGGTCTTCTTCACTTCCTGTCCTATGCATTGCTTGCTGTGCTTGTTCAAACCCATGATACTCTACCCTTCTGCAGCCCCTAGCATTTGCACAGTAACCTCAGGTTTATCTTCCAAGGAAAAGCAGTATCTTGTAGCTTTGAAAAAATAATTCCAGAAAGCTCCAAAAGTACCACCAGCATCAATGCATTCCCAGGTAGCCTAATTTAAAATAAAGCAACGAGTGCAGAACCCAGAGATCCTGAGGGATTCCACAAGAACAAACCTCTATGTGTATCATGTAAAATAAAGGAGAAAAATATATAAGAGGAAGAGACCTCAGATTCAAGCTTCTAAAATGAAACACTTTCATTTTGATATGTTGAGAAACCCTCTGTTCATTTCAGCCAAATAACCTCTCTTTAACCCAGCATTTCCCAAAACATGCCCTGTGTCTCCTATGGGTTGCTAAAGATTTGCCAGGAGGCACAGAATAGACCTCCTAGCTGCACTCCAGATCTCAGCTTTTATTAAAAAAACAAGTCCCTATCTGCTATGATTGCAAAAAAATCCCTTCAAACCATGACCCTAGCGCAACAAGATTATCCATCAATTAGCAGAGGCTCTGAGGTGTGAACTGCACCATTCATTTCAAGGAAGCCAACACATCTGAGGATCCTTCAGATGTCCATATGGTTAACTACTTCACTGCTCATCAAACCTGTGGGAAGGGAGGAAGGATCTTTAGGAAGAGACATATCTGCATTTCCCAGAGGGAGATCACAGGATTAGCCACAAGGTATATGTGAGCATGTGCATGGAGATGTACACCTGAAGGCAAGTAGTTAGTTAACAATACCAGGTGAGGCTTGCAGGAGGATGTGATTCATTTTACTTTACTATTGAGCTGGGTAAAATCTGACAGCTATTGATTATGTTTGAATGACCTTTCAGGATAAAGACTCAGAAGGACAGAATTTGTACTCTGTGAGTTTCATCTGGTTTAGTTACACAAACTTCATGGCTTAGTCTTTTTTGTGACCCACACATGGTTTTACTTCTGACGCCTAGGGCTGAGAAACATCCAGTTTCCTATCTGTTTCCCTCTACATCACTCCCTAAACCTAATTATCCTTTTAGAGGCAGTGGCCAGAGTTCTACCTTGCCACCCATGACTATCTTCACTCCAATGCAATCTGCTTCCTTGTTTGTGTCCCAAACTTTCTGCATCCCCACTGCTAACCAGTCTGCAGCTTTCTCTTTCTACACTTCAGTTCCTGTCCGTCCAGACTCACTTCCTCCAATAATCCAAGTAAAATGCTAATTAGGGTGGAGTGGACTACACCAAGGTCATGTCTTGGCATGGAGATTATCGCTAATCTTTGGTGCATGACCATGACACCTCAGGATCTGCACTGTAATAATTCTGGTCATGTTTTAGAAAGTGATCACTCAACTCGTTCCCAAATGTCAAACTCATGGAGGCTTGTACATGAACACCTTCCAAATGTAGCTCTGTTTAAACATGGTAATATAACTGATTTGTTTCTCAGAAAAGCCCTCTAGGCAAGAAATATGTAGAAGTAGGGTAGACTTGGTTAGCCTATAAGGTGCGAATCTACCCTGCCTCCTATTTGACTTCAGCTTAACATGGCTAAATGTCACTCTGCTCAGGGAATATATACACAAAGAACAAAAAGCGGTGAAGAATTGATTTTGATTTTATTTTTTACCCTACTAATACCAGAAAGACTCCCTTACAGCTTTGCCCTCAGATAATCTACTGATTATTACCTATTTATAGCAAGGATTCCTTTCTGCGTGTGGCACTTTCCTAATTCCTGCAATGCCATTCTTTCTGTAACTAACACTTATTTGTACTTGGGTAAGCAACGAAGCTAGGTACCAAGACAGATACAGAGAGGATTAGATAGGCAACACTCTACATAGAGGAATTCTCAGGGTATGTCTACACCAGGTCCCTTGCATGGTCAGGGAAGAATACTCCCAAGCATTCCCCACCCCACACAGACCCACTCACATGCACTGGGAACAGAAAAGTGGTAAAGCAGCTGTTTAGAGATGTCTACTCACATTGGCCACTCTCAAGACCTTGGTCTCTGGGGTGCTTGACAGTGGCTGTGTGAAAGTTCCTTACAGCAGCTTCACCACTGTGTTTCCAAGCCCAGTCAATGTAAGTAACAGGTGGGTGGACTGTATTTGGAACAATTCCTCTTTGAACATGCCAGGGACAAGGTGTCATGTATACCAGGAGTCCTGTGATCTTTGATCAGAGAGTAGAGCTGAAGGATCCCTACTCTGGACTCTGCTCCCACACCCTTGCAGTGAGCCTATTGTCCTTCACATGAGTTGGTAACATTTCATCAGCTCCATCAATCTCCTCTCATCTGACTCCTCCCCCAGGTCACACCCCTGGAGATGCATTTCCCTCTCAGTTTCACTTGGTTCTTCCCCTAGAGCTTCTGATCCTGCCTTGGCTTTGCCAACAGGAAGCCCATGAGTGCTACAATTTCTGTTCGTGCTCTTCAGTTTCTCAAACAAGTCCCTACTGCTCTCCTTTTCCACCTGGCTTAGGAGATCCACATTGAGCCCAAAGCGCTTAGTTTCTGAAAGGCTCTGTAAGATATGCAGGATGGCTTCTCTGTCTTCACCACAGACATTCTCTGCCAACACCCTCAGGAACTCACCCAGGAGGCCAAAGCCGAGATCTGCTTGAAAGATTTTGCCCAGGCCTGTGCCTCCGAGCTGCAGAAGGAACTGGTATTTTTCTTGCCCGCTTTTTAAGCATCTGCGCCAATCTCTGTAGAATTCTGAAGAGGTTTCAGGTAATCGGTCCAACCCCTGGAAAGAAAAGACCAACAGCAATAAGTGAGCACAAGGCTTCTCCTGTTTCCTTTCCTTTCTACTTCTGAAATCCCTCTCATTAGTCTGTACACACTGATGACTGTCTGAATGCATGTGTGTGTAAGGGGGTATGGCATCCTAAGTAAACTGGCAAAACTCCCATTGACTTCAATGGGGCTGAGATTTCATTCCAAGGAAAGAACAGATGGTGGTCAAACAAAACAGGTCACCTGTGGTAACTGAATAGTCACAGGAAAAAGGGTAAAATAGTACCATGGCTCAGAAACCAATGAAGAGACAGCAAACAAAGTTCAGGAGTAAAAGGCTAGTTTTCACCCTGGCAAGAAGGGAACAGTGGCAGAGACAGGATGTATGACTAAATGGAGGGCTGATCTATTCAAGAGATTCCAATATTTGGGATTTGTTTAGGGGTTGTTCACACATGGAACTGCTTTTTCTTCTGAATGGTCTTTCCTCAGGTTGGGGGAGGCCTACTTTCTCAAATCCTCATTCTCCGCAACCTAACACCCATTGCTTTCTCTACTGAATGGCCTCTGGTCTGTTTTGAATATTACACACTATCTTATTCTGCAATTGGTTATTGCACCAATAGTGATGGAGGATTCATAGATGTAGGGTGGGAAAGGACTTTGTAGATCTTCTAGTCTGACCCCTTGCCCTGGGCAGGGGAGAAAAATGGGCTCAAACGACCCCAGCCAGGTAAATGCCGAGCCTCCTCTTAAAGACCCCCAGGGTAGGAGCCATCACCACTTCCCTTGAAAGTTGGTTCCAGATCCTAGCTTCCCTGACTGTTAAGTAGTCTAGTCTAAACCTACTCTCTAGCAACTTATGGCCATTATTCCTTGTTACTCTGGGAGGCGCTCAGGGGAACAAGGTCTTTCCCAAACCCTGCTGGTCCTCCCTAGTAAGTTTATAAATGTTTTTTTTCCCTCACCTGGTCTATTTCCACCTCGCTGTTCTGCTGGCACTTAGCTTGAGTTGCACAGGAATTCCACAGTAGGTTTTTCTTTTTTCCAAATTTATCCTTTTTCTCCAGGGGCATCAGGTGTGATGCCCGCACAATATCCCTGTAAGCAAAATTCTGTAAGAGCAAATACCCTCCATATCAACACCAATGCAGTCCTGCAGGGAAAGGAGGTTGACTGGGCCCTGCAGGGGACGGGATTGTGGCCAGGCCCCAACCCAAGTCTGGGGTGGTGGTGGCCTGGCCTCAATGGGGTGGAAGGGAGGGAGCTCCAGCTCCAATAATCCAAAAACAGGGTGGAAGGAAATGGGGTGCTCTAAGCAGCTGCACAGGGCTTGGAGTTTTGGCAGCGGGGAGTATGATTGTATTAATGTTCACTGCTCCCCCACCATCACATTTCTGGACCTGTGGGGAGCCCCATGGGCCAAATGAGTTGGCTCCATGGGCCACTACTGACCTGTGGGCCAGAGGTTGAGCACCCCTGTCTAGAAATAAAAGTTTTTCTAGCCAAATGATGTTGGTTAGGGTATGGTTTTTGTTCTCTCAGTTTTCTAGCAGATGCAGTTAAATTAAAATATAGGTGTCTTACACCAATATATAGCCTGAACTAGTTCCCAAATCAAACTAATACAGGCTTTTTTATACTAGTATAACCACATCCACTTTAAAGGGGTTTGCCACTTATGCTGGCAATGTGTGTAAGATCTGTACTGCGAAGGCCAGTCCCCTTTATGAGAAATGTTATAGCATTGGGTGCTAAGTAAACCTTTCCTTTCTTTTTAATTCCATTCTTCTTTGTTTTTAACACATCTTGTTTTGATTCAGATTACTTGGGGGTCTGAGTAATTTCCCCACAAAGGAAAATCTCATGACTTTTCTGAGAAGCTGCAGGATAAAGCTTTTGAAGTTACACGTCCCTTACCCAGCAAACTGGCCTAGACAAAGAGCTCCTATCACAAGAAACTGTGTTGCCACTGAGTTGTGGCTGAAAGACATGGACCTGGTCACACACACTCCTCATTGCTTCAGACACTCTCACAGATTCAGTCCTTCTCACACAGGAGGGAGGATATGACAATACAACTGAGCAGACAGTGTCACTACATAACACTCAGAAATACAAACTTTCATCCAGATGAAAGAAACACTGGATTGTTGTATTCCCAACTCCAGACTTGCCACATGAAACAAGTTGCCTGCAAACCTAAATTCTTCATAGGATGCCACCTTCTGGTGAACAGCTCGAAATTTGGCATCATTTTCTCTCCAGTACTTTTCATCAGCAGCAACAGCAGCCTGTAGTTCTCTCTCCAAAGCACAGAAATCTATTGCTCCAGATTTGTCCATGATGATAACCTGAAAGCAAAACATAATTAATGGCATGCACAGACCAAACAATTATACCAGTTTACTGTGACTCATGCTGAACCAACTTAACTATTTCATCTGTCCTCTCCTTATCAGTGTAACTTTACACCTGTTTCATTCAGTTTAATTCTATTTATGCTGGGATGAGAATAAACAGATATAAGTGGTAAGTCCCTTTTATACGCTATTTTAATATAGTGTATAACTGCATCTCTGATTTAGTTACTTTATAATGTCTGGCCTGCAGGCTGGATCCAGCCCATCAAACTGTTCCATCTGGCTTGCTGGTAGTCCAGCAGGCTACCAGAAATTGGCAGCATAGCTAGGAGGTGCGGTGAGCATACAGCCCTTGTTTGCCCCATGCTCATCCCTGGACCCATGCTGTCACCAGCTTCCAAACCAAGTTGCCTCATCCCCTGCCCTACACATCGTTGGCTTTGCAGATCCATCCCAAGAGACCTTGGGGTCTAAATCTGGCCTAAAGCGCCAGGTGAGTTTGACACTGTTTATCTACAAGGTGCAACTCTACCCTGCCTGGTACCTGACTTCAGACTAACATGACTAATGACCTCTATCTGCCCACAAGCCAGAATTACTTGGGGTGCATGAGCACCATGCAAGGGGAATATTCCTTGCTCTTTCACATCCTGTTCATTACTTGAACTCGTTAGACTTGCTGCATGTAACTAATTATTAGAGGTGCACCAATACATTGGTCCCATATTGGATCAGCACCAATATAAGGCAAATTGAGTGTATCGGCTTTTTTTGGCTGATATGGCCAATAAATGCCCCATACGTGTGCAAAGCTGCAGCACAGCATGCAGGTAGCCAGGAGCACAGCCTGGCAGCATGGAGAGTAGACAGGCCTGGCCGGTAAGTCTATTGGGGGGTGCAGATTGAGGCCCCCATGGTGAGGGAGGGAGTAGGTCTGGGGCAGAGGCAGGTGTTGCCCAGCAGAGACGTGGCACAGGACTGAGCTGCGCACTGGGAAAGGGGGTGGTTCCTCCTGTTGTGCGCACCCCCAGAGGAAGCACGGGTGGGGGTGTACCACTGAATCTGCGCGCAGGCCGAGGGCAAGCTGCTGCTGAGGACTGGGGGCTGGGGCTGAGCCAACACCGGGCTCTTCCCAGGTGGGGGGGCTGGGCCAGGCTGTGCTTGGGGAGGATGGTGGCGGTGCTGGGAGAGGAAGTTGGGAGTGCTATGGTAAATTTTGGGGTGGCTGAAGCCCTGCCCCTAGCCCTGCCCAGTGCTGCCACTGCCCACCCGGAGCACAGCCTGGCCCAGCCCAGCCGCCCTGCCGGGAAGAGCTCAGCACAGCCCTGGCCCAACCTGCCCTAGCCCTGCATGCTGATGTGGGGGCACATGCCCCGCATGGCCCCCCCAGGGGTATGGGCAGCAGTGGGAGCTGTACCCCCCCCCCACTCCTTCCCAAATGAGCCACTCCTGGCTCCATCCTGGGGCCCCCAGCCCCCGCCCCACTCCCTCCCGCAGTGTGGGGGCCTCAGTCTGCACCCTCCACGGCCATTCCCTCCCCCCACAACAGACATCAGCAGGACGCTGCTCTCCACACTGCCCGGCTGCACATCAGCAATCGGATTAGTATCGGCTGATACGGCTCGTTAAAAATCGGCCATTGGTATCAGCCCACAATAATCTCTATCGGTGCACCTCTATTAATTATACAGTGAGTCATGCAAACCCCAATCTGAAATGATGACTTTGAAGTTGGGCCCAAATTTCCAGGGCCCTCGCGTTCCATCTCAGCTGAGACAAGTCTCAGAAGAACACAAAAACCGCCCTTTACTGGGTCAGACCACCGGTCCTTCTTGTCCAGTCTCCCCTGTCACGCCGCACTTCGGACCCCGGGGCGCCCCCCCACTCCGCGCCGGGCCCAATCCCGGCCCCGGGGCTGCCCCGACACTGGTTCCCCGCCTCACCGCCCGTCTCCATAGCAACAACGGGACGCGCCGCCGAGGCCCCTTCCAACCGGGGCTGCCCCACGCAGCGCCTGCTCGGAACCCAGACACTCCTCCCCCCAAAACTCAGGCCGGCCGCTCCCCACCCAGCCCCCGAGCTCTCCCCACCGCGGCTGCCTGGTGGTGGGGCACTGAAGTGACCAGCCCCTCAGGCGGGCGGCTTAGCCACCCCCCACGCGGTGGGGGTCCTTCGACGCGAGCGTCGCAGCGGCGGCCGGCGCGCGGGAGGGGAAGCGCGCGGTAGTTGAGCCGTGTGTGTGTGTTGGGGGCTGCTTTCGAGAAGGGAGGCGGAGGTCGGCCTCGTTTTCGCCCCGCGGTGCCATGGACACGGACTTGTACGACGAGTTCGGCAACTACATCGGGCCTGAGCTCGACTCGGACGACGACGACGATGAGCTGGGCCGGGAGGCCAAGGACCTGGACGAGGTGCGGCCCCTCCCCGCGGGGGACGGGGGGCCGCCGGGAGACGGGGCCCTCTAGACTCTCTCCCGTTTTCTCCGCTCTTGGGAACTGGCTTTTGCAGGCCTCTGCCCTACACACCCTGCAAGGGGTTGCTTGGGCCCCCGTGCCCCACACACTGGGGGTGGGGGCAGGAGGCAGCGGGTCGGGCTTGAGGCGTCAGGACCAGCCACCGATGTTTACAAGTGGGTCCTGGTGCAAAAAAGGTTGAGAACCGCTGCACTAGGTCAAATGGATAGTGGGGGAGAGGAAGAGAAGGGTGGAGAGAGAGCGAGCTTTCACAAGCTGACACTTGCTTCACTGATGAAGTGAGCTTCAGCCCATGACAGCTTGTACGCACTCACTCTTTCTTTATATGCATTTGTGTGTCTTAGTTACTCTCTAAAGGGGTGTATCGGCCTTGCCTCCTGATATAATGGAGAAACAGAAGTAGTGTGTATAACTCCAGAGCAGAGGCATGGTCACTGGAACATGTTGTGTGGTGAAAGGGGCTGCACCTGATGACCCAGAACAATGTTTCTAATGGTGTGGTTGTTCTGTGATGTTTACAGGCAAATGAAAAATAGTCACCAGTTTACCACGCAGATTCTTCCTAGTTTCATAGTAGCTAGGGTCAGGAGGGACCTGAACAGATCATACAGTTTCCTGAACAAATCTTATACAGTTAGAGTTTCATGCGCTGTATTTTGCAATTGTGCTTTGATATGGAGCGTAGCCTGGCTTGCTGCTTGCTTGGCAAAACTTTGGTAGCCTATATACATGTACGGCAGGCAACATCCTGTGGTTGCATAGAATCACAGGATTGGGAAGGACTTAAGGGGACCATCTGGTCCAACCACACCTACATAAATATAGGAATGATGCTCCTAAATCATTCCCATCCAGTGAATATTTGCATTTGGCAGTGGCATCTGGAATGGATTCAAGGTGGGGAAAATGGCCATTAAATAAAAATTGGGAGAAATTGTCGGCACTCCTGTCGACCTGTTTCTGATCAGTGCTAGAAATATTCAGTCCTGGTGCAGGTCCCAATCTTGGTGCAAGTCGGTATGGCTTCCACCTGTGCTCATGATTTGATATGTGACCACAAGCGTTTTTCTATCCTAAGATGGGGTTGAGAATACAAACCTTTGAAGGGGTTTTGTGGATCTTAACATCTAAAAAGCACTTTGAGATTGTTGGGTAGATAAAGAATTTCTGTTGTCGGTTTCAGCTTGATGATGATGACGATGATGACGATATGGGAGACCATGATGAAGATCACCCTGGAATGGAGGTGGTACTGCATGAGGATAAGAAATACTATCCCACTGCAGAAGAGGTCTATGGGCCTGAGGTAGAGACTATAGTGCAAGAAGAAGATACACAGCCTCTCACTGGTAAGTAATTGCGGTCAGTAAATCAGATTTCTGATCAGGAAAGGTTTCTGTTGGCAATCATGGAAGGAAGAAAGGCTCTGAAATCCTGCTGGTGGTGGTATTACTTGCATTTTCTCAGACATTCAGTCTGTTTTGTCTTTGGCATTTTAATAGAAATTCTACTGAGTATTAACAAAAAAGAATTTAATTCATAAACTAAAAGAATCAAGTCTCTGCTTAAAGGGAAAAAAGTGATAATGGAAATTGAGTTAAGCCTGCAAATGAGCCAAATATTTGGCTCCTTACCAGTTTTAATTTGACTTATAACAATCCTTTTCAACCTCCAAACTCCCAAGGCTCTTTCCACTTTGTTAAAGATGCCCAGAGGCATCTCTGCACCATCGCAAATGCCAGAGGAGTTCTGTTGTTAGATGTACAGAGTGTACACTAACTGTAGCTGAAAAGGTCTTAAAAGAAGGCAAATGAAAATCTGTTTCAGCTATGTCTTGATCGTCCCCAAATAAAGCAGTTAAAGTGGTGTCATCAACCTTAAATATCACTTTTTTTGGTCTAGTAATATGCTTCGTATTGTCTCAGTTAATGCCTTAGGTTAATGTCTCCAAACATCAGCATTTTAAGAACATTTTTTTTTTTCACTGTAAAATTTTATTTTGGTTTCAGAGCCAATAATTAAACCTGTGAAAACCAAGAAATTCTCCCTGATGGAGCAGACATTACCCGTCACTGTATATGAGATGGAGTGAGTACTGTATAGTTTTTTGGCTTTGTTTTTTAAGTGCACATCTGGTTTAGCTCTCCTGTATCTTTTTCTCTTTCACTTTCCTTCCCTCCAGTGGCAAACCTGGAAAGTTGGGGTGTGTGGGGGCTGCCTTGAGGAGAAAGCTGCTGCAAATTGAAGGTGCAGCCATTGTGCCTTTTAGTAGTACTGGAATCCTATTAATGTAACTGCCAAGGCAGTAACTTCCTGGTTATCTTTTTGTTCCCTACACAGGTTGCTCCTTAGTCATCTTGTTCTCACACTCTCTTTCTTTCTTTATGCTGCACAAATTCATCTTGTGGCTCTATTAGGCATGTTTTCAGTTTTCTCGTGACTTTTCTTTGAACTCTTCTCATGTTGTTAAAATCATTCTTGAAGTGCAGATGTCAGCACGACACACTGCCCTAGCAACGCTTAGTAAAGTTACTAGTAAATACGAGAGGTGCATTACCAATAAAGTTACTGGTAAATACTGTGCCCCGTGCACAAATTCGGAGCATACATGCCCACCATGTTTCCCCTGTGGGTGCGCACAGCAGTGGGGAGCCGTCCCCCTCCCTATACTCCCTGGCCAAGATGCCTGCAGGGTCACATTCACTGCCCTGGCTGGGCAGTGCCTGCCCCTGCCCCATCCCACTTCATCCCTTACCTGGGGAGCTTTGATCTGCCCCCCCACTGCACCTGTCTTTCCTTCCCCCACACCCTTACCAGCCAGATGCTGCGCTCTATGCTGCCAGACTGCATTCCTGTAAATCGGCTATCGGATCAGCATCAGCCGATATGGCTGGTTAATAATTGGCCATCAGTATCAGCCAAAAAAATCTTTATTGGTTCACCCCTAGTAAATACAGGGGAAATGTAGCTTCTACTTGAAATTTGTTAGTTATGCACCTAAGGATTACACTGGGTGCATCTACACATCATCCTGTGACAATGTAGCAATGTTCTTTGTCACCATATGGCATCCTGTGGCGAGGTAGCAATCACACAGGTCTACGTGTGAGCACTAGGTACATCAAGGTAGTGGGGAAACTTAAGTGTGCAACGTAACAGGGAAATTTAACAGCCCATATGGGAGGTTACCTCACTACATTTCAGTATTTCCCTAAGGAAGTACAATGCAGTAAAGCACTAAAGCACAATGCAGTAACAACGTCGGTGTATGGTCATGTGTATATGCTCCCACTGATGCTTTTAGCTATCACCCTGGGCTCTCAAAATCAGCTGCTTATCCATCACGATCCCCCAATCACTGTTTCCCAGGACAGAGTTCGCCAGATGGCCTGTACTCCTTGTTCTTAGACGTCTGTGACTTTGCATTGGCTGTATTAAAACAAATATTTTCTTTGAGCCCACCATGTCAGGAGCTCAGATTGCCCTGAGTCTATGGCCTGTCCACTTTGTTATTTGTCCCTCCCCAGATCCTTTTGTCATCTGTAAACTTTACAGGAATGAGTTTATATTTTCTTCCTGCTCATAGATACAAATCTTGCATAAGGCATGGACATGCATAACACTTGGCATGGTTTAAATATGGTTTAAACCTGTTAAACCATTCCAGTTAGATTTAAACAGGCTTAAAAGTGTACTTGGAAAATAAAGTGCTATTTTAAGCCAGTTCACTGTCAACTAGTTCAGTTTTGTGTGTGGACACCAGGCATTTGGTGACATGGATTTGTTTAGTGCTCAGGGCATCTCATGCGGCGTTGTTCCTCACCCTCTCCTCTCTACCACAGCTGCATGTGGCAGCTCTGGTACACTACCAGAACTCTACTGCCCTTTTACACTTTACTGCTTGTTCAATGAAAGCTATCTTCCTGAAAACAAGTTCTGTCCTCACTCCCTGTTTCACCATAATTCTCCTCCACCCCATTTACCTGCCCCCCACCACCTCCCCCAGCCATTGGGAACCAAAAGGTAAGAGTCCAAACACTCCTGCTCTTGAATGCCCTGAGTCAGGCACCTATACTGCTGATTTCAGTCAATTTCAAACTATTGAAGTTTAGTGAACTCATGTTTAGGAAAGAAGGAAAGCAGAAAGTGAAAATATCTCAGCCAAAGGTCACCCACCCCTTTGGCCACAGCACTTTGTGCCATTATGAACAGGTTCCCAATTGGTGACATTTGGAAATGGTGCAGCTATGTACATCTATACCTGTAGTGTAGGACCAAGAAGATGTCCCTGTAGGACCTCACTAGAAACACACTAGTCTTGATGATGATTTCCCAGTTATGATTACTTGTTGAGATCTGTAGACTAGCTGGTTTTTAATCCAGTGTAGTAATTCTGATTCCTTAACTAAATTGCTATATCTTCTTTGGCTGTCTCTTGCAGTCGAGGAGGATTGTCTTCCACAATTATCGTATCCGTGGGTCCAAAGATAACTGATGAGGCTGATCTGGGATCGACAGACTCTACTGCAACTTAAGCATGCGTTTCTGTGCAGGATGGGTGGCTCTGAGTTCTTGATTCAGTCAGTGACATGCTATATCTGCTGTTCCTGCTTTTCCATCTCCTTATAAGGTTTCAAAGTACTGAGATCTTGCATCTGCCTTCCTCCATTTGGAGCAGTCCTGGGTGATTGTCTCCCACAAGTTGATGTTGCATTTTTTCAAGTTGATCTTGACAACATCCTTGAAGCACTTTTTCTGTCCTCCTCTTGAACATATGCCTTGACTGAGCTGGGAGAATAAAACTTGTTTCAGGAGTCTGAGACATCAGGCTGATGTGGCTGGCCCAGCAAACCTGATATCAAATGATGGGTGCTTTGATGTTTGTGACATTTGCTTGTGAGAAGATGCCTAATGTTGAGGCATCTGTTTTCCACTGGATTCAAAGGATCTTCTGCAGGCAGCACTGATGGTACTTTTCTAACAGCTTGAGGTGTCTCCTGTACATTGTCCAACAGCTTGAGGTGTCTCCTGTACATTGTCCACATCCTCAGCTCTGTGCAGTAAGGTAGGGATCACAACTGCTTCATAAACCATGACGTTGTTTTAGATATGATGTTGTTATCTTGAAACAGCCATTTCCTCAGGCATCCAAAGTCTGCACTTGCACATTTGATGCAATGTTGGATTTTTTCATCAAGGTCATCATTCTGTGAGAGATGGTTTCCGAGTTATAGGAAGTACTTGGTGTTCTCCAAAGTTTCGCTGTGGATCTGAATTGCTGGAACTGGGGACTGCTCATTAAGAGCTTGTTGATGGAGGACCTTAGTCTTCTGAATGTTAAGCATCAGTCCCATTTTCCCATATGCCTTGGTAAAGGCGTTGACAATTGCCTGAAGGTCTGCTTCCGAATTGAGCACATACGACAGCATTATCAGCATACTGGAACTTGGTAATGGAGGTCGGGGAATATTTTGGTTTTGACTTGGAGTCAGCTGAGATTAAACAGTTTACCATACATTCAGTAGCTTAACTCCACTCCGACTGGAAGCTTGTTGGTGGTCAGATGTAGCATCACAGTAAGGAATATCAAGAAGAGTGTTGGAACAATGACACAGCCTTGCTCAACTCCTTTCTTAACCTCAAAGGGATCTGCGATAGATCCATTAGTGAGAACTGCTGCTCACATACCATCACAGAGCCAGCAAAGAATGTTGACAAATTGCAGTGGCCATCCATACTTTAGAAGGATCCTCCACAGCACTTCTCAGCTGACAGAGTCGAAGGCTTTCATGAGGTCAAAGAAAGCCATGTAGAGAGGTTTACGTTGTTCTTGGCATTTTTCCTGAAGCTGGTGAGCAGTGAAGACCATGTCAGTTGTGCCACTTGGTGTCCGAAACCCATGCTGAGATTCCAGGAGGAGCTCTTCAGCAAGTGGAAGGAGACAGTTCAGGAGGTTTCTTGCAGTGATCTTTCCTGTTGTGGACATCAAGGCGAACCTCTGTAATTTCCACATTCAGACATATCTCCTTTGAAGATTGTACAATCATGGTATCCCTGAGGTTATCTGGGATTTCCTCCTCATTCCAAATCCTTAAGATGAGGGCATGGAGCTGTGATGTAAACTCCTCTCCCCCATGCTTTAAGGTTTTAGTGGGGATTCCATCAACTCCAGATGTCTTGTCATTCTTCACCTGCTTGATGGCTTTCCTTACTTCATCAAGGGTTGGAGGGATTCTGAGATCATCTCTGACTGAGTATTGCAGGATGGAATTGAGGGCACTCTTATCAACAACAGTCTCGACTGAGAAGGTTTCAAAATGCTCCTTCCAGCAGGCATTGATGCCTCTCCTTTCCTTGATCAGGTTTCCTCCATCCTTAGGTTTCAAGGGGGTTAATCCCTGAGTACTCAGATTATAGATGGCTTTTTGTAGCATTGAAAAAACCACACACATTGTGGATGTCAGTAAGATGTTGAATCTTTTTTGCCTTGTCTTCTCACCATCCGTTCTTCATATCGTGTGGACCTCTGCCTTGGCTTGTTGGTGATTCAGTTTCTTTTGCTTAGAGTTGGTGTTATTCTGCCAAGCACAAAAGGCCTTGTGCTTACAGTTGATCAGCTCTTGGATCTCCTGGTCATTCTCATCAAATCAAGTCTTGATGTTTCCTGATAGAGAATCCAAGTGTCTCTTTGCAGGTGCTGATGATGGTGGACTTGAAGGTATCCCAAGCACTGTCAACATTCATCCCTTGTTGACAGAAATTCACCAGTTTTTCATTGAGGCATTAGTGCAAGAGTTCTTTCTTGATTGGGTCCTTGAGTCCTTCAACTCTGTATGATGATACCTAGTCAAATAGCTTATAGAACTAAGCAAAATATGATGCCTATATTATTATCTCTTTATCAATTGAACTTTTAATCTTATAAACAAATGATGCTGTGACTAGACTTATGTTCCATATATCTGTGTTGATTGGAATCAGTTATGTAATCCTCTTTTAATTATCTAGTCATCAAACTTTGTATCAGCTATTCCATTATTTTTCTGAGGGGTGATGTCAGGCGGTCAGGTCTATAATTACTGAGGTCAACTTGTTTACTGTTTTAGAATATTGGCACCGCTTTAGTTTTCTTCCTGTCCTTGAAAGCTTCTCCATTAAGATTTAGTAAAAGTAATTTTAATTGTCCAGAGCACTCCTGCTCTTTTGGACAAAACTGTTGGATACAATTTATTTACAACTGCTGACTTAAAAAGAACTAATTTCAGTAGCAGCTGCTTATCACAGCTATTGCTGAGTGAAAAGGGTATCATTGTCATGTGCTATAAATAAGCAACAGGGAAACAGACTAATTTGAAATATTTACTGAGCAATTGGTGTTCCTTCATTATTGACAAGGGCAATTCTGCCTTGCCCATCTCCTCATGCTAAATATAGTTGGTCCAGTCTGTGTGCCTCAGTTTCTCTGTTCTCAAAGTAAGATGATTTTCCTGCCCAACAGGGAGCTGGAAGGAGAAAAAAATGTTGCAGCACTTACTGCCTTTCCCTTCCTGAGACTGGCCTTAGCCTAGGCAGTCCTGCATTTGGGACAGTAGCTGGCTCTCCTGTTGAGGAACCTTTCGAGTTAGGGACATTGAGTGAAAGGTACAATTAAAGTATCAGCTGCTACTGGGGCATCTGGTAATATAGGCAGAATGGAAATAGCTAACTCTTTTTGTTTCTTGTTTCTTCAGTTTCTTAGCAGATCTGATGGACAACTCAGAGCTGATTCGTAATGTGACTCTGTGTGGACACCTCCACCATGGCAAGGTAAACCAAAGCTGAGTCTCTGCCTGACAGAAGCTGGAGCAGTTTCAATGTTAATGAATCAGCTTTTTTTTTTTTTTTTTTTTTTTTTTTTGGAAGGATGACAGCTGTCTTTTACTGTAGCATATTTTGCTAAGAGTGCCTATTTATCCAGCTCACTACCTCACAGTGATTAGCAGGCAAGCCTCATTCCATCTTCCGTTGATGAAGCTAGCAAACCAGAAACCAATTTCCATGTTAATATTTTTGTTTTCCAGCAGATGTTTGCTGGTACATAACCCTTTGGGTTAAGCAGGGAAGGGTACATCCATCAGCTTTGAAAGTGTTTGGAAGCACTTACTGATAAAAGGCCTGGATTAACTTAATGAAAGGAGGATAGAGTCCTGTTACCATCACCACCTTGAAGTTTTTTCTACAAGCATGCCTGTTTCTCTCCCCCTCCCCCACCCCACCCTCACAATTCTTATTCTGCTGAGGGAGTGAATTAGCTATGACAGTCTCCCTCTCCTCCCACCACACCTGTTCTCTTTCTAACACACCCATTTCACCTTTCTCCTCATCCTAACTTAAAAAAAGTCCACAGATGTAGCCAGCAAAGCTGTAGCACTGCTACACCATGTACTTGTACATTGTATCCCCAGCCCATATGCTGCACCTTTTGTATACTTCATTTTGGAGCCTGCTGGAGCTCAGATTCTCTTACCTATGAATGTGAGTTAACCACCGAAGGAGGGGAGGGGACCCTATTCTGATTCAGTCTTTGTGGCACTGTCAGCTTCTTACCTTAATGCTCTCACAGTTGTAGTTTCGTGAGGGAGAAACTTGCAGAGAAGTATCATTTGCTAACATGCAGCTAGCTTTGTACCTTTTGGTCCAGATAAATAGAAATGGTATCCCACCAGCTCCGTTCCATGCTGCTTCAGGTAGAGGTACAAAATATTTCATGGTACATCTGTCTTTAGTTTTTAAACATAAGGTCACTTTGCTTTCTTTTGCTTTCTATGACTTTCAGACTTGTTTTGTGGATTGCTTGATAGAGCAGACGCACCCAGAAATAAGGAAGCGCTATGATCAGGATGTAAGTGTACTTTCAGTTTGTTCTAAGCCTTTTTTGTGATAGGGCAGAGGTGGTCTTCACGCTTACATGGACAAAGAGATCATTGCATAGAGGTTAGAGGGGGGCTCTGGTAGTCAGACAGACATTTGAGTTTTATTTCTACTCTTCTCATTTACTTGCTGTGTTAATCACATGTCAACAGTCATCATTTTGCGTCTCAGACTTCAATATATTTAGTTTAAATGTCCTGTTTAGTGATCTTTCCTGAGGATTGTGCTCTCTTTTTGCAGCTTTGCTACACTGATATACTGTTCACCGAGCAAGAGGTAAGTCCTCCCTGTAAAATGGGCAATTACTGTGACAAGATACCTTCTGCCTACAGAAAGTCATGGAGGAGAAGAAAAAGCTCCGAATCTTATTTTATAATATTTCCCTTCAAGAACTGCATTTTCTCTTGGAAAGAAAGTTGATTCACGTTCTGCACTGAGTAGTAAACCAACAGTCTTATTACTTCAAGCAGCAAGTAGCAGATCAAGCCTAACTTTCTTTTCATTTTCCATATCTCCAATCTCTACCTAAAGCTTTAATGGATACATTTTATTGAATTAAACTTGGCAATAGTTATTAAGTTAACTTATAGTTGTCCAGTTTATCAGTGGACACATGTGGGGTCACTCTGGAAAAGGAAGGAGTTAATGAGATCATTCACTGTTTTGGTAGGTGAGGAAAATTCTGAGATCAAAATAAATTAGATCAGAATAAATGGATTTGGTTTCCTGAATCTGAATCTTCACCTGGGTTTTCTCGTTATATGTAGAAAACCATTTAATTTGACCTACAGACTAAATGCTGTTGCAGAGTCATGCCTGGGATGCTTATGTCAATTCTTTCTCTCGCTATCTCCTCACCATTTCTTTATGCTGGATATGATCAGATCTCATGCTTCTGGGTGTAACCTGGTAGCAGGAGGAGCAAAAAGATTTTGTTCTTCCATATGCAACATAGGATAATTAGCACTGTTCTGAGCAGGCTTCACCTTCCTTAACTGAGCTAGGTATTAGATGCTACTAGACAGGGGTGGATGCATCCACAACATAATCCAGTCAGATCAAAGGTGGGAGAAACTTGGCTGATTTGTGACAGTGGTGCACACCTGTCAGGTTGGAACTAGGAAACTGGGCTGGTTGGGTAACTTTCTATTGTCCTACTTCTCTGATTAATTCTTTGGGTGATTGCTGCATTATTATCTTGCTCCGTAACATTTTTTCTTCTAAGAGTGCTTTCCTTTTTTTCAGAGGGGTGTTGGAATCAAGAGTACTCCAGTGACTATCGTTTTACCAGACACCAAAGGGAAATCTTTTCTCTTCAATGTCATGGATACTCCTGGTGCGTTGAGCTCATTCAGGCACTAGCAAACTTAGGACCTTAAAAATGAAACAGTTGAATAATGGTTTGGCAGACAAGGTTCTGCCTATGTCCTTAGACCAGCACAGCTACAACCTATACACCTAAATAGCAGTTATACACTCTTACGGCATTTATACACATACTTTTTTCCCTGCAGTGTGCTGCTTCAGACCAGATTAATCAAGTCTGCTCTGCGTGCAAGCTGAGGCAAACTACACTGCAGTGTGTGCTGTTGTATAAGTGGCAAAATGCGTGTCGGCCCACAGAAAATGGCAGTGGTGCACTTTTGAACTAAAGCACCTCTGAGATGTTTTAGTTCCAAAGGAGGAAAACCCGCAGCATGCCTATAGGCTCAGCAGTGCTACACTGGCTAGCACTTCTGGCGAAAGGGACTTGGGGGTCATGATTGACCACAAGATGAACATGAGTCTTCAATGTGATGCTGTGGCTAATAAAGCAAGCAGAGCGCTGGCTGGTATCCATAGATGCTTCTCAGGCAAATCCCAGGATGTCATTCTTCCATTGTACTTGGCCTTGGTGAGACCGCAGCTGGAGTACTGCATCCAGTTTTGGGCTCGATTCAAAAAGGACGTGGAGAAGCTTGAGAGAGTCCAGAGGAGAGCCACGCACATGATAAGAGGTCAGGAAAACAGACCTTACAATGAGAGGCTGAGAGCTATGGCACTCTTCAGCCTGGAAAAGTGAAGGCTCAGGGGTGATCTGGTGGCCACCTGCAGTTTTATCAAGGATGCTCATCAGGATCTGGGGAACATCTTTTCACCAAAACACCCCATGGGATGACAAGATTGAACGGTCACAACTCCTCCATGACCGTTTCAGGCTGGACATAAGGAAGAAGTTCTTTATTCCAAATCTTGGGTATTCGGTCAGTAGACTGCTGCTGGAGGTAGTTCAAGCACCTACCTTGAACACCTTCGAGATACATTTGGATGTCTATCTTACTGGGATCCAATGACCCCTGCTGACTTCCTGCCCTTTGGGCAAGGGGCTGGACTCGATGATCTTCTGAGGTCTCTTCGAACCCTCACGTTTACAAAATCTATGGAATCAATGCATATAGCTGCCATTTTCTCAGTACTGACTTGCATTTTGCCATTTATACAGCTGCAAGCATTGTAGCACCAGGCTCTTTTATGTGTAAAAATGCCCTTAGCTGCTTACTGAACAGTGCTGATTAAATGAATAATGTATTGGAAAGATCATTAAAGGAGGGGATTTGAGAAAGGAGTATATGGACTTTTGCAACAAACCAGTTTACATTTTTTCTTTAAAAAAAGACATCCCTGTCTTAATCTCTCAAATCAGTTGCTCTGTTTTAGACTTTCAGAGTAATATGCTTTTTATAAAGCTTCCCTTTAAAGATGAATTTGTGGGTTTTCATGCTTGTTCCTGGGGATTCCGCATAGCCTTGACATTTGAGCTTAGTTCTCGGGTCCTTCCACCTCTGAAATCTTTTCCAGCCTTAGGGATTCAGCAGCTGATATTTTGCTGGTACAATCTAAACCCTGTACAGTGGGCTTGTTTGGTAGCCAGGAAATTGTCTGATACCTATAGTAGTAGGTTAAACCTGCAGGCCCCTACAAGTTAATGCCTGATAGTGAAATAACCCCCATATCACTAATCCACAAACTGAACCAGCCTACTTGTGGTTTGAAAACCTTTCATTAATCAGCACTTGCAGTCAGGCTGTAGCTACAAGAAACTACTTGAAACCAGCAGAAGACTTACTGTGGATAAGAGAGGGGAGGTCTCTGCTCCCACAGGGAGAGCCTTGACTGCATAGGCACTCACAGTTCTGCTGGCAACATTTTGCTATGTATGGCAGGGTCTGTCTAGTCTATTGCACGGACACAGGTTGTTAAATGGCTTAAATAGAACCAATGTGCCAGTGACTGCTCAGTTTCTGCAGGGCTCTGTGTAACTAGCCAACCTCAACAGGACTAACGGCACTGTGTCCGCCATGTTCTACCATGTAATAATAGACTGGCTTAATTTGCTTTCAGCTCTGCTGTTATGTAGACATCAGTAGGAGTTGGCGAATGGCTTGTTCCACTCCATTTACACATTGTAAAGGGCTGAACGTGTTAGTGTCTTAAGTCACTTTTTATTATGGTTTTGTTTCTGATGTACAAGGCAAAACAGACTTCAGCTTATAGGCCCTCTTCTGGATTGATTTCTGCAGTGATAACCAGACTGAAAGCTAGTGTATCAGTTGGTTTAGCAAGTTTTTATTTTAAATTTATGTAAAGCAGAGATCATCAAGATCTTCCATAATGGGGACCACATGTTTGCCATAGATTTCCCACTGTGATGTCAGGTTTTGATATCTCTGTGCCTCCCATACTAAGCTCTCTTGGAAATGCAACTCATGTTGGGCAAGAAAATGGAACTTAACCCTCACTGGTCTGACCAAACCCACACTTGCACATAGGTGTTTAATTACAAAACAAGATAAGATGCAGCACTTCACAAATGACCATGCTTGGTATGCCCCAAACAACTTGCAACCTAAAGCAAGGGATGGTAAAACATGAAACACCAAAAAGAAGGTTGTTGAGAGATTTATTGTTTCTGCGCGTCACTTCCTTAAGAGCAGAACCATGCAGTAAGTCCTTTTCAGATCACTGAACTTAATTGCTGTCTCTTCTCAAGCATTTGCACAAAGCTAAGTCTATTAATATAAAACAACATTACTGTCATGCTGTAGTTTGAGAGAACAGCCTTAGAAAGTGAGAAGGGTCCACATACACAATGCTGGCAGTAGCTTCCTTGCCAACTTAATCGATGTACCATCTTGGTGATGAATGGATAACACCTTTTTTTGCCTACTAGAAGCTTGCAACTCAGAACATGTCAATGGGTCCACGGGACAGCACTGAGGTGTACTCACCATAGTCTTTCATTTGGTTTTGTTTTGAAGGCCATGTGAACTTTTCTGATGAAGTTACGGCTGGCCTTCGTATTTCAGATGGAGTTGTGCTTTTCATTGATGCAGCCGAGGGGGTAAGTGTTTCCTGCAGGGTTTTTTGGAAGCTCCTTGATCCTGACTTTACCACAAGATGAGCTCACGTATTATCTGTGGTAGAGCATCGTTGGAGGGTGATCATTAGAAATGGAAGCATATTCTAGTAATGGAGGTGGGGAGTCATGGAGCCTGGGTATTATTTCCAGGCTTGACTGGCTAAACTACCTGTGTTTGTTCTCTGCAACCCTCCTAAATTTGCATTCCTGCAGAACAGCTTTCTAAAGACTGGCTTTTTTCATACCTGAGGGATTTCTAACCATCTTTCATATCTCGCACCATTTTTAATTTTTTTTTTGGTGCCTGAGGAAGGACGTGTGTGTCTAAAACCTTGCAAATAACATTTTTGCAACTGTTTGGTTGGTCTAATAAAAGACATTGCCTCTGCCCAAAGACTTAGCCAGGCCTGACACGATGTGCTCTGACTGTGAACTAGTATTAGTGGCATATCTTCTTTTAACTCTGATTTCACTAACTTCTAAAACTGAGATGGCTATTTAGGTTGGAATGTTTGAGGAACTGCCTCCAAGGGACACTATTGGGTTAAACCTCTGCTTTCAAAATTCAAATTATTAGCTGGTCACTGATGACTGATTTTAGACTTTTTCTACAGGCTGCTGGCCCCATGAATAAGGATCACTGCTTTATCTGTCATGCCCCACATAGCACATTATCGAGGGCTTTAGTTCTTCACATTGCTACTCTGTTTCCCACAGGTTATGTTAAATACGGAGAGGCTGATCAAGCATGCAGTGCAGGAGAGGCTGGCAGTGACCGTGTGCATTAATAAGATAGATCGCCTGATCCTGGAACTGAAGCTTCCCCCAACTGATGCCTATTATAAACTTCGACATATTGTGGATGAAGTCAATGGCTTGATCAGGTACAGACCTGTGTAGGGAGCAGTCATGGAGCATGCTGTCTATATACTGCTTAATTCATCTTGAACATTATTCTTGGGGCATTACAGCTGCTAGACTCACAAGCATATTTATTTGCACTTGCATGTTCTCTGTGTAATCTGTTAACACCCGTAGAAAGTTTTCAGTCTGCACATGTAAATAGACATGGATTTTTTTTTCCATCAGAGAGGATTTCATTTTACTCCTATGCATGTGTGTTTATATTAACTGTGTGGGGCCATGTTAGCAGGTCTGACTGCTCTGTGACCAGCATCCTCAAAAGTGCTAGGAAGCTCTGGGCAGTTCCTAAGACTAAAACTGTGGGAGAGGGAAATGGGCTCAGTTTGAAATGGATGTTTTGCTGTTTATCATTACTTCTGTTACACACATCCCACATGACTGCCCCCTGCTAGGCAAATCATTGTTCAAGCAAGCCATCCTTTCTCTGTGGGTACATCTGCACTGCAGACACAGATGTGACTGCAGTAATATGTAAAAGTACTCATGCTACTTGTAAGCTAGCTGGCTTGGGTACCAGTAGCAGTCTAGCTGCGCTAATTTACCGTATCTGGCATGTTTCCAAAATCATGAGAACATGTCATTGCATTCCATTCCTGCCCTGGTTGCCTTGCATCAGTTTCTCCCTCAGTTGTTTGACAGTTCCCCCCACCCTCATTCTTTTAAAACGTAAAGAAGTTCTTTTTTAAATAAGAAATACAAAATACTTGCAGTTTTGGCTGCATTTAGTTGCAGGTATTGCGGGGGCGGTTGTTTGTTTGGGTTTTTTTAAGTAGGGTCAGAGTGTTGTTGTAGCCATGATGGACCAGGAAGTATACAAGAGGCAAGGATGTCTTGCAATATTTTTTTTTATCGAGCCAGCTGTGTAGCTGGGAGAACTGTAGAACAAACTTTGGGGCTTCATCAGGTCTAACCTATCTCTTCTTTTGGAGTCTGACTTAAGGAAGGGTATCTGATGCTCAAAAGCTTATCCAGTTGGTTCAATAAAAAAATATTGCAACAAATCCCTAACTTGTTTTGTTTTAAAGAATGTTGGGGCATATTAGTTACCATTGAAAGTTTGGTGCAACTTAGGTCAATGCTCATGTAGGGCACTATCCCTGTGTGTTAAACATGCTGCAGCCATCTGCTGAGGGTGCAGGTATCAGTACAAAGTTATGAGATCTTATTTTCTGACCTGCAGATATGCTTGGTTACAGCATCTCCCTCTGTTCATGGCATTACAGAGCAGTGGAGGAGATCTTAGAATTATGTAGTATGTAACATTCCCTCTCTCTTTCAGCATGTATTCCACTGATGAGAACCTCATCCTCTCCCCTCTTCTGGGAAATGTCTGCTTTTCTAGCTCCCAGTACAGCATCTGTTTTACACTGGGATCATTTGCAAAGATTTATGCAGACACATATGGTAAGGATCAGCCAAAAACCTTTCATGTGTCAACATCTCAGCTCCTCATTATTTCTGCATGGCCTTTTCAAATTAGTACAGCATTTCAGACTTCCACTGGCTCATGCACATATATGGCTTGCAAACCCATTCCTAAACATCTGGAGAGCTGGGGGCTCAGTCCAGGCCTTTTTAACACTACCTGGCCACTTTCTAGTTGTTAAAAAAAACACTTTTTGGATATTGTTCTGCTATAGTTCCTTTACTTTGTAAACTTTTGAGTCTTTTGAAGCTTCTGTAATGGTGCATACACTGGTAATGTAGAAACCTACAGCTGCTGTTTTAACTAAAAGGTGGCATGCACAGTGCTTTTGGCATGAAAAGCAAGGTGTTCAGAGACAGAAGGGTTAAGCATGTCAGTATTTCTGTGAATAAGCCCTGTCCTCAGGAGCCTGAGACTCAGCTGGCTGTAGACTGAAGCTTGGCCCAAGAGACTTTGTATGCTCGCAGCCCTAGATCTTTTTTTAAGTAACCATGTCTGTCTTCTGGCTGTGGTTTGATTGTCCAATCCCTAGGTGCCAGCTCCAGGCAATCTGTCTTTCTTTAAAAAGCAATCTGTAAAATAACTGCCTTTTTGCTTGTGGGAACAAGCCAGTTGTGTCCCCTCCCCAGGACTTGTGAGTTTTTGTGTTAAGAATTTTCCAAGAGATGTAATTGTAGTGAAGTTAGGGCAAAAGAGATGCTGCAAAGCAGCTGTCCTAGCTTTACAGTAAAATAAAGCAGCCTTGAGTGGAGCTAACATAGCAGTGCCATTATTCATGCCATCTTACATCTCTAGAGCAGTGGTATTCAAACTTTTGGTCCCATATGCTGGATCAGCCTCATACTGCTAGTGCCACCTCCACTCAACCTGACATGCCCAATCTAGCAAGCACTGCCACTCTGTACAGCCTGTGGGGTTCCACACAGGTCCAGAAATTTGGCAGCAAGGCAGTGGCAATTAGTGCAGTCACCACTCCCCCCACCACCACATTTTGGATTGTTGGGAGCCCTGCGGCCAGATGACATGGCTCTGCAGGCTGGATCTGGCCCATGGGCCAGGGACTGAGCACCCCGGTCTAGAGGAATGAATGGGGGTCTTCTGTGCATTGTAGCAATCCCATGGTGCCTGGCATGAGGATTTCCCAACTTGCAGGGGCTAATTTATATTGTGGGCAGCAGTTATAAAGGATGTAGTGACAGCTTTCCACTGGCTCCCGCTATAAACTTGTAGTGTTGTCTTACCACTAGTAAATCTGCTGCAACTTAAAGTCTAGATCATGTTCCAAGCTATTCCTCAAGTATTTGAGGGCAGGCATTTTGGAGTAGGCTGAATACAGTAGCTGACAAAAAGTAGTGAGAGAGTGGGGGCACTGAGATACACTTCTGACTTCAGTCTGGTTTTGAATGGGAGCTGCAAGTGCTTCTGGGCCAGCTGCACTCTAGTGCTCAGGCTGAAGTGTCAAGTTTTCAGAAGGCGACATGGGTGCAAGCTGGCTGGTGAAGTGAATGAGTTTACCAGGTCAGTTCTCGCTTCACTGACAATTTTGGTGGCACTGTGGCAGTTCTGATAGCCCCCTGAAGTAACCAGTTAACTCTTTGCCCTGCCTGACCCTGGTCAGCAGTGAAGGTCATAGAGAGGACACCCACCCCCCACCCCCACACACACACCCCTTGCCATCAGCTCCTCCAGATGCTTCTTCCAGGTCAAGGCTGAAGTGCTTTGGCAAGGACCAGTATGAGAGAAGCTTGCTGTGCAGCCATCTGAGTTCCCATACCTCACACTCTCAAGTGGCCCCTCCCCAGCACTAAACTTCTTATTTAAAAAGAAATACAGACCCTCTGAGTATAGTGGGGGCAAAACTCCCTCTGATATCACAATAAATTGTTATATTTCTTCCCCCTTTTAGGAGATATCAATTACCAGGAGTTTGCAAAGCGGCTTTGGGGTGACATCTACTTCAACCCCAAGACGTAAGGAGCATTTTTAATTCCTTTTGTCAAGTTCTGCTGCTATCAGTGTCTTGTTTGCTCCTTGCCCCGTAGAACCAAAGAGTGGTTGGAGGGAGCTGAGTAGGCCTCAACTTTTGTTGTGAATCTGCATTGTTATCTTACAGAGCAAGTACAGTATTGCTCCACTTTGTGTGGCTGTGTCATTTTTCATCTTTACATGTGGAATAAGTGTATCCCCTCTGAATTATTTGTGTAACAAGGGATGTTGCTTCCTGTTCCTCTGAGGATTCAGGTATTTTGAAGGGTTGCAGGTTCAGTTTCTTTAAGGGTGCACTGTTGTCATGTGTGTTTAATAGCGAGGTGTAGAGCTATTATTCTATTCTATTCTTTTATAGAACTAGTCAAGTCCATTTGCCTGCTCAGGAGAGAACTGGGGCAGGGAATAAGATTGTCTTGTCTCATGGGGAGTTGACATATGTGACACCTGTGAGACAGCACTGCCACGTTGCACAGGACTTGCCATTCACATCTTTCCTCCTGACTCTCTCCCACAGGCGAAAATTCACTAAAAAAGCCCCAACCAGCAGTTCACAGCGCAGCTTTGTAGAGTTCGTCCTTGAGCCTCTGTACAAGATCCTGGCTCAGGTAGGTGCCTGCTCTCTCCTTTCCTTCCCTTTTTGAAGCTCTGGTTACGAGTAGCCCCAAACACTGAGGAGTTACAGTCCTTCCAAGCCATGAGCATTTAAGCACTGAACGCTAGGTGGTTCTGCATGTCTGCTGTCCTTTTGGGGAAATTCAGTGATCACAGATGTAGAAGAAGGCCAAGAAGTCAGGCAGCTCCTTTCCTTTCCTTCCTGCTCCTTATTCCCAATACCGTCATGCACCCAGAACTCTGCTTACCAGAACACACATTAAGTGCTTTGGTTTTAAGAAACTTCTACCGTTTAGTAACTTCGAACCAGATGGTTCCCTGGCAGTTGCAAAACCAGTCTGAGCCCAGCTCTACAAAAATAAAAAGCCAATGTATTAACCTGCAGCCTGGATGTAAGTTTTATGCTATCCCAGTGATACTTTAAGTGGCTAAGAGGTATTATTGACTGCACCCAGGAGTTAGTGGCATGGAGTTGGCACAATAACCTGTATTCTCTTGCAGGTGGTCGGTGATGTAGACACCACACTCCCCAGGACTCTGGATGAGCTAGGCATTCATCTGACCAAGGAGGAGCTGAAACTGAACATTCGACCGCTGCTACGACTGGTCTGCAAAAAGTTCTTTGGGGAGTTCACAGGTAAGGCTCTGTAGTATGAGCCAGACATTCAGAGCTGTGGTGTCACAGAGGCATGTTTAACTTTCCAAAGTGGTGCTCCCAGACTGTACTTCTTGGCTGGGGCTGCCAGGAGTTTGCACTTCATTTGAACAGTCAGTATATAAACTGTCTCCAGAGAGAGCTAAGGCCATTATTTTCATTTCACTTGTGACTTTTAGAATGCATGCAGTCCTTGAAGGTGAAGGCTTTGTGTGTTCAAGCAACCTTACTTTCTGTACTTTCAGTTCATCTAAATAGCAACATTCTCACATAGCTTTGCTCTCCTAGGATTTGTGGACATGTGTGTACAGCACATTCCTTCCCCTAAGGTGGGAGCCAAGACCAAAATTGAGCACACCTACACTGGAGGCATCGACTCGGACCTGGGAGAGGCCATGAGCGAGTGTGACCCTGATGTAAGGAAACTTTTCTACTCCTCTAAAACTTCCATAGCACAGCTCTAGCAAATATCATCTTCACCACAGTGAGAGGCTTCTGCACAGATTTGACTTGCAGCATTTTAAAATCTCTCATCCGATGCTGAAACAAATCTCTCCACTTGGAGAAACGTTAGCAGCCTGCCAGGGCAGCCCGAGAGAGAGAGGGAGGGATGTGAGGAAAGGCAGAGACTAGGTCAGAACTTCACAGCTGCTGGGTACTGCAGTGTGGTGATTAGTTGTTCATGTCCTTGTTCTGATCTTTTTTTTGCTATTTTCAGTGAAGGCTGATTCTCTCACAAAATTCTTAACTGGAAAAGCTGGCTGGAACTAGGTGGAATAGAATCTTGCATTCATCTGCCAATGTAGCTTTGCCTGGGATGGAATTCAGCAGCTGTTTGTCAGCACCACCAAAGCTAGACCGCTGTTTAGAAGAGGAAGTGAAGAACTGAGTTCTGAATAGCAAAGCAGTGGTCACCTTAAACTGTTGAAAGGGATAGTACCTCATACGATTCCATTTGTATTTGAAATACAATTGCCCCGGTAGGATTTTACAAAGGCAGATATGGTCATGAGATCTTCCACAAGTGGGTACAACCTGGCTTCTGTCTGAAAGACAGGACCTCCAACAGCCCTGGCTTGCTTGCAGTGGACAGGGGCTTAGGTTTCTTGCTGAATTGGCAGGTCAGCAGGTCACTGTCATCTCCTCAACCTCATTTTCAAGGTATTCTGTCCTGGTAGGGGCAGCCTTCTCCAAATTGTTTCACTTGCAATCCCATCAGACGTTGCACCATGAGCTAGGCCAGCTGCTAGCTACATTGGTGGTGCCGTGTAGGGATGGCAGCTACTGGACTTGGTTTTCACTTGAGAGACATCATGCCATTAGCACAGGCAAGAGGATTCATAATTCCAAGCAGTGAAGCAAACTGAAGATCCAAAAAACCTTCCTTGTGACTTCCAGCCTGAGTTCCAGGAAACAAACCCCAATTATTGCATTCACAATGATTCCTCTAGGTCTGATTTTTGCTTTGGGAGTGTATGCATATCTTGGAATTGACTTATTTTGCTTTCTTCTTTTTTGGGGAGAAAGGGTCCATTAATGTGTCACACCACAAAAATGTACAGCACGGATGATGGGGTGCAGTTCCATGCCTTTGGCAGGGTGCTGAGTGGAACCATCCATGCAGGGCAGCCTGTCAAGGTCCTTGGAGAAAACTACACCCTGGAGGACGAGGAGGATTCCCAGATCTGCACCGTGGGGCGTCTCTGGATCTCGGTTGCAAGGTATGGTATTGTCAGTGGAGAGTTTGAAATTCTCGGTTATGTTCCTCTGGAAGAAAAATAACAGTTAATCGTTACCTTGCACTTCAACGAGAGAAGGGAAACTCAAAGGCTGGAGGAATGATTTGCTGCTGGTGTGTCGTCCCTTGTCTGACAGTTAAGACTGAGAATTGGCTGTAACCTTATTCCAAGACTTGTGTGAGCAAAGGAAACAGTAATGTATAAAGGAGAGAGAAAGAAAAACAGTTTATATAGGTGTTATCTCATTACATTATCTTGCCCTTAGACATAAATAAAACATCAGGTCTTCCTGTCATCATTGTTGTACTATCTGCATCTCTCAGTGGAAGAGAGGTTTGAATGGGTGCAGGGCATTAACTAGTGGGCAGAGCTGTGGTTTCTAAGCACTGGGCTGCTTGGAGAAAAGTTCAGACATGTTTATGTGATAACTGGAGTATGAGGGGTCTATGATTCCAGAAAAGTGGAGGATTGTGTCAGGCAGCACCATGAAGGGCCTCACAGCACTAATTGTACTCAGTACACTCCCATCTTGTGTATTGTAGGTACCACATAGAGGTGAACCGGGTACCTGCTGGCAATTGGGTGCTGATTGAAGGAGTGGACCAGCCCATTGTGAAGACTGCAACCATCACAGAACCCAGAGGCAATGAGGAGGTACTGTGTGAGACCGCATTGCTCCTAGTTGCTTGCAGAGTGATAGCCCCAGAGAGTGATTGTTGATGGAACCAAGTCAACATGGCACATGGTAACCAGTGGTGTCTCCCAGGGCTCAGTACTCAGACGAGTACTCACTCATAAGTGATCTAGTTTTGGGTGTCAGAAGCAGACTAATTACATTTGCAGATGACACCAAATTATGGGGAAGTGTGGTCATGCTAAAGGATAGGCTGGCAACTCAGGTTGACTTGTACAGGCTCAGAAGGTAGGTGGATCAAAACCAGATGACATTCAACACGGAGAAATGTAAGGTGCTCCACCTCAGGAGAAAAAACCCACATCCAACCTGTAGGGTTGGCAGTGCTACACTCACTCGCACCACCACTGAAAGAGACTTTGGGGTCGTGATTGACCACAAGATGAACATGAGCCACTAATGCAATGCCACAGCCAGCAAAGTAAGTAAAACTCTGGCTTGCGTCTGTCAGTGCACCTCAAGCAAGACCCAAGAAGTCATCCTCCCACTGTACTCAGCCTTGGTGAGGCTGCAGCTGGAGTACTGCATCTGATTCTGGGCTCCACGCTTTAGAAAGGATGTAGAGAAGCTTGAGAGAGTCCAGAGGAGAGCCACACATATGATTAGAGGTCAAGAGAGTAGGCCTTATAAGGGGAGGCTGAGAGGCATTGGACTCTTCAGCCTGGAGAAGCAAAGGCTCAGGCGTGACTTTGTGGAAGCCTATAAATATATAAGGGGTGTGTATCAGGAACTGGGAGAACATCTTTTCACCAGGGCACCCCAAGGTCTAACGGTCACAAACTGCTGGAAAACTCTTTTAGATAAGGAAAAACTTATTTACCACCTGAGTCTACCAGGTTCTGGAGTAGACTTCCCCCAGAAGTGGTACAAGCACCTACTCTGTATACCTTTAAGAAATGCTTGGATGCTTATCTTGCTGGGGTGATCTGACCACAGTTGACTTCCTGCTCCTTGGGCAGGGGCAGGATGATCTTGCAAGGTCCCTTCCACCTTAATGTCTATGATATCTAGTTAGGGCAGTGCCACTGTTGTGATGGATATGACAGCCGCTCAATGACCAGTGTCCTTTCAAGCACGAGTGACTTCCCTGCCCTGCCTCCTACATGCACAAAACCACTGCTTTCTATTATGAGCAAGGTAGCCTCAGTAAGTGATCAGTTTTAAGGGTACTGAGAGGTGCCTGTTACTACCAGGAATGGAGGGAGGATTGAAGAAGCACTCTGCCTTGGAGGAGGCTTTTTCTCAACTGTACAGCTTCCATGATATGGTCCCACATGCTTTTTCTCATTCAAGGCTCCAACTGTAGCCAGTTTACAAAGTGATGAGTAGGGATCTTATTATTTTGAGTTTTGTTTCAGGCACAGATCTTTCGTCCTTTGAAGTTCAACACCACGTCTGTCATCAAAATAGCTGTGGAGCCAGTCAACCCTTCAGAGCTCCCTAAGATGTTGGATGGCCTGCGGAAAGTCAACAAAAGTTATCCATCACTCACCACCAAGGTGTGCACCAGGGCAAGGCTGATCCTCATGCCCCTAGCCCTTTACACCTGTGTGATTCCTGGAGATACCTTCTGATGAAAGACGGTGGTGAAGATACCTTTTTCCCACAATACATTTTAGCACACTCTATCAGAAGAGGCTGGGTATGGAGTTCTTCTGAGCTGGTTCATAGCCAGACAGTCCTGCACCACTTCCTAAGAACCTCAGGCTGGGGCTCTTCTTTCTCCTCTCCCTCCATTGCCTGCCAGAATTTATCTTTGCTTACCTTGTTCATTGGATGTAGGTGCCTGGAATTTCTCCCATTTAGTTCTGGCTCAAACACCTTTATTCCTGGTTAATGTTGCCTTGGGCTAGAAGGGAATAGGCCAGAAGGGATGCAGCACACTACGTCTGTCAGGGTGTAGCTTAAGTCCATCTGTTCTTCATGTTTCAGGTGGAAGAATCTGGAGAGCATGTGATCTTGGGTACAGGGGAGCTCTACTTGGACTGCGTGATGCATGATTTACGGAAGATGTACTCAGAGATTGACATCAAAGTGAGAGAGATTTTTGTTCTTGCCATTTTTGCTGAGGAAAGTTGGGAATTCTACATAAGAAGTATCTCTGGGGTGTGGAAGTTGGTTGATGAAGGGGATTTGTTGCAGTTGTTGTCACAACCTCCATTGTTCCACAGTATATTAGGGCCATTCTTTATGTCTTCAGGTTCACAAGATGTAGGGAGACTGTTTTCTGGTCAAACAGATGTTAAGGCAAATTCCTTTGCTTGGGATGCAAGTGCTAGGCAGTTTCTACTTCTGCCCTAAAGAAATATCAAGCTTCTTCCACAGTGAAATGCCAGAGCTCCTCAGTCTGGTTGATTTCACAGTCTAATTTTGTTGATTTCACAGCATTTACCCTTGAAGTTGAAAACCTAAAGTGTATACCTGGGTTTTAATTGTTCTATGTACTTCAGATTCATGATTAGTAAATTCAGAGCTATTGTCTACAATCTGCTATTCTAGCAGGTTCTTGCTACTTGCCAAACTAAATCCATCTCATCTCACTGGTTCAGTCATTGTTTGGGTAAAGAAATCTATTGGCCATAGAGACAGACATGCAGCTGGGACTTCGCTTGTTCCACTGGTAGCCACCAGGGTTGAAGGATTGAGAGAGACCACTGTAATCTCCTCTTCGTGATCTACACATGGGTTAAAGACACTGAGAGCTGGCTATCCATGCAATATTGCAATGGCTGAGCCCTGTAGAGCGGAACCACTTCAATACAATAGAAAAACTCAATCAGAAATGGTAATTCCTAGAAATAACTTCTAATTGTACATCAGTGACCACTTCCAACTCAAAATTCCAATCCACATACCCTTAGGGAGGAGAAGGAGGTATGTGAATGGAGGTATTTTGTGCAGAGGCAATAGAGATTACCTTTATCAAAGAATTTGGTGGGGTTTTCTGTGGTCTATGTTCCTGCTGTGCTGTGGAGCCCAGAGTATAAGTTATGGGTCAAAGCTACAACCTATATGATCACTAATTGAATCACTTTCTGTCTTAATGATCTCAGGAGTTGCTAGTAACTATCAGAGGTTTAAAGATTTCAAATAGTCTGAGTGTTACTGTAAAGTTGATAAACGCAAAGAAGTGACAGACCACTGGTGCTGCTGTTTTTGAAGGTTGCTGATCCAGTTGTGACATTTTGTGAGACCGTGGTGGAAACCTCCTCCCTGAAGTGTTTTGCGGAGACGCCCAATAAGAAGTAAGACTTGGTCACCTGATAATGTGGTACGCAGGGGATTTAGTAGGGCATTTGGTATGTCCATTAGATCAGGCATTGCAAGAGATCAGGCCTCTTTTCACTGTAGACTTAAGTATTACCAACTCCCAGCCCAGTATCCAAGGAGTCTGCTCTAATTTGTTGCTGTCTGGAAAAGCTGTGCATCTGAGTAGCTCATACTCACTGTGTAGTTCATGCCCTTATACATCAGTGGCTTTTGTTCATAACTTCACTGTACATCTCCACTAATTTGAAAGGCATCTCTGTGTCCCCTTGTGCCATCTGCTGGTGCAGACAGAAAGGGCACCTCCTCAGTCTCCCCACAACAAAGCAGCTGAGAAGTTCCCACCTTCCTTTCTTTCAGTTGTAATCTTTAATTCCCAGTTCCTCTCCAGAACATCTGTTGTCTGAAATCTCAGAGACCCAGTAATGTATTTATGGGGTCCCAGAGCAGATGAACCCAGGAGCCTTACTCTGCCCCCAAGAGCTGCCATGCACAAGAGCACAATTCCAGCTTCTAAGCTTTTAGTAATCAATAATAGTTTTGCTGCCTTCCACAACCCAGTGGAGCCTTGCAGTCTAATGCTCCCTTTCATCTTCTGAGGTAATGTAAAAAGAGTGTTTAAGAGAAGTAAAGCCTAGGGAGGAGGAGGGACTGTTTGGGGTATCAAAGGGGGAGGTATAACTAGGAGGTGTATGGTGGCTTGAAAAGGAAGTGTAGGCACAATACCAAGGAAAATTGCTGAAGGGTAAAATCTGGAAACATCAGACTGGATGGAACTTCCTTGGTTATCACATCCAGTCCCCTGTCACCACAGGCAGCTATAAACCACTCAGGGAATCCCATTAATGCATTCATCAAACTCCAGCTTGAAACTAGATTGTGGTGGGATTTTTTGGTCCTTTAGCTTAAATAGTTCTTTTCCCTCCAAGTTCAGCTCTGAAATGGTCTCCCTAGGGTGATAGTGGGAAGTCCCTTCTCCTGGGAAACTGCATGCTCTAAGACTTAAGTCTCCCTAGCCCCGTGTTGCACAATGTACCTGTCTCTTGATTCCTCCCAGTCTAGTCCACTTCACTGCAGCCTTCTAAAGCTAAATCTTCTCTCTCAAAAGACTCCTAGCTCTTTACTAGCTAATGGGCATTGTTTTTTTGCTCAGGAACAAGATCACCATGATTGCAGAGCCACTGGAGAAGGGGCTTGCTGAGGACATTGAGAATGAGGTGGTCCAGATCACATGGAACAGGTATGGCTGGTTTGAAGTATGGCTGACTTCCTCCACCCCTCTGGATGAGTTGCCCATGGCTCCGTCCTGTTTCTACTCCAGCTCTGGGGTCCCATTCACCACCCTGGCTGGGCAGTGCCGCCTGCCTCTACCCCACTCCCTTGCCATGGTGGCCTCGATCTGACCCCCATCCCCCTTCCCCTCCACAGACTTACTTGCAGGGCCCTGCTGTCCACATTGCCTGGCTGCATTCCTGTAAATTGGTTATTGGATCAGTATTGGTCAATATGCCTGGTGAATAATCGGCTATCAGTATCTGCCAAGAAAATCTTTATCGGCACACCCCTAATAAAAATAACCCAAACTATACCTACAGTATGATAGACTCTACATTAGCTGTTACCACACAAGAAAGAGAGCTGGGAGTCATTGTGGACAGTTCACTAAAAACTTCAGCTCAGTTCTCATCAGCTGTCAAAAATGGAAACAGAATGCTAGGGATTATTAAGAAGGTAACTAAAGAAAACAAAGTATCATTATGCCCCATTTATAAATCTGTGGTACACCCACACTTTGAATATTGTGCTCAGTTCTGGTCCCCACACCTTAAAAAAAAATACAGAGGAACTAAAGAACGTACAGAGAAGGGCAGCAAAGATGATTAGTGATATGAAGGGACTTCCATATGAGACGAGACTAAAGAGGCTAGTCTTGTTCAGTTTAGAAAGATCCTGGAGTGGGGACATGATAACAGTTTGCAAAATACTAAATGGTGAGGAAGCAGTAAATAGGGAGTTGTTTACAATAAAAATACAAGACCTAGGGGGTCACAAAATGAAACTAGTAGATAGTAAATTTAAAACTAACATAAGGAAGTTATTTTTCACAGTTTGTAATTAAAGTGTGAAACTCCTTGCTGCAAGAGATTAAACTGTCCACTTCCACAACCAAATTCAAAAAGAGATTGGACAGATTCTTGGAGGAAAGGTACATCAGTAGTTACTGAGCACAGGAATTGGGGATACAGCCTTAGAATCAGAACTTCCTGGATCTTAAATGATGGAGGCTACAACTGGGAAGGAACAATGGAAAAAACCCATATACCCAGTTCACTGTCTCTTTCAGCATGCACTCTCAGCCCCCCTGTGTCACAGCAGACTAGGCAAGATGGAACATGGTCTGACCCAGTAAATGCCTGTTCTTTTGAGGAAAGCAGAAGCTTTTGAAGGGTAGATAGCATGCAAGATCAAAGGGAAATATGTGGATTTGGCACCAAGTTAGAGCCCCCATGGAATAGGAACCCAAAAGGGATTTGGGTCTAAACTGTCTACCCTCCTAGTTCATAAGCACTTGTGGTCCAGAAGAGCAATCATTTAAAGACTGGGGAGCTGTAAAGCCCCAGGGAATGGGAGCAAGTCTCTAAATGATGAGTGGTAACTGGGTGCCCTAATGCTTTTCCCCTTTTTGTTCCCTTTCCATCAGGAAAAAGCTAGGTGAGTTCTTCCAGACCAAATATGACTGGGATCTGCTGGCTGCCCGCTCCATCTGGGCCTTTGGACCTGATGCTACTGGCCCAAACATTTTGGTAGATGACACGCTGCCATCAGAGGTAAGCAGCAGACAGGAGTGGGTCATTTAGGTTAGGCTCCTGTGGGGTGTAGTCACACCAGAATGGCTGGAAGTAGCTTTGTCCATCCTGTAGTATGTAGAGGAAGCAAGTTTTCCCAGGTCCCCCTGGAAAAGGTTCTGAACAAGTGCTGTCTGCTTATTAGGACAAGGGGAAACTCTTGCCTAGTGCCAGCTTTGCTGCTGATTTGCTGTGATTTTTGGCCCCAGAGTTTTCAGAGTTGCCAAAGAAGTAGCCTGTCCTTTAGTGTTTCCTAGCACCTCAAAAACAAGTCACTTTTCTCCTTAGATTTGAATACTAACCTCTGAAAATTATGGTCCCGAGATCTCTTTGTTTTCTTTCTTGTCTGGGAAAGGAGGATTGCTCAAACAGTGCTCTTAGAAACACATGTCCTTCTCTGTCTCTGCCTCTTGATGCAGTATTTGTGATTCTTAACATGCAAGTTGGTTTCCTTCTAGGTGGATAAGTCGCTGCTGGGCTCTGTGAAGGACAGCATCGTGCAGGGTTTCCAGTGGGGGACTAGGGAAGGGCCCCTCTGTGATGAGTGTAAGTAAGAGAGCTTAGAAGAGGTGAAAATAAAGCAGAATCGTGAATTCACTAGTTCTTAAGCATCTTGGTGGTCTCTCTGGGGTAAACCCCTCTTCTCCCCTCCCCCTGCCCCCAAGCTGTGTTAAGCAGGCTGTTGGACTAGGTCAGGGCTGTCCAGCAGGTGACCTGTGGGTCCCTTGTAGTCCCCAAGGGCTTAACAAACAGTTCTCAGTCCAAGTACTGCTTTCCCTACTGCTCTGGCAGCTGCTATTACCTGAGTCTCTGGGTTTTCCCTCCCTTCTCAGGATTCTGCTGTCTGAACCTAGCCCTGCAGTTTCCAAGGGAGTCCATAGCCAGATGACTCGGGGGCAGATCCAGAAACCCTATGTGGCACAGCCCAAGTTTCCCATTGCATGGCACAGTGGGAGGGATCCACGTGGCACAATGTGCAGGGTGTGGGAGCATTGGGTACTACAGGGTGGTGCATGCAGTCATGGTGCAGTGGCTTGAGATGGGGCATGCACTGTATCATGAGGCCTTTGACCTGTGCAGTAGTCAGGGTGTGGCCCAGGGCCCTGCAGCCCCCAGCCACTCAGAAGTGAGACAGCCTTGATTAGGTGACTAATGGTCCCTTCTGGGCTGAAGCCTCCAAGAATGTCCTTTGGCAGCCCTAGATTTCTGTTGACACCTGGTCTCTTTGGGATGGGTCAGGTGGTTCCAGGGAGGAGCAGTCTGCTGCGTGTTGTGGAATCCCTTTTGTCCCAGGAGATCATTAACTATCTTCTTTCCTTCTTCCCTGCTCCCAGTGATCCGCAACGTGAAGTTTAAGATTCTGGATGCAGTGATTGCTCAAGAGCCATTACACAGGGGAGGTGGGCAGATTATCCCGACAGCCAGGAGAGTTGTATACTCCGCCTTTCTTATGGTAAGGAATGTGCTGTGCATAGAGGAGACGTGCTAATATTGCACCAGTCTCCTTCAAGATCTGTGAGGAGCCAGTTGTTCTAGTGAGCAGCGGTAGTGAGTGATGAGGAGGTGTGTGTAGCATTATACAGACACCGGCAAGTCTTTATCCTAGGGAGTTGAGTCTAAATCAGCGCATTCATCAATTAATCTTCCAAACACCCTGGGAGGTAAGCAGGCAGGCTGGCCTAGCAATAAGTGTTGTCAGCCTGTTTTACAAACTGCTTAAACCCAGTCTGGCTGAGAAGGTGCCAGCATCTGCTCTGTCTCCAGTTCTGCTGATGTGTTTGGTCTGTTGAGAGACTGGGGGGGCGGGGAACCAGCCAAGATGCTACCCTTGTCTTGGCTCAAAGCTCCTTGTGTAGGTTTGCCCAGAGGAGCTTGTAAAATGGACAAGAAACCTGCAATAGCTTGACAGGAGCCTACATGTCTGCAACAAAACAGTTGTTCTGGAGACTGGCTGGGGTCAGGGATCAGGTACACAGCAGTAAATCCTTGTCTTCCCGACAGTGCTGGAGGTACAGACAGGTTCATGCTACATTTCATACATGCCTGGCATCTCCTCTCCCTCTCTTTTTTTTATAGGCCACCCCGCGCCTGATGGAGCCATACTACTTTGTGGAGGTGCAAGCCCCTGCTGACTGCGTGTCTGCAGTCTACACTGTGCTGGCCAGGCGGAGGTAAGCTATACAAACTGGTTTGCCTGTTTGCAATCGCATCACATGCATGTTTTCAAGGCCTCTTTACCCCAGAAGTCCTGTCCTCCTGGCATCCCCGGGGAGTTGTAGCATACAGGAAACCAGTGAGAGTCCATCTTTATTGAAATGGAATCCATATTTAAATGGAATTCATACCTGTGAAAGGTACCTGACCTCATCAGGAGATCCCACCTGTCATGACAGTGCTACCATGCTTAGAGATTGGGGTGTAGGCTTGTCAAGACTGGAATGATCAAGAGCAAGGGTGGACAGTATTTTTGGGCATAGTACCAAAAATACCCACAACCTCAACTTGTAAGATGATGTGCCAGGGGTAGACAGTGGAGAAGCCACAAGGGGCCCAGTCCTTGTTATAGCAGTGCAGCCCCAGCCACTTCCTTGTTGTCTGCCTTGAGGCACACATGCCAAGCCTTTGTGTGCCATGTTATAACATGTGTCAGGGATTGCCTACCCCGATATAGAGTCTTAGAGCTCAGACCCAGCCCTTTGAGTGTACTTGGCTCTGGTCTACAGTGCTGACTGGGAGGATGAGCAAAGATAATGTTGTGAGGGGTGGTTTTTGTCTAATGCCTCAGGAGCAGATATAGGAAGACTAATCCCTTGTAACTCTTTGACAGAGGTCATGTGACCCAGGATGCTCCTATCCCAGGTTCCCCTCTTTACACCATCAAAGCCTTCATCCCAGCTATTGATTCATTTGGGTTTGAAACTGACTTGAGGACACACACGCAGGGACAGGCCTTCTCACTGTCTGTCTTCCACCACTGGCAGGTGAGTTTCCATTGGCAAAGGCAATCAGTGAGGGCATCTTGCCCAGCCAGACTGGCACTGCAGACCTGTGTTGTGCTGACCTGGGAAGGGCCATCCTTGCTGTACAATTTGAACAAAGGAAATAAAGATTATGAGAGGAGGTAAAACAAAGCCTCCAATCTGTCCCAGGTTGTTTGCTGTAAGCTTGCTTCCTGTTTATTCTCCATGAAGGGGAAGAGGTAAGCTGCTGGGGACAGTGACTCCCAATTTTTCTCTGGACTCTGATGCCCTCAAGTACTTTCCAGTTTGCTCTAATTAAGGGTTGTTCATGAATATGAGTTTAAACCAGTGGCCCTCCATGGTGGAGTGATGGTTCTCTCCCAGGCTGACAATCTGATCCTGTTTTAGATCGTGCCTGGAGATCCCCTGGACAAGAGCATCATCATTCGACCCCTAGAGCCCCAGCCAGCACCTCACCTAGCCAGAGAGTTCATGATCAAGACCAGGCGCAGGAAGGTAAGGCCAGCAGCAACCTCCAGGACTCATCTGGATTGTTTATGTTGGCACAGCATGCACGTTGCACCCAGGAGTGCCATGGGATCCACAACTCTGTCATCCCCTTGTGAAATGGCCTAGTGTTCTTGCAACCATAGAGACCACTGTGCCTTTCAGCAAGCCTGTAACCAAGTTCATGCTTTGGGGCAAGCCAGACTCAACAGCTTTAGTAAAGAGCATCATTAGCACAGTCAATTGGAACATGGAGTAAGATCATATTTGGCACCTGTTCTCGGGGGAAGAGGGTTACTCAGAGTGGGGTAGGGAGCATGCTGGGGATGTCTTGGACCCTCAAGTGCAGAGGCTTGTGGGTCACTTGCCTCCTTCACATCTGGGGATACTTTCCACCTATTAATGGATAGCCCTCATTTGGTAGCTGTCAGCATTTGTCCACCTATTTTAGAGCTCCTTCCTTAAGCCAATCAGATACTAAAGGTGGCTGTGGCTCAACTAGAGCTGAGGAGCCCCCAAAGCCTGCAGCAAGCCCTAGACCTGCATCTCTTGTGCTGTAGCAAAATGGGTCCACTGCTGTACTTGTCAGTCCAGCTTTCTGACCCAAGTGCCTGCCCTGGGGGAGTTGCTAGGGACTACATGAACTCTTCTAGCATCACATTGCTGCTTCTCATTCTGCAGGGCTTGAGCGAGGACGTCAGCATCAGCAAGTTCTTTGACGATCCCATGTTGCTAGAGCTGGCCAAGCAGGATGTTGTCCTGAACTACCCTATGTGAATATGCTCATTGGGCTCTTTGCAGCAGAGGCTAACCAGAGACTGCTCCAGTGTCCGCTGCCCGGGTTTCTGAGCCCCTCTCCTTATCACATGCTTCAGGGTATCATCTCTGTCCCTCTGAGCCCTGCTGCTCTTGGACTGTAGGTGGAATGCAGCAAACTGCATCCATAGTCCCCCTGCCAAGGCCACAGGAATATCTTGGTCCTTGAGCTTCTAAGTTCTATATGTTTGGTGTCAGCTAGAACAGAGATCTCTGTCCCTAATCAAACAGAGCATATATGCCTGCTGCCTTTGTCAGGAGTTTATCTTTTTGTCACCAACAGTCTGTTACTTCGGTTGCTACAGACAAGTGAATCGTCTAGCGGCACTTGGCAGTTCCAGGCACAAAGGGGTTATCCCCCACGTGTGCATTCCTCCGTTGTCAGCAGCAGTTTTGAATACAATGTTAAGGTTACTGGGGACATGTTTGAAAGTCCTGCCCTGCTGTCCAGCAGTTCTGCCAAAGCCAGGAGCTGCCCCAAGTTCCTGAAGCCAGGGACACATCATACGCTTCACTTGCTGGACAGAGCATCTCCTGTGGCTGCCAAAGAAAGGCAGACATTCCTTTTCTGGGTGGGGGCTTCCTAGTGACCTCCCCACTGCTGGCAGCAGGAGACTGGACCTGCTGGGAAATTTGCTTTTTAATTCTATTTTGTACAAGTTTATTTTGTTACCCTTGTGACAGTTGAATACAAACCTCTCACCTGGGGCTGTGTCTGTGTCCTCATTTGCTGTTTGCTTTCCTGGAAGGGAGAGCCTCTTGGTTCAGAGCGCACATAGTGAATCCTGGAGCCATGTAATTAGCACAGACCTCTTTTGCTGACTGTTCTTAAACCACACCACCCAGTGGTCCCCAATGTTCCCATGCATCCCAATGTCTGCCCCTTGCTTCTGGGAAGCATGTGCCAGGTAAGGCAGTAATAGAAATGCAACTGACAGCAGAATGTGAATCACCCAGTCTGCAACATGGCAGGGTAAGTGCTTCCTTTTCTGTAGAGAGACATTTGGAGCCCTTGGGTCCTGAGTCTAGGTGATGGGGTTCTGGGTCAGTTGCTGTAGCTCCTTCTTTCTGTGCAGACACCTTATTCTTTCTAGAGCACTTATGGGCAGCTGTGGCAGGTTCATAGATGACACTGAGTGCTCATGCTCTGGACTTTACCTTTTCTGCTCATCTCTGTAAATCTTCTTGGCCCTTCTCACCTTAGCTCACAGCACTGTTCATGTCAAACACTTCATAGCCCATCTTTGCCTTGAGGGCAGCCTAGCACAGAGGGAGCCAGACTCCTTCCCATCTGCCTGCTGTTCAGTCGCTGCGTGGAAAGAGTGTGGGGTTTGCTTGACATACAGTTGTCACGACAGCTGTCTCATTTCCTGTCAGCCCTTGAAGAGGAGCCAGTGACAGGATGGCTGATGACACTGACCTCCCTCCCACACCTCTGCTGTTTGTCCCTTGCAGTCAGACAGGGCCAAAGTTTGCAAAGCCCCTGCTTGAGTCATACCTGGTATGAGCATAGATAGCAGACTGACCTGCTTCTATGCCCCTTCCCAGCCTTTTGCATCGGGGCTGACAGGCCTAATGTCCTAGTCTGGTTCTAAGACTTTCCAAGCCTATATGAATTCATGCTTCTTATGCACCTATACCCTATTCACACAGGGTGAGATGCCCCCTAGTAATTGCTTAAGCAAGGTCCCCCTCCCTCATAACCTCTTTCTGCATCTCCCAGCCATTCCTATATGCAGAGGGGGAAACCAGCAGAGGCTGGACACGCCTGCCTTTTTTTTTGTGGTTAATTCAAGCATGCCTTGATGTCCCACGTGCAAGGCAAGGCTGAAAGTCCAAGTGCTGTCAACAGGAATGAGCTCTAATGAATCCTGAGTGCGTAAACTGGTACTCTGGTCTGAGCACCCCATGCTCAGTGACAGGTAGCAAGGCACACAGCCCAAGGCCACACCTCCTGTCCTTATACTAATGGGAGGGAGGCAGAGGAGTGCATGGCTGAGGAGGCTGTAGGGATGGGGAGGACCTGGGGCCTATGGCAGAGCCTAGCTCCTCATCTTGTGAACCATATGTATCTGCCTGTTATGGCTCCTAGAGAGTTGCCTGGGATAAGGGAGGAATTGGCCTTTTGGAGGAGACTATGGGACCACAGGGCCTCTTGCCAAGTGCCACTTGTCCCACTCTTGAAGTGCAGTAGCACAGGACAAGGGTACTAGAGACGTAGTTTTACTGCAACCTGAGCTACTGAGGCACCTCCCCTTGCTCTCTGACTTGTCAGAGATGGGGTGGGCTGTCCTATCCCTCAGACACCTTGAACATCAGTCCTCCAGGCTATCACTCCCCAGAGCAAGACCCACTTGTATCTGTTCTCCTGCCTCTTGCAGCAGGGTGGGAGGGCTCCTGAGCCCCCACTGTGATCTCCTCTTCCCTGGCAGTATCTGTTTGACAAGAGGTTTGAGCTCCTGGATAATGTAGAGGGAAGTCCTGACTGACCCGGATGTTCACCTCTTCCTTACTCTGTACTGCATCCCCATGGAGTTAGTGGGTCTTTAAGCTGCAACAGTACCTGGATACCATCCCTACACCACACACGTGAGGGCCAGGTCTAATGAGGAGCTTGAGAGAATCCAGAGCACAACCTTGGTAAAAGCTATTTTCACTAGGCACCTCTGTAAGAGGGAACCTAACTGGTAGGGTTTGAGAAATAAGTGGCCCTACTGTGTTTTGTGAGGAGACCAGTCAGCATGTGTTAAGCTTGCTCTGGCAATCACTAGATTTTGCAGGGGGGCGGGGTGCATCTCTCAAGCAGAGAAACGCTTGGAGCCTGGATCCTTGCTAGACTTAGGCAAGAGAGTTACTGAGCTTCTCATACTAGCACAGTCCTGAGTATGGGGACAGGCTGAGTCGGATGCATAGATTGTAAGGCCGGAAGGACCCTTGGAAGATAGATTTCTAGGGTAAGTGATTGCACCATCTCTGGAGGGAGCTTATTCCACAGTCTGGACACCCTGACTGTGAACAAGTTTTTCCTAATGTTGAGCCTGAACTTGTCTTCCAGGAGTTTGCGGCTATTACTCCTGGTTTTCCCCTCGGGTGCCCTAGTGAACAGTTGCTCATCCAGCCCTTGATGTACTCCCCTAGTGTAGCGGTGAGCTGCTACCAGGTCCCCTCTCAGCCTTCTTTCCCTCAGGCTGAAGAGTCCCAGATCCCTCAGCCTTTCCTCATATGACTTGCCTTTTAAGACTGATCATATGGGTGGCTCTTCTTTGGACTTTCTTAAGCTTGTCCATGTCCTTGTTAAAGAGTGGTGCCCAGAACTGGACACAGTACTCTAGTTGCGGTCTCACCCGTGCTGAGTACAGCAGAAGAGTCACCTCCTTGGTTTTGCTTGAGATGCATCAACTGATGCATGTCAGAGTATTATTTGCCCTACTGGCTACAGCATCACACTGCCAGTTCATATTCATACTGCGGTCCATTATAACCCCCAGGTCCCTTTCATTCATGGTAATAGTCAGTTTGGTGCCGCCAGGCCGGTAAGTGTGTTGGGAGTTGCTCATCCTGAGGTGGAGCACTTTACATTTCTCAATGTTGAACTTCATCAGATTCTGATCCGCCCAACTTGCTAGCCTGTCTAGATCCACCTGTATCTGTTAGGGCTGTGCAAAGCTTCAAGTGGCGATTGGATTCGGAGGAGATTCAGTCTGATTCAGTGGCTGAATCTCCGAATCGAATCAGGACCAAATTAGAGGTCCATATCGATTCAAAGCTCCTCGAATCTTTGGCAAAGATTCAGAGAGCTTTGATGCAGCAGGGAGCTGCAGCCACTCCAAGCTGGTAAGTACTAGCGGTGCGGGAGAGGGGCTGGGGGAGGGGACCATGGGAAGGGACCCCTGCCAGCTCCCGGTGCTTTAGAAAAAAAAAATGCCCTGGTGCTCACCAGGTGCTGCCAGGCAGGAGGCGATCCCCACTGCCCCACACAAATGGGGGGGCGGGGGGGCCTTTGCACTAGCCCCTTCAACCCCGCTCCCCCAGCCCCCCCCCCATGGCTCTGGCCCTTTAAGAAAAAAAAAAAAGCAGAGAAGCCCTGGGACTTGTCCTCCTGGTGCAGCTTCAGGGGCTCCTGCAAGGGTCGGGAGTCCCGGGGTTTCTTCAGGTTTGGGGTTTCTTTTGTAAAGGTCTGGAGCTGGCCCATGTGGGGCCCCCCATGCAGCATGGGACAGTGGGGAGCAGCTGGGATCACCCCCCACCTAGCAGCACCTGCTGAGCCAGGGCTTTTTTTTCCCCAAGTGCTGGTAGCTGGGGCAGGCAGGGCAGCCATTGCTGGGCTGGGACAGGGGCAGGACATGGGCCTAGCCTGGCCTGGCCTGGCTGATTTGGAGATTCAACTGCTGCCAAATCTCCAAATCAGTATCACCAAATTGAATCAGGATAGTGATTCAAATCACTGAATTGAATCACTGTCCCCCAAATCAGCCAAATCCGAAGCAAATACTAGCCTCTTTGCACAGGCCTGTAACCTATCTTCAAGCTTCCCCATAACTTAGTGTCATCCACAGGCTTGGCCAGGGAGCTCTTCACCCCCAAATCCAAATAATTAATAAAGACATTGAAAAGTACTGGACCAAGCACCGACCCCTGCGGGACACCATTGCCCACTTCTTGCTGCCCACTCTTTTGGTCCTATCCTGCAGCCAGTTTCTCACCCACCTGACTGTCTCGGAGCTGAGCCCACAATCCTCTAATTTTTTCGCGAGGACATAGTGGGATACTAGAGCAAAAGCTTTTTGGAAATCAAGGTATACAATGTCAACCTGTTCTCTTGTGTCCAGGTGGCGAGTTACCTGGTCATAGAAGCACGTGAGGTTGGTAAGGCAAGAGCTGCCTCGATGAAGCCATGCTGGCTGTCATTCAGAACCTTACCTTTCACAAGCTTATCGCAGATAGTCATTGAACTTTTCTAGGATTTTCCCTAGGATGAAAGTTAGGCTGATTGGCTAATAGTTATCCAGGTCCTCCCTCCTGCCCTTCTTGTGGATGGGCACAACACTGGTCCTCTTCCAGTCCTCAGGGACTTCTCCAGAGCACCATGAGTTGTACAAGAGTTTCGCCAGGGGTTCCACAATGACTTTGGCCAGCTCCTTCAGCACTCTTGGATGAAGATTATCCAGTAACACTGAGTTGTATGCATCTAATTTTTTGAATTGGTCATATGCCAATCCCATGGCAAGAGTAGGAAGGTGAATATACCTACCATGCTTATCCTATACTCTACCTGGCATTGTTTTCCCCTAGGTCTGGTGAAAGACCAACGTGAAGTAGTTATTCGGGTGTTCAGCTTTCTCCTGGGTGCCAGTAACCAGCTCTCCTTGCAGTCCCAAGTACCATAAAGGTAAACAGGGAGACACCAACTGCATGTAAGCCTCTATGTCCAGGGTGAGACAACTGCTGTGGCAGGAGGGAGTTGGGTGACAGTTTTAATGGTGGGTAGCTGCTCTGTGTACATCTCTGCAGGAGCTCAGTTCCTTATCCTGAGTGTGCACCATGGACAAAGAGTGAGGGAAGGACCTGGTTAAGAGAAGGAGATTGAATGCATGTCTTCTAGGTCATGGGGCTGGGCTTTAACCACAAGAGCATCTTTTCTCTTTTCCCTATTTAGCACTGCTTGTCCATGGTGCTCCTGCACCCATTCCTACTTTGCTGAAGGCCATGGTCATTTACCTACCTATTAGGCAGAGCATCCCTAGTACAAGTGAGAACCAAACCAAGCCCAAACCCCTCACCACACTCCCTCCCTGAGTTGCAAAAAGAGCCCAAGAGTCCCTACTCACAGCCCTGCATGGCCTAGTAGCAAACACAGCCTCCCAGCAGCTTCCTTGACACCAACTCTCAGTGTGATCCTTGTTTTGCCTTTAGCTGTGACTTTATCAAAAGTGAAAGCAGGGGTTGTTAGATGTACAGCAGAAAGGAGGGTTTGACTGCAGGGGCCTTGGGTTCTGTAAGAGATTGCTGCATCTCGACCTCAGGCATACCTCTGCGTGCTCAAGTGGAAGAAGCCATACAGCTTCCTCTGGTTTATTTCTGGGCTCTGTCTGTGGACGGCTTCAGCATGTAGTCTTTGTACATGGTATAGGTTGTGCCTGCAAGAGAAGAAGTGATATCAATGCAGGCCTCAAAACATGCAGGCACAAACCTGCTACATTACTTGCATTGCTGTAGCTTCATCTTTGTCACTGGGTTACTTCCCCCACTGCTTCAAAGCAGAAGCAGCCAGCACTGGAGTACAGAGCTGCTGCTATTCAGTCATGCACTGTGGGGCACAAGGTAGGAGTCACTGGCTGAGGTTCTCCTGGTCTGTGCAGAAGGTCAGAATGGATGCTGTCAATCAGGAGGTCTGATTCTCAGTTAAAATATCTTGGTGAAAGTGATACTCATTGGCCTAGTGACCAAGGGTAATTGCTAAAGCAGGAACGGGGCTGGAGAGCAAGGATCCTACACCCATCTACATCACAAAAGTGTTGGGAGAGCTCTCATGAGGGGCTGGACCTGGTGGAACTTGCTAATGGCATGTTCCCCAGAGCATTTCTGCTGCTCTTAGAGTCCAGAAGTTTTACATACACCTCTTGCTTTGAGTGGTGTTTATCTTTGTAGTTCTCATGTATTTGGCCCCCAGCCCAGCCAGCCTACCCATGTAGCATTCTCAGAGTGCAAGTGTCTGCTTAGTCTCAAATACTTATCTAAGTCTCAAGTGGGGAAGGGAAAGGATGCTAGGCTTTTCCCCCCAGTCTGGATGAAAGGAGATGCTGTTCTCAGCCCCGTGAAAGTAACATGAAAGTTCCATGATTTATGCGTGCTTTGTTAAATTCAGCAGCAGCCTAGAGGTAGTGACGAAAATTATCCCCTCCTACGCCTGGGTAGAGCAAGAGCGCTCTGGCCCTGTTCTACAGTGCAAAAAAAGTATTTTCTTCTATTTAGAGACAAATTCAAGTAATACCAGGTGATTGCATAGTGTCTAAGGGCCGCCTGACAACTCCCTGGCTTCCCACCACCCATTCAAAGGTTTGGTCAGACATCACTCACCCAGAGTGATGGCCCCAACCACACAGGCCTGGGCAGCCATCTGAGTGTGGATCAGGTGCAAAGACATCTTCATCTTCCCCCTACCCTTCAGCAGGTAGAGTCCATAAGCTACCACCATGACAAAGCTTCCTAGACCTGTTAAAGAACACAGAGCACCTAGATTAACCAAGACAGCTGCTGGGGCAGGCAGGAAGATTGGGTCTTGATGGGATGAAGGCTGTCCTAGCATTTGGGTTATGTGCCTCTACTGTGCCCCCTATGGCAGCCTCCTTCCTTAGTGTGACCAAACTTGTGGCAGCTGGCTAGCACATGGACCTGATAGGAGTTGGATGGTGCTCTGGAGCTAACTTTTTCCCCTCCCCAGTCCCTGAAGTTGTGCCCATTGCAGCTCCTTTGAGTGCTCTGTGCTGAGCTACTGTAGGACGTGCCTGGCTGGGTTGGGTAGGGGAGGAAGGTCTCTCAGTGCATGTTGTCACTTGAAGCTGAAGGGAGTGATACAGGGGAAAGCACAATGCAGGGCAGGTGCTGTGAAAGTGACCTCCTGGCATGTAGCTCTTCCAGTCCTGCCTCCACTTCTGTCTTCACTAAGCTCTGACCCAACTGGAAGCACCCACACACACCTGGGGCAGGTGGAGCAGCTCCTGTGGGGGTCCCCTTGCTCCTACTCACCAACAGGCACAAAGTAGGATTCACGTGCCTTCTGTAGCAGCTTGGTGTAAGCAGTGTCTTCATGCTCAGGGGCCCACTGGCTTTTGCTTGTTGACATCCTTTCCCTGCATGCAGATGGTGACAGCCAAGACCCCATGAACCCAACAATATCTGCCACCCTTCTACCCTATGTACATCCTAGCTGGAGAGCTGCACACCACATGCCCCCAGCATGCCCTAGGTGCCTAAGCCTTGTCTTCAAGTGACAGCTCCTGCACCTTTGTCCCTTCAGCATGTGCAGCACTAGTTCCAAGGCTCAAAGTCTACAACATGAACCAGCCAAACCCTTGTCTGCTCCTTCTCTCCCCAGTGTAGATGTGGGAAAACCAGACCATCAGGAGTGCTGACTCCTGCAGAAAAAGGCTGCCCAGCCCTGCTACTGCTCATGAATTCCCAGGTCCCTGTGCCAACTTCTGGGCTATTCTTCCTATTAACTATGGAGGGAGATGAGGGCAGGTTCCCAGATGTCCAACTCCTTTCTCTTCTGTGCCCTACTCTCAGTTGTACCCTCATCTTGGGGCTGCATCATGTTTTTGAGATGCCAGCTAGGCTCCAGCCTCTCTGACTTGCCTGAACCTAGTCATTGTGCTCTCACCCATTCTGCTAACCAAACCTCAGCTGGCCTGAACTGCTGCATCTGTGGTGCAAGCATGTGGGCATTGGCACTAGCTATTCTAAGGCTAGAATATATCAAGAGGCCTGTATGATTCCAAAGTTCATGATACCCACATTTCATGACCATCTCCAGAGGTCCCTTCCAACCCTACTTTCCTATGATTTTTTGAAGGGAAATAGCTGATATAAAACTCCATCAAGGTGCCTGAGGTGAAGAAGGTAAAGTATTACTGATTTGCTACGCTCTGGGGCTATACCATAGCCATAAGCAAAGCAACTGGGGGAAATGACACCGTGAGGGTCCACATTTGTCCTCTGTGCCACTGGGGTAAAATGGTCTTAAGGCTCAGGTAGGGAGCGTGTGTCAGGACTCCTGGTTCTAGTCCCACCGATAGTGCAACCTCTGAGGCCTGGATATCGAACCCAGACACGGTAGTATAAGGAGGGCTGGGAGAGTAGGGCATGGGCCCAAGGTATCAATTTTGATGGAAGAGTGACAAAATGGTTTCCTCCTGGGGAGCACACACAATGGCAGCCATAGCCAGGCAGCGTACAGGGAGCCAGCCCAGAAGCCATGGCTGGCATCAGGTCAGGCCGTCCAAAGTTGGGCCCTCCTTCCCTTCCACATCCCTCTCACTCCCGTCTTCCAGCTCTCTGGCTCTTGGCACAACCCCTGTGTCTTGCGCGCACACACGTCTCTATTGAGGGCACACAAATCGCTGGCTAAACCTCTGCCCAGGGGTCCTGCTTTCCCATTACTGCTTCTGCTCCCCAGAGAATGCTGCCTTTGTCTGGGTGGAACAAGCTGGCCTCCCCTGATAGTTGCCAGGCCATGACTGCAGGAGGATGTCCATTGCTAATGCCCTGCAGCCGTGACAAGCCGTGGGGGCAATGCTTGCCATATGACCAGGGCAAGGATTCCAGGAGGCTGTTCCCTCCAAACCCGCATCCTTCCAGACTTCTCTGGTGACAAACCCACAGGCAAACCTCTGCTCTCTAATGCTTGCAAGGCCTTGAGTTGAGACCCTGATCCTGCATCCCTTTCTAGGTGACTAGTGATCTGGATAGCAAGAGTGCCCTGAAGTGTGCTAGGCAGTAGCAGGGCTCTGCCCTGGTGGGGAGCAGTCCACACCCACCCTACCCTCCAGAGCTGCCCAGTGCCATGTGCCAGCTGACACTGGGCTGCTAGTACTCACCTCCTTGCAGCATTCCCGGGTTAGGTCTGCAGCTGCCAGTGCAGGATCCCCACTCCATCTGGCCTTATAGGCGTGTTTGTGTGGAGCCTGCTGGGACATTTCCCATGCCATCACTTTGAGGTTACAGCAAAGTCACCGGCTTGGTTCTTTATGCATTTGATGTTAAAGGGAGGGGGGTGAGGAAAGGGAGTGGAGATGGGGCTGGCAAATTGGCATCCCTTACAGGGGATTTAACTCTTTGTCTGCCAAACCCCAGCACCTCTTTCCAGGGTAGAGGATTTGCTGGGTAATGAGACTTCTGTAGATCTCACTTTTAGGCAGTCTAGGAACCAGGGGCTGGGTTTTCCACCTACTGAGTACCTAAATGTCCTCTGCCACACCAGATGCTCAGGGTTGCGCTGCCCCTTTTGTGGGTCCAGTTCTTAGAGTATGTTACTGGTGACCGTTAAAGCTTTGAGCGACACAGGGCAGGGGGAGCAGCAAGGAATGGAAATGATGGGTCCTTTCTACAAAGCAATCTGGGTCACTCAGTAGGCTGGGTACAACCAAGCAATTAGTCTTTATATGTGGCTAAATGTAAAAATATAGATGTAGGAACAAAAGACGCAAGCTGTTTTAGCAGGATGAGACAGAGCCAGGGTGGACAGTAGTTGGACATGAGCTCTCAGGGTAATGCTGAGCTCACACAGGCTAAAGTGAGCCATGAGGTGAAGCGGGGAGCTCATGCAGGAGTAAGGATGTAGTAGTATTGTTGTCCTCAGCACAGCAATGACTGCCACTGGAAGACTGTCTCCAGTGCTGGTATCTGCAATACAAGGATGCTGTTAATATACTGGGAAGAGCTCAGAGAAGAGCCCTGGGACTAGTCAGAGGACTCCTTACAGCACGAGACACTGGGAGGTCAGTTGTTTGGGTTAACAAATATAAGGGTAAGGGGGTGTAGATCATAGCCAATGAGGGGATTGATCCAAGAGAAAGGACATAGAGGTACAAAATAATAGACACTGCCACACGTAATTTTTAGGTCCCTGGCTCCCAGCATATTCCTGGCCCCTTTATTAGGCAATAATGTGCCTGTTACCAGGCATGGGAAGACCTGGCCACACCAGACCTGGATGTATCACTGCCACAACAGAAAATGCTAGAGCCAAGTCTGGCTGATAGGAACCCCACCAACAAAGGGTATCTGAAATCCAGCCTCTAACACAGGGGTGGGAGGCACCTCAGACCTTTCTCTCAAAGAAATGGTTAATTCTCTCACTGTTAAACTTTGCCCTTTATGTCTGGATTTGCCCAACGCGCAGCCCTCGACTTTTGTTTTGCCTTTGGTGCAGGGAGAGGCTCAAGCTGTGAGGGCAGTCAGTGGAGCAGGAGTTGCAATAAGCCCACATCCTTTGTGGGTCGGGCACTGCGGTAGGGGATAACACAATGTGGTCAAGGGGTTTAACCAACCACCTCATGGTCTTTCCTGAGACTCCACTCAGGTGATGATGATGTTGACTGTAGAAAAGCTCTGCTGGGCATCCAGGCTCTGTCCTGCCTGCCCATGTTGAATGAGTGTGTGAAGGGAGGAAGCTCCTACAGCTTTCCACAAAGGACTCCAGCCTGAGTGCCCCCACTCACCTTCCATATATCTCCCTGTAGTGACCTAGTCCTGCCTCCCCCACTCCGACACATGCCAGAGTATTCACAGCCAGGAATCCTGTCTAGCATCCTGTAGCTGACATGCCTTGTCCCCCATAGGGACAGGCTGGATGTGGGGAACTTCCAGTGACTTCCCTGTTTCTGTTGTTCCCAAAGCAAGAGTACACCCAAGTTCTGCACTGGGGCAAAGGGACTGGTTGAAAGCAATGTCTGGCGAGGAGACTGCCTGCAACACACTAGTGTGACCCCATGTGCTAGCTCAGCAGCAGAGCACTTCCCTGGGACATTAGGGACCTGGTATCCTTCATCAGCTGCAGTGTTTTCATAAATAGGCCTGAAGTGTGAGCAGGGTGAGGGTAGCCCCTGGCTGTCTCCCAGAAAGATACCCTGTGAAAGAAGCAGTTCTATAAACAGACAGGACTGAATGAACCATCAGCACATGTTCCCCAAGGGACAACACGTCCACACCCCAGCTAACATTCAAAACAGGTTCCTTTCTCCTGGAGCATGTGACCATGTTGGGAAGCCCAGCTAAGCTAAGCAAACTGCAGTAATAGAAAGAAGCCAAGCAGAGGTCCTGCATCACCAGGAGCTGGGACTTCCACCTCACATGTTCATCAAGAGGAGTTGGAGCATGGCGCAGAAGAGGTTGGTGTCATTCCTCCTAATTTATAGAAAGGGAAACTGAGGCACAAAGTAGTTTGCTCAAGGCCACTCAGCACAGCCAGGTGTCAATTCCAGCTTAGAGTAACCTACAGGCTATAGACACCTGGTAGGGGAGGAATGGGGGGGCACATGCCCCACCTGACAAGGCTGTCCCCATTGTCGACACAGCCAGCAGCATCTGCAGGTGCTCACCAGCTCCATCCCCACTGCCAACGCCTCTGCTGGCTTCTGTGGGTGCCCCTTCTGACTCAGGAGGTACCAGTCGCCCGTGCTGCAGGCCTCAGCCTCGTTCGAGATTCTCGCCTAGTGCCAGACACAAATGTCCCAGCCACACAGTCCCCAGCCCATTGACATCAGCAGAAGGAGCAGTGCCACTGGTGAGCACCAGTGTGGCTGGGAGAAGGATGTGCCCAGTACCTTCTGAATGAGCAGCGTAAGGCCAGGAGCCTAACTGAGCCAGTGGCGAGTTGGGAGAGAACAGATGGAGAGCGTGACACAGCCCAGTCCTCCCCACCACCCCCACCCACCATTGTGATGTTCCCACCAGATGGGAGGAGGGAGCTTGTTCAGTCTCAGGCAGGATGTTTACTGGGGGCCTGGGGTCAGAAGTCCCGGCCAAAGCCAGCGACGTTCCACTGTCCCAGCTCGCAGGGGAGCACGGCTGGAAAACGCTGACCTCTCGTTAGTGCGGAGGGCTGGGAGCTGGGGCTGTCGGACCCTGGGAATTCCCAGGGGCAAGAGAGAAAGAGATAAACAGACATTTCCCAAGCAGGCTGCGTGCTCTCTCGCATGCTCCCCCGTGCCCCAACAGGGTGAGGCAGCCAGGCTGGCTTGACCCTCCTGCTTCCTCTTGCTAGGAGTTCACAGCAGGCCAGCCACTTTGTTCTCAGCACCTGGGCTCTTTATGGCCTTTGCAAGGACTTCTGTTCTGGGTGAGGCTGAGGGCACAGGAACACCCCACCTAGAAACACCCTCCTCCCACAGAGCATGCTTCCACAGTCATGTTATTTTGCATGAATAATAATTTTGCCAGCCACTTCCCTCCAGCAGAGGTGCTTGGTGCCCACCTGCCACCTGGATGTGGATGGTGGGATGCCAAGAGGGAGGATGATGGAGCACATGCTTTGCTGGGCTGGCTGACCTGCCTTGCAAACAATTCCCTTCCGAACTGTAACACTGAAATAACAACCTCCGGTCAAGCCAGTTGGGGATCATCCAGCGGGGTGGCTTTTCCGTGGAAAGTCTGCCTCATCAAAGCCACAGCTTTTCCTGGGCATAGACATATCTGTTTCAGTTTGGGTGGAATGTTTTATATGGAAGCGAGACATACAACCCTGTCTCCCTCCCAGTAGCCTGGTCTTTGGAGTGTGCAGCTGGGTTTGGAGAAACTGGAGTTCAATTCCCTCCTGGTGGGAGTCAGGGAGAGCTAACTCACGTGGGGTTGGGGAGGGCATCTTCCCTCTGCTTTGTCATTTTAAAAGCTCTTGACTTCATTCTGATACAGAACAGGAGAATATTTGCATTCTCAAAGGCTTTTGTATGCCAGGAAACTCTTTCCCACCCAGCTTTGAACTCACTGTGAGAGACTCTGCTCCTTAGGTACTTAGGTCCCAGCTGGTTTGCAGCTGGAAGGAGCTGTGCCCTGAAGCATGCACTGCCAGGATCTGTGGGGCTGGGAGTACTTACCCATCTCTCTTTTTCCACTGCAGAACCTGGTGCCAGAGCTAGTGGGCAGGCAAACAGGTAAAGACACATGCTGTAGTTCTAGCTCAGTCTCCCCTGCACGGGCAAGTGGCAGGCTGCTGTGTTTGCATTCTGCCATGCCTAATCCACATGCTCCTAAGTTTCCTGAGTCTGGGCAGAGGCCAGGCATTGCCTCTCTGAGAGGCAGGCTCTTGGGGTGCATATTGTCTTTCCAGTATCCCCTTTTCAGAGATGATACCTTGCAATCCAAATGCCAAGGCTCTGGAGACTGCAAAGTCCCCAGACTTCCCAGTCACCTAATTCTACTGTCTCGCAGACCTCAACTGGGTGGGAACACCAGTTTACTTCTTTTACACAACTTCCAGGTCACAGTGGAAGCAAAGAGACAAAGGCTTTGTATAGGTCCAGATAGACAACCTCTCTTTGCTTCAGTCCAAACAAGATATATACAGAACAAAATGGTAAAACCCATGCACACCACTCCCTGCCTCTCTTTAATATCCCTCCCAAGTACCCTTTGGGATTTGGTCACAGTGCTGCGGGACATCCAGGATCCACCTCCTTTAGCTCCTTCCCACCAATCTTGGAGAATTTCTCCTAACTCTCTGCAGTCAGTGTCATTCTGCTCCCTCTAAAAAATGACCCAGGATAGCCCCATCCTTTTATGTCTAGTTGACCCTCCTGAAGTCTCTCAGCAAGTGACTCATTGTCTGGGTACCAGCCCACTTGGGAAATGAGTGTTCTTGGTTTGGTCATGCAAGTTGTTCATTCCCTAGGGAGACCTATTCAAGTGCCAGTGGGAGCATCTACATGTGCATATTAATGCAAAGCAACAAATTCCAGCACATATGACACCAGAGTTAATTGCTTCTGGGTACCATGCCTACATGTGTTCCTGAGACCACAGCATGTTGAGCTGAGTCAGAGTAGCTGCCGCTGGTAGAGGATCCAGAGGGTCAGCCTGCCAGCTGGGGGCTGCTCCAGTCCAGCTCAATGTGCTCTGGAAGGACTGGCTGGGGCAAAAGGGTGTTCCAGTACAGGGCTAGACGGCAGGCAGCCCAAGCACTGAAGCACCCTCATGCCCCAGCCAGACCCATCAGCATCTATACATGCATCACAGTGCACTAAATAATGCCACCGCAGGATAGTACTTGTGTTTACAAGTACTAACGTATAAGGGCATTTATTAGTTTCCTGTGGCTTAATAGGTCTGCACGCATAGATGCTGAAATGTTTATTGCACAGCTAATTAGGCAACTCTTCAGTAAACGTGTTGTGTAGCTGTGCCCAGTGAGATTTAACAGCCTATTCCCCACACCCAGAGTGCACAAGCCCAGTGGCAGCATGTTTCTTTCTCCCAGAAAATGTCTGTGTAAAGAAGTCCTTGAGGCCGAGGAACAAGCAGCTTATGTTTATACAGACAAACCAAGTCACGCACGACAGTAATATCGCCATCTCCCACATCCTGTACAGCAGAGACGCTTCTGTGGAAAGAGATGCCCTGGAACATTGCTAATCCGGCCGCATTATTCAGAGACCCCCATGGCAGTGTCAGGGACGCTGGGGTTCTTTGAGCAGGATGCTCGAATGGGACAGTTTAGTGCAATTCCCCTGTATTCCCCTAGGGCTTGCCCTCATTGTGCCTCTGCCCACAGTTGGCAAAGGGTTCTTGCACCAGGACAGTGAGATGGGAAAGAAGGGAGGAGGGAAGAGGCGCGTTGGAGCTTGTGATGTTCCACTTCGTTAAACTAATTAGTCTTTTTGTACATTCAAGACCACACGCTGTTTTCCTGAGGGTTGTGTCATTTCCCCTGGAGCAGGTTAAACCACTCTGGTAAGTGCACACATGTGTCCTTTGTTTAACAGCTGGTGGGATACTGGGAACACGGTAGGAAGAAGTAGGCTCCTGGTCTCCTGGCACAGCTGGGACTCAGAGCAGTGAATTCAAAGGGACAGGCCCTGAGCTACTTTTTTGATCAGACACTGCACTAGCCTTGGTAATGCATGTGGCTGAAGCTTACAGCTTGGCCTAGTGAGTTCATTCCTCTAGCCAGCTAGTACCAGCATCACTAGAGAATCTGTGATGTAAACTCACAGGGCCCTGGTCACTCTGACAACGTCTTGCATGTAGCGTTTCATGGGACCAACCAATAATTATTCTCCTGATTGATCTATAGCAGATAGAACCTAAATCAAGGCCCCCTATTCCATGGGCTGCTTAGACACAGAGTGAGATATAAGCCCTCCCCAAAGAGTACAGTCTGACAAGATACAGGGCAGGAAAAAAGAAGTTTCCCTACCCTTGTTCTACTGATGGGAAACTGAGGCTCAGAGACATTAAATGACTTGCCAAGGTCTCACCAGGTGTCTGTGGCAGAGCCTAGAACAGCTCTTTACACTATTCCAGTGCCTTACCCACAAAACCACCCCGCCTTATAGAGGGTACTCTGCATATAGTAGCCAGGCTGTCTATAGCTTCACCCATCCTACTTTACAGGGGCAGACTGTACAGACAGCACATCCTTTGAGTCACATGTGAGGCTGGATGTGAGCCATCCATGTGATAAATGCATTTATTTTAGAACTGTGACTGCATCTCTCCCTGGGACCTTTTCTATCTCCTGTCTGGGAACAACTATTTCCTCCTTCCCCTCAAAATGTGGCATTTCTGCCCCCTACCCTTACCAGCTAATGTGCCTCCCTGCCCGAGCTGAACATCGAAATACCTGACATTCAAGGGCTTGGTCTGGCCTTACCGCCACAGATGTGGCCAACTAACATATTCATGGTCACAGAGCTTTATGCTGAAGAGAGATGAGATGATCTCACCTTCACCTCTAACCCTGATAGGGTCTGAGCTTTCAACATTGCCCCATATTCAGGCCTACGAAAGCCATTCTAGTGATGGCCCCTTTTGAAAGTATCTTCTTTTGGGCACCCAAAGTCATCAGCTGCTTTGGAAAATCAGAACCTGTGTTTTTTAATGTGCTCAGATTTCATGATCGCAGAAACCTGTGAGCAATAAGATACAGAACTGCCTGTACATGGGATGTGCTGCACCCAGGGCACAACAACCTTGCAAAGAATCTGAAAACTAATTTCCAATTAGTTTAATGAAGTTTCATGGAGATTCATGGCCTGAAAAAGAAAGTTGGGTTTCTGAATCCTTTGGGGATAGGAGAAGGTCTGAGCTTTGGAGTCTGGTTCCCATTGGAAGTTGTCAAGGGCAAGGGGCTGTAAGGAGCCTTTGCAGCAGTGTAACCATTTCTGTGCACAAATCAAGGGCACCTCCAAAAATCCACGTTATTGCAGCACCCATCCTCCTCTTCATCAGCAGAAGCAGCAATGGGATGGCTGCAAAGCATTTGCCATGTGTTAAAGGGGGCTGGAAGCTCACACCCAGCCCAGCATAGGCTACGCTTGTCCCCAAACAAACATTGACTGAGCAGTGGAGAGGGAGGAATGAAACTTGGAATGCTACCAGAATGTCAGAAAGCCTTATCATTAGCTGCCATGTCTGGTGAGGACAACGCATCAAGGGTGGTGGGGGATAAGAACTGAGACTGAACCCTAGGACACAGACCCATTGTTAGACTGGAAAAACCAAGCTTGTTGACATGTTGCTAATGAGGTACAAGAAGTGTTTGGCTCATCTAATAGGAAGGCTGCATTCATTACTGCTAATAAACCATCCTCAGAGCTGGAAGCTGTGACACAATGAATTAAAAAAGGCAAGACCAAGGAAACTATAAAGCACTCCAAGGTCCCGAAAATGTGCTGACAGGGTGCTAATGAGGGCCCTGGGACACTGAAGCTAACAGGAAGGGAGTGCTGCACTGGTTCCATGATCTCCTTCCCAAAACTGAGTTTAAATTCACTTTGAAACAGCCTCTCTCCTTGGTGCACATCAGTGCTGGCCCAGCTCTACAAGACTGGCTGTAAACACACGCCTGGCTTCTGAGCTACACTCATGCCCCCTTTGGGTTTAGCCTTTGTCAGTGTCTGTACTGACATGCCTTGGAAATTACTGCTCCAGATACCTCTCTCTGGCCATGTCTACACAAGACACCAACTGTGTAGCAGCTCGTTACTACTGTGCAGTAGCGTTACATGGCAGGAAGTGCAACGCAACACAACTGTGCAGTAGTAATGAGCTACTGCACAGTCAGTGTCACCTATAAGCAGTTTGGTGATGCTGCTATGCAGTAACTCTGGTTACTGTGCAGTGATTTAGTACGTGTTTCTACATCTTGTGTAGACACGGCCACTGAGCATTGACAAAAAGTATTTGGGAGGGATATGAAGAAGACCTTTAAAAGTTTAATTCATCCAGTCAGGGAACAGAAAGGAGAGAAAGCAACAAATGACAGCCTGCAAAGAGACAAGAGTCTAAGTACCTGCTTAAGGGATGGAAATGGTTAGGTACCATCTAGAAAAGAGTCACAAAGAACAGCGATCCAGATAAGTTTGCAACCAGAAAAAGGGTCTGTGTCTCAGCAAAGACATCCACCCTATCTAGTACTACAACAGACCCTAAGGGCCTACCCACAATAGGGTGTCTGTTCAGTGTTTATCCAAGTAGATGCTTGAATATTGATAATCCCAGTTACTAAAAGGCCACTCTTCCTTCATATTCACTGAGCATACTACAACTGCTCTGTTTTGTCAACATGGTTATTGAACAAATAGCCTCCTGGATCTTAAGGCCAATAGTGGCCATTAAGTCATCCAGCCTGGCTTCCAGAAAGGTGCTAGGTCCGGATCTGAAGACACCATGAGCTAGAGAATCCATCACTTTATTCAGGTTGGTTCCTAGTTCATTCCAGAGGTTAACAGTGGGTGCCGTGTCTAGCATCTGTCTTGGTGATTTGCTTGCGAAATGTTCATCTTCACTATGAGGGCTGCCATATCTTTCCCTCTGCTCAAGGCCACACAGTGACAGGGATCATCTGACTCCCACTGTGAACTGGATGGCATTTTCTCACAAAAATGCAGAGAAAGGAGCAATTAGCACGTGGAGCAACACAGCAAATACAGAGGTTCCTACAGATGTCAGGGCTGGAATGCACAGTGCGCTAGAATGGGTTGCACCATGCTGTGGGAGACTGTGGTGAGTGACCCAGGTGATATAGAAGGAGAAATGGAGTGCCTGGAAGCAAAGGGAGCAGGCACCTGAGCTGTAGCTGATGGTAGGAAGCTGGTAACAGTTTTACCCTAGTGTGGCATGAGGGCAAAGCTCAGCTGGAACCAGTGCCCTGGGTACTACATGACAAAGCAAACAGGAAGGATGGTCTTACAGTAAGAGATTAGACTTCTGGCCCAGGCTTCCTGTGCTTTGTGGGTGAGTCTTCCTGTGCCCCACCTGTACAACAAAGATGTTGCCTACTGTATAAGGCTGCAGATTCAGCCTTAATGCATCAGTCCTGCCAAGGGCTTGGAGACTGTAGAAGGGAGAGGAGTACAAAAGGGTAAACCATGACTGTGGGGAAGCAGAAAAGCTGTTTAGGGAATCACAGTATCCTGAACCTTCCCACAAGGCTTCAGAAAGAAGAATTAGAGTTTCTGGAGTCCAGAACAAAAGCTTCTTAGCAATAACAACACGGCACCCAGCTAGCATACTGGAACCCTCCTCCCAGGGTCCCAGTATGATATATCTTCTTCTCTGATATAGTACAACAGTGCTTCCCTGGGACCAGGCCCTTCTGTGGGGATGGGCACTGTGGGGGGCTGGGCAAAGGGCTCTGCTCAGGGACCCTATCTATAGAAAGAAGAAAGGTTATTTAGGAGCTGTGGGGTGCCAGTGCTTTACAGCAGCTAGCTCTGGATCATAACATCCTTGGAGCCCCCATGGAACCTTCCTCAGGAAAGCAGCAAGGCCCTGGTACCTCTGCTTTGTCTCCTGCTCCATGTTATCACTCAGTCATGTTGCCCGAGCCCCCGTGGCTATAGCTTCCCAGTCCATGTCAGTTTTCTCACTGTCAGCCAGTGACATGAAAAAGCAATAGATGCAATTGGCAGCTGGGAGCAGGCTAAGCCTTGTAGCAAGATACTGGCATCCCAGGGATTTGATTTCCAACCTGTAGGTGAGGGTCATGCAGACAATGTGTGCCTCAAAGAGGAAAATGGGGCTGGAGGGCACGGGGGCCTTCATGCATCTCTCCCACTTCCTCAGCCTCATTGCACTTGGTTGCTCAGTGGTTAACAGCTGGAGTGTTGTGTTCATGGCAGAGAAGGACCTTGGGGCGGAGCATGTGCTATAGCACAGAGTTGGCTTCTTTTAGACTTCCGCCTCCCAGCCATACAGAATCCGATAAGAGAAGGCACAAATACAAAAGAATATGCAATGAAGATACTGGTGCATCCTGACATGAGCCACTGAGGAGCCTGAGCTGTGGGGACATAATCCAGGGCCACCTCTCCAGTGGCCACATCTGGCATAGACATGGAAAAGAAGAGCACTACCCTCTCCTCTCCCCAAAACCCTGCCTGCCACCAACCTCCCTTCTCCTCCCAGCTCCCCCCAAGTTAATTGATTGCCTTTTGGTTTTGTTTTATTTGACAATCGGCGCTCTAGGTTGTGCCATCAGCTGGTTGTGTTCATGGGTGACCCCTGTGTTCACAGCCTTGCTGGAGCAAGGGAAGCAGATCTGATAGCAGCCCCAAGCCCTCAGTGCAATCTGTGGAGCTGTGCTATATATAGGTCTCTTGGAAATCACAGCAGAGAAAGTGGAAAAAAAAAAAGAAAAGAAGTGCTGCTTCAGTCTGTGTCACGGTAGCCGGCACCAGGCTTTTCCCAGCTGCTGGACCTCCATTGGCCTTCCTCACAGACCTCCCTGAGCCTCACTCACTGCACAAAGGAGACGGGCATTCTTGACTGAAGGGAGTATACTTGAGAGGCAGGCTGGAGGTTTTGGGATTTGGATTATCATCCCAGTTTTTGGAAGGAAAGGGTGCAGTGCTCTAGTTGTTACAGCAGGGCCTGGGGCCTAGGACTCTTGGGTACTATTGTTAGGCTTTAGGAGTAAGGAGAGTAATGATGTGCTGCAGTTTGTGGAGTTGGGGAGCTGCATTTGGGTTTTGGTGGAAGAAATCTACTGTGTGGATGCATTTGAAAGAAGGGTGGCTGTGTAAGTGCATAGGTTTCTTGAACGAACAGTGGAATGGCCTAGGCTGAGAGGCAAGGAGGAAGAAATGGCCTAATGAATCCATGTTCTGCCTGCATGATGGCCTCAAGCAAATGTCTGCAGATGGCCTATTGGGGCATACAAGGGATTGGGCAGGGAGCTCCCAGACATCCCCTCATGGCACCTGTGGCAGAGGCCTGGGGAGAGATTTTCATGTTCTTCTGGAGCACTGATCTATTTGCAGGATCTATTTGGATCAGGTACTGGGATGAGCAGGCCTGTGTCTTGTGATTCCCATGTAGCCTTGGTGTATGCTTTAACTTGTTTCCTTCCAATCATCCACTGTGGTGAGCTGATCAGGGAGCTGTTCTTTCTTAATTGCTGCTGCTGCTAGTTACTCTAAGCCCTGGGCCCTCATGGTGGGTTTCCCAGCTGAGAATGGGTCTAAGACATGCACCTACAACAGTTTTAGTAACAAGAAAAAACATACCCAGGCCTAATTATTAGATAAAAGATGTTAAATTCCTTCCAATAAAAGATCTGAATTGAATAATTTCACAGCTTTGCTTTCATTGCTTAGTCCAAGACACAACCTTTCTGCTAGAATCTCAACAGTAGGGTGCAAGCCTGAACCATTAGTGATCTCTACCCTGCCATCCTCCTGCAAGCACAGCTCCCCTTTGCAGACTGTGGGGTCTTCACCTGCATGGATTTGACTGTAGGACGGAGTCCTGCAGTTGGATCCTCGGAGCCGTGCAAAGTCTGTTGAGGCTCCAGGCTAGTGCTAGGGTCTGCCCTGGTAGGTGGGTGTGGAACGAATGTATTGTAGCAAAGCAGGTTGTATTCAGTAATGTTTTTCATTAAACAGCTCAGAGAGGTGCTGGAGAAACTTTTGGGCACAAAATGCTTTTCCTCAGGTTTGGGAAAGCAGCAGATACAGCCTAAGATAAAGTAGAACAATTATTTTTGTTTAACCCTGTTATGAAATTAAAGCAGCCACTTAAGACGGGAAGTGGTCAGTAAACCTGTAAAGCAAAGAACAGTTAGCAGAAGTAGTTACAGACTAAGTAGAGATCTATTGGTAAGCTTAATTATTTCAAAGAATAATACCACCCAAAAGGTAAGAGAGTCATTGTTACCAGTGGAGCTTAGAGATGCTAGCAGAAGGGACAGGTAAATCTTAAGAAGTCATAAAAGCCATTGTCTGTGCTAAGCCCGTGGCTTTTGTTCCCTGGACCATCTTCTCTGAAGGTATTATATTAGTTTCCCTTGATAACCTGGATGGCAAGGTCAGAAAAAGAGTGGTTGTCCTGTGAAAAGTGTTCTCCCACTGGTAGGTGGGTGTTTCTGTCCTTTATCACACAAAAGGGAGGGCAGGGTGGCACCTTGGAGTGCCTGTACATGAGCGCATAATTACAGCATGTTGGAGAAGACACAATTCATCAAGTCTGCTGGAGCGTGGTAATTACCACGCTCCAGCAGACTCTTGTGCCTCGTGTATCAGTGTCCCCATGCTTCAAAATGGCAGCAGGGAAGCTTGAACTAAAGTTTGTCGAACAAGCTTTAGTTCAAGCACCCCTGCCACCATTTTTAAGAGCCAGGATGCTGATACACAAGATGCTGTGGTGCTTTAATTAGTGGCTGTTGGAGCTGCTCTAATTAAAGCGCTACCCCTCCCAACACTGGAAGCATGTGTAAAAGTGACCTTGGAGGCTGATTTAGACAGGCATGAGCTTTCATAGGCAACAACGTACTTTATCAGATGCTAGTATCTGTCTGATTTCAGGCTAATATGACCTTTACCATTTTTTTGAGAGTTTATTCTGGAGCATAGTGGTTGTTAATTTTCCATTAGGATTTTTGGTGCATTGGATGAGGCATATAACATTTTGTGAAAACCCAAAATCCATATGTATCGTGGAGGACATTTCATGAGCTGAGACGCTCCCTGGCAAAAGATTGCTCTCTTGTTCTTTATTGAAAAGCATGAGGTGAGATTTTCACAAGGTCTCAGTGGTAACCTAACTGTGCTCTACTGAGTTCAATGAAAGTTTTGCCATTTGTTTCACAAAGAGTAGACTCGGATCAGATCTGAGTGTTTGAAAATCCTTGTATGGTAGCTGTTCACTCTCTCTGCTTCTGCAGCAGGCAGGAGGAATCTGAGTGAGTTCCACACGTGGAATGTGGCTAAAATGCAGCTCTTTTCAACGGCTGCGAACAAAAGTTTCTCCAGCTGCAAATATGCTCTCAGATATATTCTCTCCTGCTCTGAGCTTCCACATGTTTCAATGGTAACCAAATGCAAGTGTTCTTTATACTTACAAAGGGGTGTTATATTAAATAAAAGTGATTTTTCTGGTTCAGTTACAAAGCAAGTTCCAGAGCATCAGAACCTAAATTATTTCTTCCTCACCAACCAGGTAGCATTTTGAGGCATAAAATACTGTTTAAAAATATATTTTGCCTTGAAGGGGAAATGAAATGTTACACAGGAGAAACCAGCCAGCCAGCCTAAATTTGCCTGCTGAAGGAGACTGGGAGATTTAAATTTCTCTTCAATTTCTCCAAGCATGCTTCTTTGCTGCACTAACATTACAAGCAAATCTGTTTTCAGTATCTGATGTTTAGTCCATATCAATCACATTTAAATTGGAAAGAAGGTATACTCGACTCATTGGAACAGATGACCCAGGAAGCTGGTAGGCAGGTCTCACCATATGTGAGCTAACTAATAAATGACTTATGTGCACTAATAAATAACACATGTGCAGTACCATTCTGGAAGTGTGTACAGAAGTTGGGGTTTTTTTCGCCATTTAAAGGGCTTTATTGCTATGACTTAACAGACATGCATAACTTGAAAGCACTTTAAAAACAGGTACAGCATTTTAAATTAACCCTTGTTAAATGAGGTGTTAAATTTGAAGCGCTGTATTTTACAGTGCTTTAGCAACCTACAGCACTTTAAATAACTTTTGTACACTGGCCAAATTTCTGACCAGTGGAGAAGACCCAGGAGGCTGTAGCGTGCCCCCTGCTGCATACCCTGGGAAGTGCAAGGGGGCTGAGAGCTCTCCCTTTCCCCAACACTGTCATTCTGTCACGTTTAAGAGCACTGTAACTTTATCGTGCTATAAAAGTGCTCTAAAAACATGCATAGGGCACTTCTGTACACACCCCTAGTGTGGACTACAGTAGGATGTAGTTTCTGCATATATTAGCATGTCAAGGCAAATACTATGATGAGGGATTCCAAGGATGATCCTCACCAGCAAACATTTTCTCCTGGTCCCAGACTTCAAAAGGGCCAATTTCAGAGAGCTCAGGAGGCTAGTCAATGAGGAGCTGCAGGACTGTAGGGTTGAGGACATGGGTGTCCACAAAGGGTGGGCGTTCCTCAAGGAGACGATCCTCCGAGCCCAAGGGGCAACCGTTCCCACCTGATGCAAGATAGGTAAAAGTGCCCGGAAGCCCCTGTGGCTTAATAGGGATATTCGGGGGACCCTGAGGGCAAAGCGGGAGGCTTACTATCTATGGA
>JAGPOW010003685.1:81164302-81239483 GCA_030014935.1 Caiman crocodilus
CAGGTTTAGGTTGGACATTAGGAGGCACTACTTCACAGTTAGGGTGGCTAGGACGTGGAACCGGCTTCATAGGGAAGTGGTTCTTGCTCCTACCTTGGGTGTCTTTAAGAGTAGATTGGATAGGTACTTGGCTGGGGTCCTATGACCCTGGCACTCATTCCTGCCATTGGCGGCGGGTCAGACTAGATGGCCTGCTCTAGGCCCCTTCTGACCCTAGGTACTATGAAACTATGAAACTATGAGTCCTCAATCACAATCACACCTCTTTCTCTCTCTCTCTCTCTCTCTCTCTATCTCTGTCAAGAACATTCTCCAGTTTGACAATCTGTTTTTGGGCTGAATCTTGGAGGCTCTCTAGCCTGCACTGGACATAAGGTCTAGCTGAATGATAATCACATGTTCTCCAGACATTCATATCACTCCAGTTTATCCCACTCCAGAGCTAAAGCCTGCTGCTGCTAGATAGGCCCTCCAAAGACAGAGGCTTGCAGTCTGTAAGTTAGAGCTTAGTCTGTAAGTTATGCTGGATATATATTAGGAACTGCTGAGAGCCAAGTAAAGTGATGGGAGCTGTTAAACCCCACACATGTCCTCTTGCAGAAATAGTCAGCAGTCACAGCAGGCCAAAGACCATGGATCTGTCCTAGGATCCAACCTTATGCAAAGATTAAGCAGTGCCTCATGGTCACCCAGGCACAGGGTGGTAGGCAGAGCAATGCACCCAAGGTGCAGCACACAGGCAAAAACCTAGGCTGAATCTAACCCAGCATGTCCAGACAACTCCCTTCCCTTGCTTTAGAGACCAGGAACAGCTGGGAAAAGCTCTTTGGCCCAACTAGAAATGCCCCACCCATCCCTTCTGAGTGGGTTCTTTGAGCTGCTGTCTCCTGCCAGTGCTGTAAACTGATTGAGAACAGCACCTTTTGCTTCATTTGCATCTAGCCACTGCCTGGTGCTGCCAGTTTCCCTATGGCACAAGCCACCACTTAGGGTCTGTCCTCACCCAGAAGTGACTACAGTGCAGTGCAGACATACTCAAAATAGCTTTAAGCTAACTAGTTTTGTTGCTGGGAGGCATCTAGCTGTGGCAGCACAGAGCTCAGCAAAGACTGGTTTACCCTACTGATAGTGGCATCCTTTTGGTCCCTGAAGGAAAAGTGGCATTTGGAAGGCTGTAGACCTCCAAATAAGTTTTGTGATTAATGCAGCAGTGAACCCAATAACTGCGTTGGGGCCATTAAGGAAAAGTCTGAGCTGTAAGCAAGCCACCCAAGGCAGAAAAACTGGAAGAGCATACAGTTCTCAAGCAGTGTCCTAACCCTACAAGTTTCATACAAGCTCCTGGTAGATGTCCCCCAGTTCCCCAGGCAGGGGTCAACAGAGGAATAGCTGCATGCATGCATGCACATGGTGAGTACTGAGTAGCTGTTTGTCACAGCCCAACCTACTCTCACAGTGCTTCCAGGGCAATCCCCTAACATGGGGGTTGGCAACCTGTGACCACAGGGCAGTGGTGTCCCACCAACTGATTCCATCTGGCACACAAAGCCAGGAGACTGGCAGCAATTCAGTGGCAGGAAAAACAGCAACTGGGTCAGAAGCTCATCAATGGCAATTTGTCAGTGGGTAAAGCGGCGATGGCTGGGTCACAAGCAGTGCCATGACTTCAGAGTGAACTGCACTAATTTGACTAGCTGCTCCTAAATGGTTTCTGACCCCTACCCTAAAGGCATTGCTGTAGCAGAGCTGCAAACCACAAGCCACAGCTCACTAGAAATCACTTTGAGCAGGGTCAACTCAAATTCAAAGGAACAGTGTACAAACCACAGCTTTCAGCACAGCCTGTTAAATGGTTTTCTCTCCTAATATTTAATAAGAGTTTGCCACCAGCTGTTATTTACAATGAACCTTTGGAAGCCAGAAAATGGAACCTGCTTCCTTGCTCAAATGTTCCTCTCCTCCCATCTCATGAGCATTTGTTAAGCATCAAGGATGCTGTTGGTGCTGTTTGGAAACACAGCTGTCCTTCTGCTAATTTGTTATTGCCGTGTTGTTCAGTAGTGCTGCACTGTCCTTGCTGGTTTGTTATTGTAGGGTCTCTCACCAGTGCTATTACAGCAGGGATTCTCTCTTGCTGGTTAATAGGCTCTTCAGATCTTTTTTCACTTCCTTCTGCAGTTTTTGGGGGTAGTTGCTACCACTGTCAAAATTTTATTGCAAGCCTTGCAGCAGTTGGTGTGTTTCATAGAAGCCAAGCATCCCTCTTGTGACCATTATAAATACTGTCTAGAGACAAATGTGTATTGGTCAAGATCTTTTTTAGAAATAAAACACTAGAAAATGAATTACTATTATTATTGTTGTTACTATTACTACTACTATACTACTACTATTATTATTATATTCATCTCTGTAGCAACTTACATCCAGGGGACACAAATATTAATATGTGAAGCTTAACATTTGAGTGTGTTACATCACTATTACATATGGAAAAAATGAATTAAAAGAACATTAATGGAATGTTTTGGGTTCAGGTCAGAGGAGAGAGCAACAAGTTTAATGTCATTATGGGTCTGCTATAGACCACCAGACCAGGAGGAAGTAGTGCATGAGGCTTTCTTCAAACAGCTAGTGGAAGTTTCCCGGTCACAGGCCCTGGTTCTCATGGGGGCCTTCAATCACCCTGACATCTGCTAGGAAGGCAATACAGGAAGGTTTTGGAGAGTGCTGGGAACAACCTCCTGGTTCAAGTGGTGGAGCGGCCAAGTAGGGGCTGTGCTCTTCTTGACCTGCTGCTCTCAAACAGGGAGGAATTGGTGGGGAATGTGGTAGCAGATAGCAACTTGGGCAGCAGTGACCATGAGATGCTTGAGTTCAGGATCCCAAGGAAAGGAAGGATGGAGAGCAGCAGAGTATGGACCCTGGATTTCAGTAAAGCAGACTTTGACTCGCTCAGGGAACTCATGGGCAGGATCCCCTGGAAAGCCAGTCCAAGGGGAAGAGAAGTCCAGGAGAGCTGGCTGTACTTTAAATAAGCCTTACTGCAAGTGCAGGAACAAACCATCCCGATGCGCAGAAAGACTAGCAAGTATGGCAAAAGACCAGCTTGGCTTAGCAGGAACTCTTCAATAAACTAAATCACAAAAAGGAAGCTTATAAGAGGTAGAAACTTGGACAAACAACTAGGGAAGAGCATAAGAGTTTTGCTCAGGCATACAGGGATGAAGTCAGGAAGGCCAAAGTGCAATTGGACTTGCAGCTAGCAAGGGATGTGAAGGGGAACAAGAAAGGTTTCTACAAGTAAGTTGGTTTCTACAAGCAGGAGGAGGATTAGGGAAAGTTTGGGTCCCTAACTGAATAGGGGAGGCAACCTTGTGACAGAGGATGCAGAAAACACTGAAGTACTCAATGCCTTTTTTGCCTCAGTCTTCACAGGCAGGGTCAGCTCCCAGTGTTGCCCTGGGCAGCACAGTTTGGGAAGGAGGTGAGCAGCCCTCCGTGGGGAAAGAACAAGTTAGAGACTACTTAGAAAAGCTGGACATGTACAAGTCTATGAGGCCAGATGGGATGTACTCAAGGGTGTTGAGGGAGTTGGCTGATGTGATTGCAGAGCCACTGGCCATCATCTTTGAAAACTCATGGCGATCAGGAGAGGTCCTGGATGACTGGAAAAGGGCGAACAAAGTGCCCATCTTTAAGAAAGGAAAGAAGGAGGGTCCAGAGAACTACAGACCAGTCAGCTTCACCTCAGTCTTTGGAAATACCATGGAGCAGGTCCTCAAGGAATCCATTTCTAACCACTTGGAGGAGAAAAAGGTGATTAGGAACTGTTGGCATGGATTCACCAGGAGCAAGTCATGCCTGACTAACCTGATTGCCTTATAAGATGAGGTGACTGACTGCAGATGAGGGGAAGATTGGTGGATGTGGAATACCTTCATTTTAGCAAGGCTTTTGATACTGTTTCCTATAACATTCTCGCAGGCAAGCTAAAGAAGTATAGGATGAATGGACTGTAAGATGAAAACTAGCTGGAGCACTGGACTCAGAGTAGTAATCAACGGCTTGATGTCCAGCTGGCAGCCGGTATCAAGTGGCATGCCCTATGGGTAAGTCCTGGGGCCAGTTTTGTTCAATGTCTTCATCAATGACCTGGAAGATGGCATAGAGTGGACCCTCAGCAAGTTTGCAGATGACACCAAGCTGGGGGGAGTAGTAGATACGCTGGAGGGTAGGGCTAGGATTCAGAATGACTAGACAAATGGGAGGATTGGGCCAAAAGAGATCTCATGAGGCTCAATAAGGACAGGTGCAAAGTCTTGCACTTTGGATGGAACAATCCCATGCACTGGTACAGGCTGGGGGCTGACTGGCTGCATCAGTAGGAACATTGTTAGCAGGTCAAGGAAAGTGATTATTCGCCTCTGTTCAGCACTGGTAAGGCCACATCTGGAGTACTGTGTTCAGTTTTGGGACCCCCCACTACAGAAAGGATGTGCATAAATTGAAGAGAGTCCAGCAGAGGGCAAAAAAAATGGTTTGGGTGCTGGGGGACATGACTTATGAGGACAGACTGAAGGAGCTGGGCTTATTTAGTCTAGAGAAGAGATGACTGAAGGGGGATTTAATAGCAGCTTTCAACTACCCAAAAGGTGGTTTGAAAGAGGATGGAGCTAGACTGTTCTCAGTGGTGGGAGATGAAAGAACAAACAGCAAGTCTCAAGTTGCAGAAAGAGAAGTTTAGATTAGATATTAGGAAGAATTTTCTCACTGGGCGAGTAGTAAAACACTGGAACATGTTACTCAGAGAAGTGGTGGAATCTCCATCCTTGAAGGTTTTTAAGACCCAGCTGGACCAAGCCTTGGCTTGGGTGATCTAGTTGGGGCTGGTCCTGCTTTGAGCAGGAGGTTGGACTAAATGATCTCTTGAGGGCCCTTTCAATCCTAATTTTCTATGATTGTATGATTATGAAGATCATAAAGTCATGGATTAAACAGGAAATGCCAGGATTAAGGTTGCCTGTACATTTTTAATTACACAATTACATCCCATTTTTCATTCAAAACTGCTGCATCTTTTAGTGCACAGTATGGGCCAGCTCTGGGGCTGGATGAAAGCTGTGTAGGATTGGTTTCTGTTGGACCTCTCTGCTTCACGTTCTGTGTAAGTCTGGGAAACTGCTTGCTTAAAAAAAAAAAAAAAAAAGCAAACTGAAAAAAATCCCTAAATATTCAATAGCATGACATAATGTCATCAGCAGGTTTGGTACCTTTGAATCACAGAGACTTCAGCCACTTGAGCTAATCAAGTAACCGATAGCAGTGGTAGCTTTTTATCCTCTGTGTGGACCAGCACCAGCGGGGGATGGGGCACTTTGCCAGGGTGTTTCACAGATATCTGATGACAGCACAGGGATTGCGAGATTCAAGGACTCTGTGCTCAGGTCCAGAATCTGGAAGGGGGGCTGTTCCGCACCCACAGATTCTTCCACCTCTCCCCGCTAGGACAATGATTCTCAACCAGGGTACTGCAGCATCCCAGGGTGCCTTGAGATCCTTCAAAGATGCCATGGAGTGCCATACAATGTTAACACTGTTAAGTTTACAAATATGATTCACAAAATAAACCCAGAGATTTCCACTTGATATTCATAGCTGTGGTCTTTCTGAGTTGTTTGCAACAGATTGCAAGTTAAAAGCTGACATCTTCTAAGGGGTCCTCAAATCTATCCAGGGTGCCATGAGTCTAAAGAGGTTGAGAACCACTGACCTAGAATAACCAATTTTGTCCTGCCTCTCCCCCGTCTCAGCCTTGTCATCACAGTCCTTGCTTCCTGGTCCCGTTCTCCTCACCAGCTCAGGACAAGTCTTCACTCCTTAGGCCTCTCATCCTACTCTCCTTATTTAGATAGTTGCCTGGCTCCTCATTTTCTTTTACTCTGCTGTCCACCTAGTGTCTCCTAGTTTTTCTTTTGTCCTTCTCTTGCTCCCAGTCCCAGTCTCCCCACAAAACAGTTATAGTTTCCCTCTTTCACCTTCCAGCCTCTCATCCCAGTTTCTGCTTCTCCATCTGTCATGGTGGGCTCTTTATTCCTATCTACTTTGTCTCTTCTGCACATCCAAGTCTTGTCTCCTCTGCGTTTGAATCCATTGGCTTTCTCCCCTGCTCCACATAGATCCATCAGGAAGGGCACTGGAGAAATGGTCTCCCTGCTCCCAGCTCGGGTGCCCAGACCCACACCTGACAAGGCGTGGCTCACAACAGATCTGAGCTTCTAGTTTAGGGCAAGCCTTACTCAGCCAGGGGCTAGTATCTGCCTAGCCCAGATGGAATCTTTGAGGAATTTATTCACTAAAATCAGTCATCTCTGCAGAGCACATGCAAACTGCAAGAGCCTTTAACCTTGATCAACTGTCAGTAGTTTTTCACAGGAACAAAACAGGTAATATTCCTGATGAAAGTCCTGATCCCCAGGAACCAAATCCTTCAAAATTAAAGGTACTCTAAATAATACTCTTACATTATTATTGCTGCTTCACACTTTGTCACCAAAGTATCCTGAGAAGCCAGAAGCTCTTGTGGAATTCATGCTTTTCAAAATACGTTATAGATCGGGGAGCAGGATAGGGAGATACAGCACTCGCTTGCCCCAATGCTGCCTGTCTGGATCCATACTGTTGCCCACTCCCCTTACCGTGCCATTAGACTCAGACCCATCGCAGCTGCTGCTGGCTGTGCAGATCTGGTCCAGGAGGAACTTCCATAATCCAGATATGGCCTCGGGCCCAGAATGAGTTTGACACTCCTCATCTAGTCTAAACCCGTCTGAGGCAAGGGCTCATCCCGATCCAAACCATCCTATAGAAATCCATTGTCTAACTGGTTAACAAAACTATACCATAAACCCTGACAAAAAGCAAGACTGCACCCTAATATGCTACACACAGGCAGAGCAGGGGGAACATCATAGCCAACATCCTCCTAGTGGAAAGGTTGTTAAAATATCAAAGATATCAGGTTCACCCAAGGAACCTTGTCTGCCTATGTCCTTAGACCAACATGGCTACGACCTACACACCTGTAACTGGGAAATCTTGAGGCACCCCAGGGTGCCACCCCCCCAGCTGAGAATCACAGAGTGGCTGCTATAGATCCTCCCAGACCTGTCCCTACCCAATCTCCTCTCCTGCCCCTTCACTGATGGAGAGTCCACACCTTTAGGGTACAGTGGGGGTTTCTGCTTTCAGCTGAAGGGCTTGAAAACCAAGGCAACTATAATTTCCATCTGAAACCCAGTTTCTGTTCTCTGCTGAAGGGCTTGGAAGGCACCAAGCTGAAGTTGGGACTTTCTTCCCGGCCCCTTTCTCAAAGCTAATCTTTACACAACAAAAAGGTTGTTCGGAGTGAATCAGACATGCTAAAAAGCTAGAATTTCATGAAAAATGTACTGAGCTTTGGGCCAGACACCACCCTGCTCAGATTTTTTCCGGTGGCGCAGGCACGTGGGCTGGGGCACCCTGAGGAGGAATGTGCCCCAGGACCCCAGCCCAATCTCAGGGCTCCATAAATGAGCTTCTTTTCCATTTTCTTACTAGTCAGTCTCCATTTCTGACGAACTCTTTAGCCACGTCTAACTCTGCTAACAACCTTTCCCTGTGTAAAGATGAGCTTTTGAAAAGGAACCGGGAAAAAGGCACTAGCTTCAGCCTCGGCCCTGCCCTCCGCTCTGAAGGCGGCTGCTCCCAGCGGAAGGGCTCGGCGCAGGAGGGGGGCTCGGCCGGCAGCGGCAGCGGTTGGAACGCACATCTGGAAGGGGGGCGAGGGCGGCCGCGCGCATGCGCCCCAGCCCCCTCCCCTGCTCCCCTGTGGCGGGGTCCCGCCAAGGCGGCGCGGGGAGGAGGGCGGGGCTCCCCGCCTAGGGCGGCCGCGCGCGCCACTGCACAGTGCCCCGGTGGGTGAGTGCGCCAGCAGGGGGCGCCCCTGCCTGGGGCTGGGGTCTTGCCCCGGCCTGGAGGGTTTGGGGGACCCGGTGGGTGGCCCCTTGCCCCTGGTGCTGCCCCAGCCTGGCATCTGCCCCCTGCACGGGGTAGGGGGGATTTGGGGTTGTGACCTTTTGTTGTGAGGATGGGTGGCTGTGGTGTGGCGTGGCGTGGCGTGGCGTGGGTGCTGGAGGGATTGGCATCCACCGATTGATTTCTGTATTTGGATAGGATCGATGTCCGGCTGCCAAGCCTGGAGTTAGCTGCCATGCTTAAAGGGGGAGGAAAAAGATCTCGGAGATGTTAAATCCCTAAGACTTGACCGGACTGTTTGTGGGGTGGGAGGCAGAGCTAGAAAAGAGCCCGCGGGGGCCTCGGCTCGTCGCGGCTGACCAGGGTTTTTCACTTCTCCAGAGCGTAAAGAGAAAACCCTTTGCGCCGAATGCCGTCGCATGCTGTGGAGGGAAGGGGAAGGGGAACGGGGCCGTGCCGGGTGGCTCTGAAACGGTGGCAGCATTGGAAACATCATCGCCTTGTGCTTCCGCTGGTTCATATCTGTGTTCCTCAGGAACGCTTTACCCTTTGTCCTAGGCGAAACACAGGCCCACAGAGCCTTGCTTCTCCGCGTCCGGTGGCAGCGTGTTATCTTCTCTTTTGTCCTCTTTGGTACAACGCAGTCTGGTGTCTCGTCTCATCAAGTCTAATTTCTTCCTCCCTAGGAATCGTTGAGCCGTGTGAGTAAATTTTAGTGGCGATTCTGTGCCATTTCTGTCTTACCTCTTTCTGGGTAGAAAGCCAACCCTGATTTTCAGTCTGTGAAATTTAGGATTTAAAGTGTTCTGCAGTTTCAGTGACAGCCTGTCAAGATCGGGGCTAAAAGGGAGGCTGTCACGGTGTGTTTAATAAAATCCATCCCGTCAGAACAATTTATCGATCATTCTTTTGTAGAGCGGAGTTCAAAAGGCTGCCACAGATTCACTGTTTTGAACCTTGTTCTTCATAAGTGTTGTTTAGAAACAAGTTTCTAAAGTAACCTTAGCTGATGACTGCAGGCCAGTTCCAAGATTGCGTTAGTTTTTCTAGTCCAAAAACTTCCTAGAGTGAACCAGTGACCCGACCCTGTTTAGCTGTTGTAGATGTAACTTGATCTTTTGATTTGTCAACAGGAGAAAAGTTTTTACTATATTAATTCTCTGGTTTATTAAAACGAGCTGTTAGAGACTTTCAAACATTTGGAAGTAGAGGGAAGAATTTAAAATAGATCTAGGGGAAGATTTTCTTGGCACTTTTTGGAAAGTTACGTGCCCAACTGCTCTGTGCCTTAGAAACATCTTTCTTTTGGATTTTAAATGATGCAAAAGCTTGTTTTTTGAATAGAAAGATAAGACTGTGTGACATACATAAGCGGCTGAAATGTATGAAAATTAAATGTATTTAGTCCTAGCTCAGAACATGCAGACCAGTCTTAATTTAGTTTACATTTTAATTATAAAAGGTCTTTCATTATCCTTATTGAGAACCAAAGTTGTAAATCATAATTTCATTTTCTTTAGAACTTGTAATATTACGGTTAGTGTGGGGTGTGCTTGTTTTTTTTTTTTATTTCCTGGGCAGCATTAAATGTTGATGTGCATGTGTGTGCATATATATGTACATAATTGCCTGTTTCTGTTGGGCAAGGCTGTATTTCTCTAGCCCAATCAATAGTTGAAATATTCTTTTGAAACTGAATAGGATATTAGCCATCATTGGCGATCAAGTCTGTTTATAGCCACATCAGATTATGAGAATACACACTTTTCTGAGCATCTCTGAACCAATTTGTTATGCAATTTTTAGTAGAACACATTTTATTCATGTACATGTAGTGTTTTTGGCTTTAAGGGGTAATATGTAGTATAGTGGTTGTGCAAGACCTTCATAAAGTACTTACGGCCTCAACATTAGAATTTCTTTTTCTTTATTTCATGGGGGATTCTGGTTTGAGAAATCTCCTTATTTCAAGACATACCAAGGCATCTATAATTTCTATCTGAAACCCAGTAAATGGATTTTTTTTAGTAAACTTTCATGAAAAGATGTTATTTCTAAAAGCACTTCTGTGTCACCTGCCAACAGAGCATGCTTGTATTTGGTACAAATCCCAGTGTGAAGACCTGATGTCATGACATTAAAGCCACTACCTACATCACCAAAACGGGGTTGAAAATTAACTATTGTAAATATTCTTATACATTTCTGTAAAGCTTAAAATGTTGATAGGCTGAAAGAAGGAAGTTTCCAACCTGCACTTAACTCAAAAAGCACTGGCTGACTTCTGTATCCAACAACAAAAAAAGTGGATGTGCCTTTCTATTCTAAGGTCCTTGTCTGACAAACTGATATAGTTACTTAGTCTGTCTTGGCCTCAGTGACACTAATGTGACTCTGGCAGATATTTGTTCTGACTTCTGTAAAGCTTTGATGGAGCAGTTTCGAATGGAAGTTGTAAAAAGTCTAGTTTTGTGGGCAATATTGCTCATTATAAAGCTTGTGGGGATTTTGGATCACTAGCTTTGTCCCCACTAATTACACTTTTATTTGCTGTCACTATGAAAGTATTTGTTTATTTGTCCCTATTGAAATTCTAAAATAGCATTGATATAAGCATGTTGTTGCCTGTTTTAATACATTTTGTAACATTAGTTTAATCTAAACTGGCATCTAGTTTTGCTTGAGCAGATCAAAATTGTTTAAAGCCATTTGTGGCCAGAAGAGTTGCATAGCATCTTAGCACTCTCTTGAGATGAGTCCTTAACAGCTCTGAACTCTGTCCAGCTTTCTCTTCCTGTTCTGACAATAGCTTTTGTCTTGCCATCAAACAGGTGAATGGAGTGTAACTGTATAACTCTGTCCATTGATCAGCGTAACAGCAGAATTGAAGCAAGAGATATATAGGCACTGTTGTTTCAGTTTTCTCCCATGGTTTCTCCTATGCCATGCCATGCCAATCTCAAAACACTAGACAGAACTCAACCCTATGTAGCCAATGCTGTTAACCTCAGTTGGAACTTGATTTCACCCCTGAGGTGTAAATTTTAGCTTGTCTGTCAGTTTAAGAAAGAATAAAATTTACTAATTTGATTATTGTGGCATCTTTAGTGAAGTGATTAGTTCTTCTTTATATGGGGAGGCACTAGCCAGGGATGCCAAGGAAACTGTTTAAACACCACTTCCTAGAAAAACAGTGATACTGTTTTCATGAATATAATTATTTGGAAGTAGGAGATGGTACCATAAAGGCTGGATTGAAAAACAGTATGTACAGGTCATTGGTAAAATTTTTAACTATTCTGGAGATAAGAACTGATCCCTGTGGAACTCCACTAGAAACACAGCCACTTCCTCATGATTCCCCAGTTACAGTTACATTTTGAGACCTGCCTGTAAGTCTTTTCTTAATCTATTTAACATGTCTGTGCTTATTATGTGTGACTTCTTAATTCTAAATTCTAGACTGCAAAGTTGTTGGTATCACATAAAAAGGCCTTACAGAAGTTGAAGTCTGTTACATCATTATCTGTATCAACCTCCTAAAAAGGATTATGTATCACGTTAGTTTAAAAGGGATGCACAATCTTCCTTTAGAAATGACTTCTTAAGAGACAAGAATGATTCTTGAGATAATCCACTATTTTATTAATGTACTTCTCAGACTTAGGAGTCCCAAGTTTTATTTGCAGTTTATCTGGTAAATTAGGAAACGGGAAAAATATTTGAAAGGCACTTGTTTAGTTCTTTGACAGAGCTCAAAAACACTTTTTCCACAGTTCTGTGGACAATATATTGTAGGAGAGAGTAAAGGATTTTTCCACCAATATTTTTTCTCTGCTGAATCTCACTGAATCAGTTGTGTGCATCAGTGTAAATGATCTGGAACCCCAGATTTTCATTATTCAGTTCATTTGAATTGTAAATAAAAGACCATTGTGTCAGGTCAGGACTGCAGAAGCCGCTCCTTCCTTCTGTGAAAAAATAGATGAAAGACGACTCTTTCAAAGCAGAAGTTGTTTGCAAGCAGAACAGGAAATAATTAAGTTAGTATTGCTTATGCCCTCGTGGGGAAAAATGAATCTGAATGTATTGTATCAAGCTGCATTTGTAATTGAAGAGGAAAACATTGAAATGTTTTCTGAATACCTTATAAGTTGCCTCCTTCCTTTTCCTGAATGCTTGTGTTAAGCTGAAAGTTCTCTTACAACAGCCCTAAAACAATCTTGCACGTAAATTCTGATATACAAAGGATGAGACGGAAATGTGTGACTGTTATGGTGCTCTTATGGCAGACCTAGCTTGTGGGTGGGGAGGGGAAATTAACCAATACAGATTATTCTGCGTCTGACTAACATGCAGACTGGTCAGCACCAACTAGGTCAGCCCTCACTAGTCAGTGGCAGTTATATATTAAAAAGGCAATTTTAATGCCATAAATTGTAAAACAAGGTAGAGTGCTTTGAATGGAGTGATTCATATTAGCTGGGTCAAAGAGACCTGCTCTTCAGGAGTGAGGATACAGCTGCTCAGAATCTCTCACAGCTGGAGTTCGTCAGGTCCATGTCTGTACTTGAGGGGAAAACAAGGTAAGGAAATTGTAGAGCTCAGAACAAAGTTTCAGGTGCTGTTCACACAGCACACTGGCTGTACAGGCGGGCTGATCACAGTGGTGATGTTCTTTTATCCAGTTACACCAAGTAGGAATACATCTTAAAAGGTGTAAAAAAAAAAAAAAAAAACACTTACTGGTTAAGAGAACCTTTACTTTTTGACATCTTTTTAAATTTTGAATGGCTTTGATCTTTTACAGGTTGTTCGGAATTGGATGTCCATATGTAGGGTCTTGGTCCAACAGTGAATTTATTTTTGTAAGTTTTGAAAAATGGATTTAGTTTTGATTACAGTGAAACTATCCCCAAGTTGGCAACCATGTTCAGCACAATTTTGTTACTTTTAGAAGCACTTCTATTCAGGAGTTAGTTTCTGATGTACTTTGAGTAGTTTGTTAAGCAAAGCTTGCCGAGTTTCAAACCAGTCCAGCTTTTCAAAACTTCTAAGGAAAAAGTCATTCTTAAAGATTGTGCATCCTTTTAAAACTAATTTTTTACATAATCCTTTTTTACGAGGTTGATACAGATAATGATTCAATAGACTTTAATACTCTAAGGCTTTTTATGTGATATCACACAACTTTGAAATTAAGAAGCTAGAATTATGAAGTCATACGTAATAAGCACAGACAAGTTAAATAGATTAAGACAAGGCTTACAGACAGGTCTCAAAATGCAACTCTAAATGGGGAATCATGTTAAAGTGGCTATGTTTTTAGTGGAGTTACACAAGGATCAGTTCTTGTCTCAAAATTAGTTAACAATTTTACCAATGATTTGGAAGAAAACATCAAATTATTACTGATAAGATGCAGGTGACATAAAGATTGGTAAATTATGAAGAGGAACAGGTCAGTAATGCAGAGTGATCAGATTTGCTTACTATCTCAAACACATAGTATGTGCTCTGTACATAGCATAGCCAAGTGTAGAAGCTTTATACACCTAAGAACAAAGAATTCAGGTCATACCAACACAGTGGGAGCTCTGCCCTGGGACAGTGAGTTGGAAAAAATCTTGGGAACCATGTTGCTGTAAAATGGTATCTCCCCAGCCACTGTAGGCCACCCCCTTCCCTGATGGTTGAGTATATTATAGCAGAGTATCCTTTATAACCCTTCTGGCTTTGAAGTCATCTATCTAGTCTGTTGATTTTAGCCTTGCAGGGTTGCCTTTTACAATCTGGCCGCTTGTTTCTAAGCCTTTCCAAAGGAATTCATACCTTTCCTGTGGCTTCCCACCAGTTCTTTGTGGCTTTTTTTTCTGGCCTCATTAGAACGGGAGCGCCACACAATTCTCCTGGACCACATTCTGTTTTACTGTCTTGTACACTTTCTGAGGTTTTTCCTTCCACCTGGCTACTCCCCACTCCCCAGGTTGTATCAGAGGAGATTACCATAACTCTCCCTCCCTGCAGTTTTAGGAGTGGTGGGGGTGGTTTACACCCCATCACAGGTGGATATTCATTTGGATATGACCTCCTAGTTCAGTGTAGCCAAATTTGCTAGTGATATCTTGGATCTATAATCAAGAGAAAGTGATTTTTTTATCTCTGTTTGGCTCTGGTTTTTCCAGTGTCCACAGTTCTGGAATGGTGTTGAAAAGACAGTTCAGAGAAGATCTATGTATGTAAATGCTGGAAATATTGTAATGTGTTTCTTATAGTGAGGGATGCCAGGATCTCAGCCTGTTTATCTAAAAAAAAGTTAAACAGACTTAGTCACTCTCAGTATATGATCACAAAGGGTGATGGAATGTGGAATAAAGGTTTGTCTCAGTCATATCACCCATTATTCTGTGAACAGTAGCACAAACTCAGACAATATTAAAATTTACTAAATCAATTAATTGAAGGGGTAATAATAGCAATACTAGAGAAGGGAATGGTTGGATTTTCCTGCTTTCCATGCTCTACTGGAGGAAGTCTGTGGAAGTGAGTAGTATTTCCAGATCAGAGACAGGGTATTCATTCCCTTTCTTTCCATAACATTTTCACATTTACCTTTGATGCTGTCATTAAATAGTGAGTGCTTCTGTGCTTCTGATATTTTTTTTAGATAAATTGTGTCTGTATGGAAAGTTTTGTAGAAGTTTCCCAAATCTATATGGTGTGTTAATTTATATTTTTAACATTCCTGCCATCATGACACACATTCTTGTTTTAACAGTTGCTGATCTGTGTTGGAAAATATATCTCCCTGTTTGTGTTACACATGAAGAATATTCTCTGAGTTACAGATGCTCCTTTGGGAATTTGTAGCTTGACCACAACACCTTTTGCTGCTTGAGTGTGGCAGCATTGCATCCTCATTAAGTGGAAACAATCCTATTTGTTACATGGCATGAATGGACTCATTATCACAAAACCAAGTACTTTCTAGAGCACTCCAGCTGGTCCTTCCTGTTCTTGTGATCAGTGAGCATAGAATTTCACCCTAACGTACCGATACCACAAAACAAAATGCTACATTTCTTCTCCTGTCAGCTAAGGTTACGATTGGGGGGGGGGGGTTGTTTAATATTGTTCTGGCTTACATTCTGTTTCTGAAAAAATGTTTTTAATGTACCCTTAAAGTATATATTTACTTGCCAATATTTATGGCAAATTCAGTAAGGACAGCTACTGAATGTATTAAACTCCCATTATATTTCATGCAGAATTAATTGTTAAAAACTGCTTTGAAACAAAGGCCATAGTATTATAGGATTTCCACTTGTGCTTACTAAGCTACTTCTATAATACATGTGAATACCTAAAAATCTGTTTGCAGTACCCAGGCTTCTGGTTAGCTGTGGAATTTCCAAATGGTTGGGATTCATTAAACCATTTTTTTTTGTTTGTTTTCCAAAATGAAGAATAATGGCAAAGGAACATAGATTCTATATTAGTAAAATCGCCATACTGTCAAGAAAGGATAGTGGTATTTTAATGAGGAACTATTCCTGAGAATAAAGATTTCAGAGGCAGACATAGAAGTGTGATTTAAATGTAAACACTTGTCTCTACAGCAATAATATTACAATATTGTTGTGATATTTACCTTTTCACAGCAGCAAAAAGACCACCTGCATTTTACCTGCTGCAAGTGTATATTGCTTAGTTTAAGACTGATACTGAAATACATTGGGCTATTAGTTAGCATTTATTTTTAAAGCAGAATGATGATTTTTAAAGTGAAGACCTCAAAGGCTTATGTGATAAAATAAGTTAGAAGATGTTTTTAAAGCTATAAATAAAAAAGATATATTTAGAGTAATGAATAGTATATTTATGGTCAATGTTGTATTAAGGGAAATGCAACGGAAAATTTGAGTCATGCATTGATACATGAGGTATTTCCCTATGGAGTCATTGGACTAAAAAATGTCTTATATGCTTAAACTTGAACAGATGCTTCAGAATGTGCACATACACATACTTCCAATGGAAATCTAACATTAGGAGTCCTACTCACACCATCATGATTTACTTGTGAGCACTTTCATTTTAAATCCCTTTGTTCAGGAATAGTTGTCCACCTCCAGTGCTTTATTTCATCTTGGTTCTTAAGTAGTACATGACTAATTTTCAGCATGTGAATAGTCCAGTTAATGGCAGTGGGATTGTTCACAAGCTTGCAGTTGGGCATGTACTTAAATAACTTGCTGAACTGGATTCTAAATTTCCACCAAAAATAATTGAGCTAAGTCCTGCTGTTCTTTTTTTTTTTTAAAGAAAATCTCATGGATATCAGCAGCTGTTTTGCTTAAAAGAGATGGGATCAGCTCTCAGCTATCACAGAAATTAGTTCCACCTTTTTGGTTCCACAGTTATGAGGAAACAGAATTATTAGTGTAGTTGTCTGGACCTCAAGGGGTGGTCAAAACAGCTGCACTGGTAGCATAGATGGGAATGCTGGAGGAAACTGTCTTCAGCGCTGCTGCACAATTGAGACTAGATTATATCAAGTCAGATGTGCACAATTTTACTTGAGTAGATGGTGCCTTAAATGGTAGCCTCCAAATAACTAGTGTTTCCTTTTAACATGATCCTGTTAGGAAAGTATCTTGTTCAGAGTAAATGGGGTGGGAAACATGGCAGATGCCCAGGTCTTTATTTTTTGCATTAAACATGTCTACTTGTGTCTCAGTCAGAAAATAGTTTTGGGCAAAATCAGTCCTGTTACCCTTCCAGAATACTGGAAGTTGCACATGTAGCTTACTGCAGTGACCCTTTGTGGGCCTGTGTTCCATCAGATAGTAAGGATGTATGTGCACATGTTTATCACTAACACTCACTAGTCTAGAGTAACAGATTTTTTTTTCCTCTGTCTTCACATTCTCATTTGAAATGTTCATTTTTGTAAAGCAAATGAAAGAATACTGGGATCCAAACTTAACCTAATCTTGGCCAGGCTTGGAAATAACGTGATTTATCCAAGTACTGCCTAGTTCTGAAATTTAGTTGTCTGGTAACAGTTAATATGATTGTCACCATTTTAAATGTTATGTTTAAATACCCAAAATGAGATAAGAAATAAGTGGTGTTCTGGACTGTATGAATGTGAGGTTGCTCTTGTGTGGGCAAACTGCTAATCTGATTTGGCCAACATTTTAAAATCCCATTGCTAATGACTGCCCAGTTTGTGTGGAGACTGAAGTTCAATAATAGATTTTGGCTTCCTTGCAGTCTCCCTAAACAGTAATTTATTCCTATGTTACATTTCAAACAGAGCGTGTATAACACAAACAAAAGCATCATTAGTGACTCATTAGACTGTATCAGAACACAACTCACCCACCAAAAATCTTGAAAGCATGGTAATGAGAAATTAGGGGGAATGTAGACGTGCCAGTAAAGGCATGCTACCTTGCTTGTAGTGCTATTGATGACATACTTCACAGAGTACTTGCTTCCCTTGCCAGTTGATACAAAAAAGCAATCTAAACTTCAGTTTGCTGCCACAGTCCACATATTATTCAGAGGTTAATATGCTTTAAAACTGCTGGTAGTTTTACTTAATAATAATGGAGGTGAAGTGCATTGAATCATAAACTCAGTAGTCAGTAGGGGTAAAATTTAAACTTCTGCTACCTTAGCTCCCACCTAAGTATAGCTTCCCCACTATATTAAAGAATATGGTATGCAATGAGTTTTTTTTCTCACCCTCTAAATACAAGGGTTGGTTGGGTTTGTTTTTTTTCAGAAAATGAAAAAAATCATAAAGCAGACAAACAATATAAAAATATTGGCATGTGAGAACCATATGCTGGGAAGTCTGGTATTTCAGACAGCTTGCAAAAAGAATAGGTGAGATGCTCCCCTCAGGAAGTGTTAATTTTGGAATATTTTTCTCTATATCAGACCATTTTCAGCTCCTGTTAAACTGAAGTTAGTGTCTGAAACTCGATTGTGCTGCAGCAGTCATCCTTACCTTGATATATTTCCTTTTTGCTTAATGTAGCAAGGAGCACAAATGATTTAGCAGAACCAAATATTCAGCTCTTGTTTTTCATATGCGTGCACAAGGAACATGAAGTAGCAGAAGGAATGGAAAGTATGCGTGCCCAGGCTGCAGTTTTGCAGTTCTCTTCTTGTTCCTATAAACTACTTGTACCCTGTATTTAATGTTGGACAGAGAACCTATAGTTAAGGGTTTGTCTACATGAGATGATTTACTGCACAGTAGACTAATCTGCTCTTCAGTAAAGCATCACTGTGTAGCCATGTGCAGGAGCTACTGCGTAGTAGATTAGTCTACCGTACAGTTTTCTACTACTTTTACATACAGGTAGTAGATTTACCATGCAGTAGCCACTGTGCAGTAGCACAGTTACATAGATGACCGGGAGCAAATTGCTCCTGGGCAGCAGGGGGCAAGAGTACGATTCCTTCCCTCAAGACCTGCCTGCTGCTGGGACTGGAGCCAGCTCCGATAGCAGGCAGGATCCCAGCCCCCAGCTTGGATCTCAGAGCAGAGCTGCCTGCTGCAGGGGCAAGGGGACATTGTCCCTGCCCCAGCTCCATGGTTGGATCCAGCCGCAGCAGCAGGCATTTCCTGGGGGCAGAGGGCAATGTCCCAGCCCCCGGGAGCAGAGCTGACTGCTGCACGGCCAGTGGACATTGTCCTGGCCTGACTCTGCAGTCAGAGCAGGGGTTGGGCAGCAAGCAGCTGCCTGGGGCAGGGGTGGAGGTAGGAGGCATCTGCTCTGGAGGCAAGACAGCTCCCCTGATCCTGCAGAGCCCAGGCCTGACACAGGTGCCCCTTGCCAGCCTGGGACTGGCACCCAGAGGAGCATAGAGTTCCCCCTGACCGCCATATAATAGCAGACCATGGCAAGAGTATCTCTTCCCTGAACTGCTCCCATCAGGAACAGATTTGCTCCTGATGGACATATGTGTAGAGATGCACTCAGGGAAAGCTTACCGCACAGTATTTTACTGTGCGGTAAGCTTTCTGAGCATTAATTGCATGTGTAGATGTGCCCTCTGTGTCTGCAATACTGTTTTGGGCTCAATTGGCACACATGTTGGTTACAGTATAAATTTTAGAAAACTACAAATGGCCAGGTCAGGCAGTATAATCCTCTCTTACCCATAAGCATAGATGTCCCCCATCTGTATATTTTTTGATAAATTACACTGATGTACAGGTAGCCGTCTCCTCAGTTGCTTCTTCTACAAGAACATAAGAATAGTGGCAGAGTGGATACTAAAACAGAGAATGAACAGGGTATGATCAGGGCTCTTTCCACTGTTCCTCTCTCACTTGCAGCCTCCAGCATTTAAGGATGAAGAAGTTCCAGTTCAGAGGCTGCACCCCTAACTTCTGTGCTCAGTGGCTACTGATGTACCTTTCCTCCAAAAATTTATCCAGTCCTTTTTTCATTCTGTTTGAACTGTCAGAGTCAACAACATCTTGTGACAATTAATTAATTACATGCTGTGTAAAAAAAAAACACATCCTTTTTTAAGTTCTTTAAACTTGCTACCTACAAGTCTTTCATTCTCTGAGCCCTTACACTGAGACATTTTGCCTTAGCAGTACCCATAGGGTAGAGTTTAGACTGGGGTGGGCAATTATTTCAGGTGGAGGGGTGCTTAACAACTTTTGGTGAGCTGTCAAGGGCTACAAGGGTACCTCCACCCCTTGGCAGGTGTCCTGTCCCTTGATGGCCATTTTGGGACCAGAAGACCTACCCCCTAACCCCTGGCCTTTGCCACCAGAAATACCCACCTTGTCCCTGGAAGTACGCCTTTTGGGAGGGGGGGGAAGTTGCCATCTTGGAACCAGAAAAAAACAAATCATACAGTAAAAATCAAACAACTACTATAACATATTTTAATTTTATTTCAAATGATATTTTATCCTGATTTACATGTGTTTGTATAGTGTATATAAAGGTTATTGCAGAGTGGGAGCCCAGCAGGGGGAAATAATTCTGAAAGGAAATCAGCACGGATTCATTGCAGGTAAATCCTGCCTGGCTAACCTTGTTTCTTTTTATGAACAGGTCACAAAATGCTTAGACACAGGAGTCGAGGTAGATGTTATCGACCTAGACTTTAAGAAAGCCTTCGATATGGTATCTCATTCTGTTCTCGTAAATAAACTGACAGGCTGTGATGTAAATGATTACACGGTCAGGTGGGTGGCAGATTGGCTTAGAGGTCACACCCAGAGAGTGGTGATGGACAGGTCAATATGAACCTGGAAAGGTGTGGGCAGTGGAGTCCCACAAAGCTCGGTCCACCAGTAGCTGGGACCAGTGCTATTCAGTGTCTTCATCAGTGACTTAGATGAGGGTGTGGAGAGCACCCTGTCCGAGTTCGCAGATGATACCAAATTATTGGGCAAAGTTAACACCATAGGGTAGGGAATGGTTCCAGGCAGATCTGGACAGGTTGGAAAAATGGGCAGAACAAAATAGGATGCAGATCAACAAAAACAAGTGCAGAGTGCTGCACCTGGGCAAAAAGAAACACCAACACACTTACAGGCTGGGGGATGACCTTCTCAGCAGCACAGCAGCAGCAAGGGATCTTGGAATCATAATTGATTCCAAGATGAACATAAGGCATCAGTGTGACGAAGTGATCAACAAGGCTAACCAAACTTTATCATGCCTTAGTAGATGCATGACAAACAGGTCCAGAGAGGTGATACTTCCCCTCTTTGCAGCACTGGTCAGGCCGCAGTTGGAGTACTGCGTCCAGTTTTGGGCACCACACTTCAAGAGGGATGCGGAGAATCTTGAGAGGGTTCAGAGGAGGCCACTCATATGGTCAGAGGCCTGCAGGCAAGGCTCTAGGAGGAGAGACTGAGGGACCTCGATCTCTTCAGCCTTCGCAATAGAAGGCTGAGAGGTGATCTTGTGGCCACCTATAAATTCATCAGGGGAGAGCAGCAGGAAATAGGAGATGCTCTATTTACTAGGGCACCCCCTGAAGTAACTAAGAACACTGGCCATAAAGTGATGGAGAGCAGAATTAGGATGGACATTAGAAAGAATTTCTTCACAGTAAGGGTTGCCAGAATCTGGAATGGGCTTTCCAGGGAGGTGGAGCCCCTACCCTAGAGGTCTTCAAGAGGAGACTGGACAAGCACCTAGCTGGGGTTGTCTGACCCCAGTGCTCTTTCCTGCCCAGAGCAGGGGGTTGGACTCAATGACCTAGTGAGGTCCCTTCTGACCCTAACATCTATGAAACTCAAAATAAAGTCTTTCTCTTGTATAGTGTGTGTGTTAGGGGGTGGAACTTCTGGGGTGCTGTGGGGTTTATGAAGGGGTGTGAGGTTTTGAGGGGCTGTGGGGGGGAGTATGGGTGGATGGGTCTGGGCTTTGTGGGGGCGGGTTTGGGGGGGCTGCCCCATTACACACCTCCCCCCATGCTCACAGTTTTTACCACTGGCCGCAGCAGCAGGCAGTGGACTGTCAGGGTGCTCCTGGCCCACAGCAGGCAGAGCCCCCCCACCAGTGCACTACTCTGGCTGAATCCCAGGAGTTGCATGTGGCAGCATGGATCTGGCCTAGCCTGCTGGTGCACATCTTCAAGCCAAACTGTGCTGGCTCCATGCAGGTATATGGGGCTCCTAGCACTACAGGCAGGAGTCATGCACCATTGGGCTGGATCCAGTGCCTCTACGTGGGGCTTCCAGCACTCCAACAGGGAGCTGTACAAGGGGCATGGAGCCCCCCCCCCCCAGTCCAATGGTGTGTGGACCGGGAGCCACAGGGAGTCGTGTGCCATCGGGCCAGGTGGCCTCCAATGCCTCTGCATGCAGCTCCCCACTGGAGTGGTGGAAGCCCTGTGTGGAGGCATGGAGCTGGCCCAGCCCAGCCCAATGGCATGCGGCTCCCACCTGCAGTGCCAAGAGCCCCACATGTTGGCACATGCAACATCTGGAATTCAGCCAGAGCCATGTGCCACTGGGGGCTCTGTCTGCAGCAGGCCAGGAACTCCCCGAGGGCCTGCGGCTTGCTGCTGCCACCAGCAGTGGGGGTTGTGCATTGTGGTGGGGGGCCCACTCCCACCCACAAACCCCCCTCCCTGCAGGCAGGAGCTCCCCTCCCCACTCACCAGCTGTCCAGTCATGCATCATCACGCTCAGTGCCTCCATACTCCCAGAGTGCCAGGAGCCCCACGGAGGTGAAAGCACAGAGCCCACCTGGCCCAATGGCACGTGACCTCTGAAAGCCCACCTCCCACCAGCTTTCAGAGGGGCAGACACAAGCTGGTAATGATTGTTTTTTTGGCTGGGCCCCATGGGCTGGATAGAATGGCCTGGTGGGCCGGGTCCAGCCCACAGGCTGTATTTTGCCTGCCCCCGTTTAGCCTGATCTCCCCTAAGGCCCCATACTGAGGAAGTAAATGGCTACATATGCTTCCTTACTCCTTGGTTCCTTTCAGCTGCTATTCAGAGATGGAGCACCGTGTAGATTTGAAGGTGTTTAAGCCTAATGGATCATAGCAGGTACCTGGCTCTTTAGTAAGTCTTCAAAAGTCCCTGCTCACTCCTGCCTCCTGCTCTTTCATTCAGGTGCTTCACTGTCCAAGGAACAGAAGCTGAGATATTGTCTTCAGGCTTCAGGCCAGTGGCTGTAGCTTGGCAACTTTGCATTCCCAGTTTCCTCACAGTAAGTTTGTCAACACCACAAAGTTTTGGGTTCTTTTTCCCTATGGACTCTTTCAGTCTTGGAATCAGTGTCTTCCTGAAGAGGTGGCAGGGCTGCTTCTTGTTATGTCTTGGCATCAGACTTCCAAGTGCTCTCTGGGATCTTTGTCCCACTTTTGATGGCTTTATCCTAGCATCAGATGGCAATCATTGAATAATAGAGAAGAAGGGCTGGAAGGGACCTCCATAGGTCATCTAGCCCAATCCCCTGCCTAAGGGGATTGATCCCTAATCAACCCATCCTATACAATACATAATTTAAACTCTGTATAAAACTACCATCAACCCTGGCACAACACAGACCTAACATCCTAATCTGTCACAGGGAAAGCAGGGGAACCACAGCAGCTAACATCCTGTTTCCATGAAGTTTCAGTAAATGCTCAAGGAATCCTAGGTAGAGGGTCATGCCCCCTGCTACAGAGGAAGGCAACCTGCCTCCCTCCTCTTCCCCCTTCCCCCATACCAATCTGACCATGGGGCAAATTTCCTTCCTGACACAGATAAGGTGGTTGGTGTGACCCTAAGGAGAGGGGCAAGACCCTATAACCAAAAACCTCCAACTTTGGTCTCAGCAGGAACATTGTCACACCCCATTCGAAGTTCCCAGCTTTGGCTGTAGCCAACAGTCAATAACTCTGAGGATGGCTTAACACCCAACACCCTGATACATGTAGCAGAAAGTGGGGAGTTGGGGCAACCATAAAAGCCCAGAAGCATAGGAAATAGCCACAGTAGAACAGAGGCATAGCTACACCAAATCATCCCCGACCAAAGGCTGTCTACCCTCTTCTTGAACACCTCCAGTGACAGAGAGTCTGTAACTTTCCTAGGCAGTCTGTTTCTTGACCTCACTATGTTAACGGTGAAGAAGTTTTTCCAGATATCCAATCTAAACTTACCTTGCTGAAACTTCAAGCCATTGGTCTGTGTCCTGTCTGCATCAAGAGAGAAAGGAAAGGTGCTTTCCCTCTTCTTTATGACAGCCTTTCAAGTATTTCAAGACTGCTGTCATGCCCTCTCTTAAGTGCCTTTTCCACAAGATGAACATACAAGACATGTCTCTTCTAAGTGGGAGAGACTCTAATTCCAAGTGTATGCTCAATCTGTCAATCTTTCAAACCAGAACCTATAGAAATCCCAAGGAAAACAAAGACATTTCTTCCTAGCAAGGTCCCTTGCTTCAGCCTCAGACCCAAGGTCAAGTCCCTCTGCAACACTATGCAAGCTACGTTGCAGTAAGCACAACTTTCCACCAAAGCCTAAGAAACTAATGTTGAGTCTCTCCGTGCAGTGTTCCTGTCACTCATGTCTGCAGAGCAGCCACCTGCAGCTTGGTACATGCCTTTGTGTATGCATTATGCCATTCTGGAAGCCACCCAAACTGCTGCTGCATGTAGTGAGGAAGTTTTCCCATCTCTTTGCCTAGGGAATGACGGGGCCCACATTAAGGTATATGTTGAGTATTGCTTTGGAGTCATCCGCAAGAGATAATGTGCATGTGGACAACTAGCCACAGGAGAAAACAGCTACTTACTAGTAACTGAAGTTCCTCAAGCTGTAGTGGTCATGTACACTCAGGGGCAGGTGCAGTGGGTGTGGTGGTGCAAACATACCCCTTTTCACCACTGAGAGCCGTGGTTTCAGCCACTGGTTGCATTTGTAGTAAGTTTGCTGCCACCACTATCACCCCTCCTTTTCAGTATCCTAGATCTGTTAATGCATACTTTTAAATCCTACCCTCCCTCCTTTCTTCCTCAGGAGCAAGTGTAATGTAGAGCTCTGCTGTTGAAAGGAAACAGGAGTTGGAAGTGCTCATAGTTCTTTATCCTCTTGGGATGGAGCGCACGGGGAATAAGCTGAAGTGTAGCCTATGGGTACTTCTAAGGCAAAAATCTCTGTGGGTTTAGCGTGTGGGATCATGTAAGGGACAAGAACTCCAGTTACTGGTAAGTAAATTGATTTTTGTGGAGATCGTCAGTGCTTGCCTCTTTAAGAGGATTTTTTTTTCCTCAGAGGAGCAATTGTAAGGCTACTACTCAAGAAACTACAGCCTAAATTTGTGGCTTGGTCAGTTAGAGCCTTCTTTCAAACTTCCCTTGCAGGTAAAATGAACGAGAACATCATGCCAGAGTTGCTTCAGAACAGTCTGGAGCCTGCATTTCTTTGGCACGCCATTCCTGTCAATCTGGCTTCACGGGACAGAAACCGTGGTGCTTTCATTGGCCACCTTATAATCTGGTGATAAATGGGGTCAGGTGTTCATACCAGTTTGGTTGCATATATTAGCCGTTACCAATTCAGCTAACGATAAGTTGCTTTTGACTTGCTGGCATGCAGGCAGGCATGGATGGATTTGTTTTCAGTTATTTCTTTCTTTCTCATGAAATGTTCTGAGGATAATAATTGGTTCAGCAGCCTTGCAGGCTTGTCTCTCTGCAGGGCTCTGTCTTGTCACTCATGCTACTCCATCTGTGGGATGAGCTCTTTAGGAGAGACTATGAGATGCTTTGGGCTGCAGTCAGATATTCTGTGCTCATTTGTCTGTCCCTTCCTGAGGTCCAGGTAGGGCAGTTGCTCTCTAGGCCAGGTTAAAGGTAAATTGACTCAAGCTGACTCCCGGAGAGATGGAGATGATACTGCTGTGGGGGAAGCTCCTGGTGGATTTTGTAGGCATTGCCATATCTGCTGAAAGAATGTGCCTATCAATGGCCAGAGCAGTTGACACGCTTTGGGACTTTTCTCCGCTCCTTTATCGCTAGGTAGCAGCATCAGACTGGAGAGCTTTTTCTTATATCTGCCTGGTAGGGATGATTTCAGCTTTTCTTTAATGCAGATCTCACCACAGTTCTTTCCACTGATCTGGGGCAGCTTGCCAACCTTGGATCTACTTTCAGATACTCAGAAGCCACAGTGAGGGCAAAATTCTGTGTGCTGTTTTCAAAGTGGCACGGACTCTTCCAAGTACATTTCCCTTGTACTTCACTAGTTCTCCGTTTGCTTTTCAATGAGATTCCAAGAGGCAATGGCCTTGTCCTATGTAACCTTCATCATGTATGTTCTTCTACAGTGCTCCTGTTCATTCGTCCCTAGGATTCCTGTTGTGGAGGCAGGAAGCAAGGCACTGTCAGTGCAGGTTACTTAACTCTGGAGATCATATCCCTTGTCGGTTAGCTGGAACCACTTGCTGACCTTCAGGCTTCTTTTCAGATAGGAAGGATGTGTAAATCTAGTTGCTAAGAGTTTGGCTGGAGATTTTGCTCATGAGTCTGCACTAGACTTTGTCACAGGGTAGTTGGAAAATGGGTGGTTTGGGCTGTTAGTTGCAGCCAGTTGTTAGCAAGATGTTATACTTTTATTTTTACTCATGTCTTAAAGACATAGATGTGCCCAGAGGCTGGGGAAGTAGACTCATTTTTCCCACAATCAAAATACAAATAAATGAATGGAAAATATAAACTGATGTTTGACTGCATTTACAAAGAAACCAAGGGGAGAATCTGCTTTTATTATTTGGCTTCAGGTCAGATTTGCCAGTCAGTCAGTACAACCAGGATTCTTTTATGTATGGGTCAGTAGTTGTCTGCAAGCAGTAAGCCTTCACTTGTGTGGACCACAGTTTTGTTTCTTCCAAGTTGCAGAATAATTGGGTCCCTTCTAGCCTGATATCTAGTTGGGAATAGGCTTCTGGAAGGTTTGTTTCCATGCTGTGTAGTTCTGAGAGAGGCACCAAAAATATGAGAGAAAGCAAGAAGTTTATTTTCACACAGGGAGTCCTCAGTGGCTGCATCAGTGGGAGGAGCAATGCAGTGAAAAGAACTCCTCTCCTTTCCTGGACATAAAATAATAGTTAACTGTGTCATACTACATTGCTGGCTTGAACAAGCCATTCCTTTTGGTAAATAGGAGTAATAATTTTCCTTCCTTGTACATTGCTTTGAAACAAACCCTTCTTTTTTGAACACATACTGCTTGTGTGAATTCTGCTGCAGGTGTGCATATGCCTTGTGCATGGGTTCAGACTGGCTCTTTTGACTAGGTCTGGCTGCTGCGGGGGCCATGTGTGCAGCCTGAGCATTTCCTCTGCTCATGCATGAGCACAGAGGTCACAGCAGCCATGACCCTGTCTCGGTTACTGCTTTTGGCCTATGCCTGCAAGATAAACTGGACAGTGTCCAAATTGCTACTATTTCTTCATCTTCAGGCTCAGTCTTTATGTGAATGATTTTGTCTTCGTTCCTTTATTTATTTATCACTTTTTATTGGATACTTCCCCAAAAAAATAGATGGGCAAAGTCGTTGCTAAACAACAGACAATTCACACCAACTGCCGGTATGGCAGATTTTAAACCCATATGGTTTGAACCCTTCCTGTTCTTGTGATAAGTCTTCTCCCTTTAATTGTTGGGCACAGCAGATGTCTTCTGTGCCTCAGGGAAGGACATACCCCACATGAGTGCTCCGTCTGCTGCTCCTCATCATGCACTCAAATACTAAAAGATGCAGGGCTCAAATTTCAGCTCGTGGTACAACCCAGGAAAGTTGTCTTACCCCAGAGAAGAGACACCTTCCTCAACTCCAACATGAAGCATATCTACAGCAGGTGCCAGAGTAACCAGGTACTCTGTCTTCAGTTCCACAGGGAGAAGCAGCCTGAAAAGGTGTTGAGACCTTTCTGGCACCAGTACAAGTCACTCTTGCATCCTTGGCCTTAATGGCCTCAGCACCAAATACATCAGTATCAACCTGGGGGCAAAGAAACTCTCTTAGACAGAGTGACACACCTGGATTGAGCCTAAGTACAGCTCAGAGCAAACATCAGGCTTATCCCATAAGGAGTACTTAAGCCATTCAGCCAAATGCAGGTTTTCTACCCTGAGAGAAGGGAGCAAGGCACTGGCCGCCAAAAAGGATGGGAGAACACAGTACTGACACATGGTACTATCACTGGTACTGAGAATTACCTGACTAGCACTGACCAACAAGCCCTTCCCAGTATGTAATAAACCTTAGAGCAACAGCTTCTGTGGCACCAGACCTGCACCAGTGAGCACTACCATTCACCAAGGTGTTCTTCTCCAAGACCCTCCTTGTCTCACACTTATAGAGGAGAATACTTCCCCTCACACTGGGCCAAGATGGGAGTGCCTTCTGCCTAGGGACCTACTTAATTTGTGATTTTGTGGATTTTGCGTAAACCACAAAATCTCCACTTGTCCATGAAATCAACCTTAAAAAAAAACTTAATAAAAATAAAATGCTGGGTCCCCAGTAAGAGCCAGTGGTCTTTGCTGCTTTGCAAACTGCCTGGGAGGGGAAGGCACTGGCTGGCAGGGTAGCACAAAGAACAGCTAGCAGCCAAGGTAACGGCCATCCCTTCATCCCTTCCCCTCCTGGGGCTTCCCCTTCAATCAGCAATTATAGGTAGGGCCACATGAACGGTTGCAAAGCTTCCTCTTGTGAGCAGATGACCTCTATCTGACACAAGAGGTCTGCGGGGCAACAAGAGGTATAGTGCCCTGGTGCTGGCAACTTGGGGACAACCTAACCAGCAACTTAATGCTGACCATGACCACGAGCTGATCACCTTCACCATCTGCCATAAAGCTGACAGGTTAGTCAGCAATACATAAGCCCTTGACTTTAGGAAAGCTGACTTTGACAAGTTCAGGAAGCTTGTTGGTGAGGCCCTAAGGGACCATGACCCAAAGGGGAGGGGAGTTCAGGAAAAGTAAGCTCCTTAAGGGAGTGATCCTCAATGCACAAGCTATGGCTATTCCATCTCGGAGAAAAGGTAGCAAAAGGGCACAGCAGCCCCCTTGGCTCTCCAGGGAACTAGTGGACCTCCTGCGGCTAAAAAGAAAGGCCTACAAAGGATGGAGGATGGGATCTGCCTCCAAGGAGGAATATTCTTCACTGGTCTAGACCTGCAAGGAGCAAACCAGGAAAGCCAAGGCCACAACAGAACTCCAAGTAGCTATAAGTATCAAGGACAATAAAAAGTCTTTTTTTAGATATGTGAGGAGCTGGAGGAAAAGCAAGGGCAACGTTGGAACCCTGCTAAACCAGATGGGACTACTGACAGCTGATGACCAGAAAAAAGCCAACCTATTAAATGGGTACTTTGTGTCAGTATTTCATCAGTCCTATGGGATGCCCCTGCCCATTACAGGACAAGGAGGCTTGGGTGAGGGAGATAGCCTGGTGTCCATCCGTGTTGACCTTGTGAAGGAACACCGTGAGATGCTAGACACCTTCAAGTCAGCTGGCCCTGACATTCTACACCCCAGGGTACTCAAGGAGCTGGCGCGCATCATAGCCCAGGCCCTGGCATGGATCTTCAAGAACTCCTGGGCCTCTGGTGAAGTGCTTGAAGATTGGAAGAAGGCCAGTGTAGTCCCTATCTTCAAGAAAGGGAGGAAAGTAGATATGGCAAACTATAGGCCCATCAGCCTGACCTCTATCCCAGGGAAAGTCTTAGGAAAGATGATTAAAGAGGCCATTCTCAACAGACTGGCTGATGGCAAACTCTTGAGGGATAGCCAGCACAGGTGTGTTGGAGGTAGGTCTTGCTTGACCAATCTTATTTCTTTTTACGACCAAGTGACCTATCACCTGGACAAGGGAGAGATTGATGTCATATATCTTGACTTCAAAAAAGCCTTCAATCTGGTATCCCATGATCACCTCTTGGCAAAACTGGCCAACTGCGGCCTTGGGTCCACCACGATCTGCTGGGTGGGGAATTGGCTCTGTGGTCTGACCCAGAGGGTGGTGGTTGATGGAAGTCAATCGTCATGGTGCCCTGTGACCAGTGGGGTCCCCCAACCCTCTGTCCTTGGACCCATATTGTTCAACATCTTCATTAATGATGTGGACATTGGAGTCAGAAGCGGACTGGCCAAGTTCGCCAATGATACCAAACTCTGGGGTAAAGCATCCACACCTGAGGAGAGGAGGGTGAGCCAGGCTGACCTTGACAGGCTCAGGAAATGGGTGGATGAGAACCTGATGGTGTTCAACACCAAAAAATGTAAGGTTCTCCACCTTGGGAGGAAAAATGTGCAGCATGCTTATAGGCTCGGCAGTGCTACAGATGAAAGGGACTTGGGGGTCATGATTGACCACAAGATGAACATGAGCCTTCAGTGCAATCCTGCAGCTAGTAAAGCAAGCAAAACACTGGCTTGCATCCATAGATGCTTCTCAAGCAAATCCCGGGACATCATTGTCTTGTTGTACTCGGCCTTGGTGAGGCCACAGCTGGAGTACTGCATCCAGTTTTGGGCTTCGCAATTCAAAAAGGATGTAGAGAAGCTTGAGAAAGCCCAGAGAAGAGCCACGTGCATGGGCAGAGGTCAGGAAAACAGACCTCACGATGACAGGCTGAGAGCTATGGGACACTTTAGCCTGGAAAAGTGCATGCTCAGGGGCGATCTGGTGGCCACCTATAAATTTATCGAAGGTGTTCACCAGGATCTGGAGGAACGATTGTTCACCAGAGTGCCCCAAGGGAAGACAAGGTCGAACGGTTATAAATTCCTGCAAGACCATTTCAGGCAGGACATAAGGAAGAAGAATTTCTTCACTGTCCGAGCCCCCAAGATCTGGAATAGACTGCCACCAGAGGTGGTTCAAGTACCTACATTGAAAGCCTTATCTTGCTGGCATCCTATGACCCCAGGTAACTTCCTGCCCCTGCCTACTCAATAATTTTCTGAGGTCCCTTCCAGCCTTAATGTCTTTGAAATCTATGAAGGGCAGCTAGTAGCCAAGATGGTGGCTGCACCCTCATCCTTCCTTCCTTCCCACAAGTCGGTGGCAAGGTGCAGGGCTGCCGGGAAATGCTCATAAAATCAGCTCTTTATGCCATGACCAAGCCCTGGAAATTCCTTTGTCTGGCCATGAATTAAGTAGGTCCTTACCTATACCAGACACCAGTGTACAGAACTGGCAGTGGGTGGGTCAACTGCAGTTTGTCCAAAAGCTGAACAATTGGCCTGCATGGCACTCCTAAGGAAAGAGACATCCACATCTCTACTTATCTATACTGGTGGTTCTCAGTTGATTTGATCCTGAAGTCTGCCACCAGACCCCTGAAGAGAGCCTCCTGTTAGCAGAGCTAATTAAGCCATTCACCGCACTGCACTAAGGTGGATCTGCTGCTTTTTGTGCCATAGTTAGTGCAAAGCCACATAGAGGGGAGGAGAGCAAGGTTATCAGCTGACCACCCATGCAGCCCACCTGCATCACCTTCAGTGCCCACTAGTTGAGAACTGCTGATCATACATGTATTAGAAAATTCTGCCAAACCTTAGCTGTACCCTTTCTTTACTCACCTCATTGGGCCTCCTGGTGAACTATGAGAAATTACTACTTATGCCATCACCAATCTTCCTAGCACTCCTAGAGGCCAGAGTAGATTCCACAGCCACACAAGCTTGAGTCCTTTCACTTCAGTCATTACTGAACACAATGAAATTGCACCCAGCTACAGGCATACAAATTATTTATCTTTCTGCCTATACATAGTGATGCTGCTCCCCCACTTCATCTGTGGCTGAGGTCAGCCTATTTCCCCCTCCCCACCCCTTGCAAAACATCCGATGAACAGGAACATCCCAGTATCACCCATGTCCTCATAGTACGGAACTGGTGGCTGCATCCCACCAGTGTTCAGCATGGGGCACATCTTATTACCCTGGCACCAGTTGGGGCTCCAATCAGGGGTTCACTTGGGAAGGCATGGAGGACCCATCTGGACAATCAGATACAATGGAGGTGATACCCAGCAGACATGGAACTAAATGTAGAGCTCAGAGCCATCAGACAGGAGCATGTCACGTTCCTCCCTATTTTATGACATTCAGCAGTACAGATACTGACAACCAATACATTGGCAATGAACATCATAAACAAGCTCTGAGATGCCTGCAGTGATCTGCAGAGGATGTCAGTGTTCTTTCTGGGCATTATGAAGTATGTGGTGCTTTCATGTAAACTATGTTACTTAAATTAAAGGGGAACATTTCTAAATTGAAGGTCACTTTTTCTTCCATCTTAGTATCACCTAGAGCAGCGTTTCTCAACCCTTTGGTTGTGACACAGAAGTGGGTCACAAGAATATATGAAAGGGTTGCAAACAAACTTTAAAAATGGATTCTCCTTCAAAGAAGAAAAACATGGAAAACTGTGGCTTTTCCCTTGCAAGCTAGCAAGCTGCTTGCCCCCACCCCCCTACCCCAGGCACCCACCCCCTGCCCCACACACTGGGGGCTGAGGCCTGGGTTTGGGGGCAGCAGGGCGGGAGTGAGGGGCACTGGATCGGGACTGGCCACTGATGTTTATGGATACAAAAAAGGTTGAGAACCACTGACTTAGAGGGTACTATGGATTCATTCCTTAGCTACAAATTCTGGTTTGTCTTCTAATCTGTTTTATTTATAATATGTATAAATGACTACTAAGGTAAGTATGTACATGTGGATTGTTAATAAAAAACATGTACTTGGCATCTTTATTTTTTTGACAGCACAAGTTTTTCGTGGTTTTATTGTTCCCTTCCCCAGATTTTAATGGCTTATTTATAGGCAATGGGATCTAATATTGAATAATTTATCATGTAGCTATGGTTGCTGAAGGGATGAGATAGGGAATCAACAGAACCTTGTTAAAAATGCCCAGAATTTGAAGGCAGAATAAGGCAAGTTGTCAAATATCTGTTCAGGAATCTTCTCCAAATTGACGTTGACGTTATAGCTTTTTTTGAACTCTTCTCTGTTCTCTTCATGTCACATGAAACTCACAAGATAGACTGAATAGCCCCAGTTATTTGAGAAGCAGGGTTTTTTGTTTTTGTTTTCCTAAGTACCAGAATCCTTGCTCAGAAATGTTATATATAAAACCAATCATTGCATTTATTTTATCCAGTACGATTGCTTTAACCTCGATCTGTTTCAGCTATGTACTATTGTAAATGCTAATAAACAGTACAGTGGTAGGTGGTTGGTGAAGAGTTGGGTTTAAATCCCATTTCATATCACAAGTGAAGACAACTTTAATAATAATTTGTGGTCTCTTTCCAGTCTCCATTTGTGAGCATCATCAAACCTCCATGCTGCAGAGCTTGTCTAGTTGTGGGCAGATTTTGAGTTGGAATTACAGATCCCATTGTGGTGTATTGACAAGAATATATGGGGTGTACTGGGTTTGACTGAACCCAATAACCTGTATTGAGCATGAGCAACAAGATTTTTAGACTTTTAAGTGAAGCAAACACTTCCCCCCGATGCTTGTAAACCTTGTGTTCTCTCATATTCAAACATAAATGAGATTTGAAACAATAATCATACATTATTCATTTGGATTGGCCTTTTGGGCCCATTTAAATTTTATGCAGCATTTCTGGAAACCTCTGTGGATAACCAACAGACTCACCAGCCATTAATTCCCAAGTTTTTTTTTCCTATCAGCACACGTCTTCTAAATAGCTTGAAAACAAAAGAAAATGAAATATGACATGAAGACCAGAAATGAATCTAATTTAATTTGGAGAGTGTAGTTGAATGTGGCTAATGAAGAAATCCCCTTCTGTAGCCATTCTGTTAATGGTTGTTTTTTATAACTGTGTGTATGTGCCTCCTCCCTACTATATGATTCGACTACAAGTGAGTTTAATGCTCACTTATGAGATTTGTGGGAGTTGACAGCCCAGCTTACCTTACACTTCTCTGGAAGTTCCAATCTAATACATAGGGGGAGTTTCTCCATCCCTAAGTAGGATTTACAGCTGGTGAGAACAGGCAGACTTTACAGATAGTTCACGTTAGTTCAGTGCCAGGTACACATCCATGAGAGCTCTTTCCTCACTAGGCATGGTCAAGTTACAACAGTGTAGATTCACAAAGACCCCACTGGTTTTTCATTGTCCCTTTAAAACATCCACCAATTCTTTTTGGAGGTTGGTGACCATGGTACATAGCTAGACAAAATTTGATTCACAGGGGCTTGTTCATGCCAAACTTATTGCCAGAAATAAAGATCATGCATTTTTTAACCTCCCTACACAGAACAGCCTCCACTGCTTTAAGTGGTATTACAAGCTTATGTTAAATATAAAGAATGAAAGTCTCCTTCAAAAGCCTTTTCTGGCTTGACTTAAATTATTTGAAATTGCTGACATTTGCCTTTTTCAGATCAGTGCCAATGTCCATAAACCTTTGTTTGAAACAATGGAGCGTTATTGAGTTAAATGTTCCCAGAATAGCAAATCTGGGAAGTATTAACGGTACGTTATGTGAAGGTTTCTGCCTTCATAGCTGAGCCTGCAGTTTGCATGTTTGAAAGGCAGAAATGTGTATTTGTGTAACCACGGCCAGTTTCAAAAGGTCAGTAAAGACCAACTTAAAAATCACAATTCTGTTTGTATTGTTTTATTTCTTGTTGTTACTTTTAATTAGACCCTGTTGGACATTTTCTGATTTATTGAGTTTAATTGGAAAATGCTAATGAGTTGAGACTGGTGCATTTCAATCATCAGCTTTGAAGACGTTTTGCACAATCTCATTTGAATCCTGCTTGGATTCCTTAAAGACTGCCATAGGGGTACAGACCTGAGCTAAATTTTGGCTGGCTTGACCTGTAATAATTAAGATCACAATTACTGACAGAATCAGAGAGAAAGTGTATTTCTATGTGTTTGTGCATTTGATACATGTGAAGTCAGTCTGTTCCAATCTTGATTATGTTCTTCTTTTGCACAACGAAGTAGGAGAAAAAACATTTTTAAAAATGTGACTATAAAACCACAAAAAATGGGGAGGGGTTCAAGTTGTGGTGGTAGAAGAAGCAATTTGAAGGGCTTATGTAATAATTTACATCTAAAAAAATTCCACACTTCAGATAACAGTATCTTTTAAAACTAAGCATTTTCCTTTTGTTGTAAAATGGTCTGTTTTAGAAGACTGGTTATCAACTCCTAAGAATTTAGAATGAATGTTGACATGGTCCCGTAACACTGAGTGAATGGGCAGCAAAATGTTAGATAAAGTTCAATATTGCTTAATACAAAATGATGCACGTGGGAAAGAATAACCTGAGATACACATACATGATGATAGGCTCTACATTAGCTGTTAATATTGAAGGAAGAAGAGATCTTGGAATTATTGTGGATAGTTCTCTGAGAACATCAGCCCAATGTTCAGCAGCTATCAAAAAATTATTTGGAAAGGAATTGAAAACAGAACAGAAACTGTTGTTATGCCACTGTATAAATCAATGGTATGTCCTCATCTTGGATGCTCTATGCATTTTTTGTTCTCCCACCTGCAAAAATATGGAAGAACTAGAAAAAAGTACAATAAAGAGCAGCAAGGAGGAACAAAAAGAAAAGAAAATAGGCTAGGACATTTCTGCTTAGAGAAAAGACAACTAAAGGGAGCTACAATGGAGGTCCACAAATGTGAAGAAATTGTGAAGAAAGTAAATAAGGAGTTATAATTTGCAGTTTCTCACAACACCACAACTACCAGACATGCAGTTAAATTACCAGGAAGTAAATTTAAAGCAAATGGAAGGAAGTTATTTTTTTACAATCTGTATGATTAACTTGTAAACGTATTACCACAATATGTTGTAAAGGCTGGCAATTTAACCAAAACTTAGGGAGAATTTAGGCACTTAGGTGGCTTGCAAACACTAAAAAAAAAGTGCTTTACCAGAAGAAGCAGTGCATTACTTTAGCCTGGCTCTGCAGCATCTGTAAATATGAGCACTTCAGCAGGGCTTTTTGATACTGTTTGCTAAAGCTGATTCAATCAACTATTAGATAAAAGCACCAAAAAAACTCCACTAAAGCACCCAATCTTTATAGACATCAGGCAAACCAGGTTGAAGTCACATGCTGCCTCCTCTGGGCATGCAAGGGAGCTTGGCGCAGGAATATGTAAAGTGATGTGTTTTGGGGTTTTTTTACGTCTCCGAGTACCCTTAAATTCCAGAGTGATTCAGATTAACCCTGATGTAGAGTTATGCACCTTCAGTTTGGGCTGGAAAGTTCTCTAGACTTGGACTTCTGCACTTTCCTACACGTCACCTAGTTCAAGCAATCTGAAACCTGAAGTCCACCTTGCTCAGTCCATTCAGCTGAGACTCTTGGAGAATTCTTAATTCATGCTAATGGCAATGGGGTCAGCACAGAGCACAAAACCCATAGTCGCTTTCACTGAAAAATCCAGCAAGTAATTGCATTTACTTTGTATGTAATAGCCTGTTGAGTAGAGCACTGACCCAGATAGTTGGATACCCGGGTTCCAGGACCTCCATACCTCCCGTTTCTCAGGAGAGTGCCCTAATCACCACACTATAGAAGAGTTTTGTTTGGGGATGGAGGGGAGGGGTGCCATCTATTCCTCCAGCTCAGGCTGGCCTGCTGCACAGCTAAAAATGCAAGAGTCATGACATCAGAGCAAAAAAGAAAGGGGAAACCAGGAGTGTTTAACTGTGTATGAACAGGCATTAGTTAAAATATGGAAATAACTACATGCAGGGGCTGGAACCCAGGTTTTCCTGCCTATTAAATGTCTTCACCACCAGGATACTGTATTATTCATTATCCTTTGTGTAGAGAGCCTAAGTACCTCATCTTGAATCATACTTCTATGCATCTCCCTATTGTTTGTATAAGGATCCCAAGTACTGAAATCCATTGCTTTAGATCACCCTTGAGAGGCAAGGCACCTAATTTTTAGACACTGCTGTGCCTGGGTGGAAGTGCATAAGTGACTGAACTGGATCTAGGCCTTCATCATTTAAAAGCAATTGTACATTTTGTGGCTTATTGGCTAGCTACCACAGTACATCAAGTGTTGTAAATGTACATACCCCCCCCCATGACTAGATTCATGTAGCTTAAAACTAAATCTTAACTTGACCTTCTGTATATCATAGGCCCTTACATTTCCTCAAATACTTCTATACTGAGCCCAGTGACTTCAGTTTCACTAATGTATAATCTGTGTTTTGGTTAAATCATACAAAAACACATGGGAATAAACATTATTCCCTAAATATTCCATAAATATTAAAGCCTGGAAATTAGAGGGTTTCTAATCAGAAAGTAAAATTTCTGGGACAGACTTCCAATGAGTGCAGTAAATCCGCTTGGTGTTAAATAGAGCTAAATACATTTATGGATTGTGCTTATGAATTTGCCTTCCACATTCCAAGACTTAGAACTTTGCATTTGGCTGTATTAAAACACGTTTTATATGAATAGGCCCAGTTTATCAAGAAACCCAGCATGCTTGGTATAATTGGCTTGCCCTTATCCGTACTTACTGTACCTCACGTCCTTACGTCATTTGCAAAATTTCCTGGCGGTGATTTTTTATTTTCTTCCAGATCACTGTGAAAAAGGTTTAATAGTGTCGAGCTCAGTGTCTGTCCATGCTGAATCCCACTACATATGCTAACAGGATGTGATAATTCCACATTAATGGTTTTAATTTTTATTAGTGTTTGGAATCAGCTATAGAATAAAATCCTACTCGGGGCCAAAGCAATGATTCATTTCCATTTACTATTACTTTGACTGTAAAGGAGTAGTGACTAACATCATTTAATTTTCCTTATACCATATAATACAATGAAAAAAAGATAGCTTTTAAAAATCTTTTTTCAAATCTTTTTTAACGCAAATTGAAACAACGTACAAGATAGTCCTTGATGTGTTTTAGTGACAATACGCAATGAGAATAGGCTATCCAACTCCTATTAAATTTCATGAAAAATAGGCTTTCAACTCCCGTAGGCTGAATTGAAAATCTTAGCCTAAAAGTCTAAACTGTCATTTTTATTAAAACTCACAGGACAGGAGCATCAGAATGTTTATTCATTTATTTTGTTGAAATACCTTTGAGACCAAATTTTGTTTGTGCACTGGTACTTATGCATATTTTTCTCTTTACTTGTAGTGGATTTTTTGAATATCTGCAGAGGAAGTATAAGATTCATCAAGCAAACTTTGGCTGGCAGAGGGTCTGGATAACAGGTAACATGGCAAAAGAGTGCAGGGGTAGAATTATTGTAAAATGATTAGTCTTTCAGGCTTTTTTGTTGAACTGTTGATCCTGGTGATACATGTTAAAAATCTTAATATAGTCTCTTTTTTTTTCCTAAGTTAAAACAATTCAACCACCATGAGTTGGAGTTTCTTGACCCGTCTGTTAGAGGAGATTCACAATCATTCAACCTTTGTTGGCAAAATCTGGTTGACAGTGTTGATTGTCTTTCGTATTGTCCTTACTGCTGTTGGAGGGGAATCCATCTATTATGATGAACAAAGCAAGTTTGTGTGCAACACAGAACAACCAGGCTGTGAGAACGTTTGCTATGATGCTTTTGCTCCTCTTTCACATGTGAGATTTTGGGTGTTTCAGATCATTCTTGTAGCCACTCCATCTGTGATGTATTTGGGCTATGCCATTCATAAAATTGCCAGAATGGTTGAACATGGTGAAACTGACAAAAGAACCAGAAGTAAACCCTTTTCAGTGCGCTGGAAACAGCATCGTGGCTTGGAGGAGACAGAGGGTGACCATGAAGAAGATCCAATGATGTACCCAGAAATAGAGCTAGAAAGTGAGAAGGAGAACAAGGAACAACCACATCCCACCAAAGCTAAACATGATGGCAGGCGACGAATTCGAGAGGATGGACTCATGAAAATCTATGTGCTACAACTTCTTACTAGAACTATGTTTGAAGTTGGCTTTCTTATTGGTCAGTATTTTTTATATGGTTTTGAAGTTAGCCCAACGTTTATATGCAGCAGGAAACCATGCCCGCACAAGATAGATTGTTTCATTTCAAGGCCAACAGAAAAGACCATTTTTCTATTAATAATGTATGGGGTGAGCTGCCTATGTTTATTTTTGAATGTCTGGGAGATGCTCCATTTGGGATTTGGAACTATCCGAGACGCACTAAACAATAAAAGAAGAGATCTGGAGGATTCTGCTACCTATAACTACCCTTTTACTTGGAACACACCATCTGCTCCTCCTGGCTATAATATTGCGGTCAAGCCAGATCAAATCCAATATACTGAATTGTCCAATGCCAAAATGGCTTACAAGCAAAACAAAGCCAACATAGCTCAGGAACAGCAGTATGGGAGCAATGAAGAAAACATTCCAGCTGACCTGGAAAATCTGCAGAGGGAAATTAAAGTAGCTCAGGAACGCTTGGACCTTGCAATCCAGGCTTACAATAACCAAAACAATCCCAACACTTCCCGAGAAAAGAAGTCAAAAGCAAGCTCAAACAAAAGCAGTGCCAGTAGCAAATCAGGAGATGGGAAGACCTCTGTCTGGATTTAATGTTGGCTGGATTTGACTTGTACTTTTCTCTTTGTTTATGGTAATCAGCAACTTGCAGAATAATTACTTCCATTAAATAAATATTAGGCTGTGTTTATCTTCAGGGATACTGTTGGCTAATGATCCAGGCACTCAAAAAACTGTTCATGCCCATGTTCTAGGATTATAGAACTTTTCTTGTGTCTTCCAGGTCAGGAGAAGAACAGGTATATTTAAATCATTCTCATTGAACGGTTTACACTGTATGTACAGTATCATGATACATTTATGCACAATTTTTTTGTATTTGTACATTGGATCTCTTCAGCTACACTTTTTTATATTAAAGAAAAGAAAAAGTAGGTAACTTTTAGCATTTTGCTAGTTTTCTTACAGTGGTCTCTAGACCTCTTTCTCTTTTTTGTTCAAATGTGAACCTGTCTATGCTGCATTTCAAAGTGCCTTGTACATGTCCACAACTTGGAGGATGCTTTTGTGACCAAAAGAGCCTGCTAAGTATTGATCACGTAGGAGCAGAGTTGTGAAAGCTTTGGGGAATATTTGCTAGTGGTGCCATCGAGTGCATATTTATAAAGTTATTTGAAACTTTTGAAATTGAAGTGTCATGCTAATTAGTAGATGCCATAGTGTTGCACCTGCAGTTAAATTACTTTTAGAAAGACATATGCATACTATAGTGCATATAATCTTAAAGGAATAAAGCCATACATAATGTAAGCTTTATCCAGCAGGGGGAAAAGAAACCTCGAACTCCTGTAAAATGCTTTAAATGAAATGACTGTTTATTCTATATATCCAGATTGATATGGTATATATGGGAAATATGTATTTCATAAAGTCTGTTACAATATGAAAACACACGAGAGCATTAAATTGTTACAGTGACTCTTGGATAATTGGATTGTGTGGAGTCACTCTAAATTGTACATTTTCTATATTGCATTAGAGAGAAGTTTTGACAGACATAATTTTTGTTTAGAAGAATATGTTGCAAGCAATTTTCCAACTACAAGTGACCAAAATGTTTTACCCTCAAGTCCTCTTCACTCCATCATGTCCAAAGGCCTCGGTTCAGACAGAGCAATATGTAAATTTTGTATTTCTGCTTGAGAGTCCAGTTGTGTTTGGCATTCTGAGGATTTGACATTAAACTTAAATTTATAATTTGAAAAATGAGAATGTAGTATTTACTGCCTTTGGCAGTGTCTTTTTGGTAAGGGCAAAGCATTGATGTTTGTGAGAGTGCTGATAAATTGTATATACTTCATACTACTATTTATAATTTGTTCGGGACCATGGTCTGTTTCTCTTAAGATTTAGTGTGTTTAATATATATTTGGGGGGAGTTTTAAGATGAAACCCTTTTTCTGTTGGGAGGTTACCTCAATCTGCCACTGCCCCATTTACAGTCTAATCAGGAACAGAAATCAAGAGGAAAGGTAATAAAGGATGTGAGCTACTGTGCAACAAAACATTCAACCACACTGTTAAATCTGTTTCTGTTCAGGCAAATGTTTATACACATGTTTAACATTAAAAAAATAAAGTGATAGGATATAAACTTATGCTTAAAGTTAAGCATGTGTTGAAATGCTTTTGCTGAATAGGGATGATTTGCTGAATTGAGAGTTTAAGTTCTAATTTCATGAAAGATTGCATAGTTCCCCCTTCTGTTCCCTCTTAAGCATTCATCCTCAGGTCTCGGCCTGTTTTCATTGATGTCAGTGGCAAAACTCCCATTTATAGAAATGGTCACAGGATGAAGCCTTTCTTCACATGACCAGGTATAAAACTTGCTCTCCTGCTGATTCTCTTGTCCATATTCTTCCTCATATTAGTCTGAGAAGTGAATGACCTATCTTAATGCTTTATCTTAGGTATCCTCCTTTTTATTTGAAGTGAGATATAGGTCGTAGTGTCATCGTTAAAATGCCAAAAGAACTTTTAAACCAAGAGGACTGGCAGCAAGATGAGAGAGATGAATTTATCACTCACTTTATGGGGGTGAAAAGGAGAGGGAGGGAGAGTATCACTGTTCTTTTAGTTAAAGAATTTGAAAAGAAGTACACAGCCTACGGATAAGCAGAAAGGTTTAGCCAGTGGGAAGTTTTGAGCGAATGGGGAGGCCGAGTGAAGAGCGTGATGTCTGAAAGAACTGTGGAAAGACATTTGGAGCCTGGAGATAAACACTGACGCACAGCTACAATCCACTCATTAGCTCCAAATGTGGCAGCACAGTAGTTTTATCCAGCTTCCTAAAAGGGTTATATTGTTTTTAACTCCTTTATGGTGTCTTTGAACACCCTTTAACAAGTAGGACTGTGATCATTCAAAATCCCTTCCCCCCTTGCTGCTCATTTTATATCATGTAGTGTTGCAACAAATCCTGGTTGGTAGTTTAAAATTACCTGACAATCAGTTAACAGAGTAGTGCTCTGTGTACTGTTTATATTAACCTACTTCTGCATGATCTTTGAGTGCAAATTATCTTTGCTACTTGACCCTAAACAATTACCAATTTTCAAACAGTTTGCTCAAGTAAATCTTGTGAAATTTCCACCAAAAATATCAAATAATTCCATTAGTAGCCAGCTGTAAGTTGCATAGAGTCTACAAAAGTATTATACTCCCAGTACTGAATTTATTCCAAAAATGCAAAGTAACTGAATTTTTTTGGTTGCTCTTTTGAATTTATTTAGCTTGTGTAAAAAGCGCGTATTTTACTTTGAAACCAAGTGTTTGTTATTTATTAGGGATGTCTCTTACAGCCCATAAATGTTCTTGTTTGTGATGACATTCAGTTTCAGAGTATTGAGTTTGACTTTTCCTTTTGAAGAAGTGACACATTCTTTGCTTTAAAATGCTCTCCTGCTTTGGTTATATCCAAGAATTTTTAAAATAAATATTCAGAAGAAACCTGAAACAAAAAGCGTTGGGTAGCACTTGGATCTTTTTTTGTCATTAGTAATGTTCTTTAGTTTTTGTGAGAGTTTTGAAAATGAAACACCCAGCATTTGTGGAAAGTCCACTCTGAATGAGAGAAGACCTTTTGTCAGTAATCAAATATGTTTCTGTTAGGGATGGGAAAATGGAAGTGGGGAGGGGTGGTATGTGTGCACATTTATTGCTTTCCTCTTACAACTAAGAGAGCCACACCTTGGAATTTTTTGTAAATTTGACATGGATTATTTAGTCCCACAAAGAACACATTAGAAACAAATAGTGGGTTTTTTGTGCTTTCACAAATAATTCAAACCTGGAGGGTCAGACTTTGAAAAGAAGACACACTTGCAAAAATGTTTTATCACTTAAACTCCCATTTGCATATATGAATTGGAATAGTGATATCTACCGACAAAGTCAATTGTAGTAAATTAGACTGAGATTTTCCAGAAGAATCTGACAGAACTGTCTGCCTTGCTTTGTTTAGTTAAAATTGCAGCCTGAAGTCTGCTCTGATTTGCTTTCTCAAATGATGGCTTTTGTAAATCACATGCAGCATTCTCCTCTCCTTTGAAAATTTGACTTTATAAATGAAAGTATGTGTGCACATGCACGTGTGTGCAGTGCATGCAGGTAAAAGGAGTCTCTTGCTGATTTGTCATGTCATGCAAGCTATGACAAAACTTGTTAGTGAAATGGGTTAGGTAGTATGAGCATACTAAACACCAGAGAAACTTGCAAGCCTCTTCTGCCTACCTCAGAGGCAAAAAGACTTATTGCTGAGGACTAATATAGCTTCTGATAGCAGGAGACGTTCCATTCACATCTGCTGCTGTTGACTTCAGTGTCAACTCCCAATGTCTTCAGCACGAGCAGAATGGAACAGAGTTGAGTGTGTTTCCTTTTACTTGACTATTAGTAATTCGTTTAGGTCCAAGTACAGCAAAACACCTTAGATTATTAACTAACTTCAAGCATGTGCTACATCTATCATAAATCCATGGCTGCCTATAGACATGCTCTGATGTATTCTAACTAGAACGCATTGGAGCAGATTCAGTTACGAGTCTGCCCAATGTTCTAATTAGAACACAAATGAGTCGCCTCATTGTCATGTGTATTAAGCCCTCTACATTTCAAAATGGCCACAGGAGCACTTTAGTTAAAGCTAATTGGATGGGGTTTAGAAGCACCTCCATGGCCATTTTGCACCTGGGGTGGGGAAGAAGAGGGAAGCTTAATACACGTGGCAGTGAGCCGTTTTAATTAGAAGGATTGCCTGAGAACCACTGTAATTAAAATGTCTCCTACCCCCCTCCCGCCCCGATCTCCAACCACATGAATAGGCAATCTATGTGACTACATGCTTGTTTTAATTTAGGTTTTTATTTCTGTGTTTTCCTGAATCAAGGCCTAATACCTCAGCTCTTAATTAGAACAGCATCTAATGTGGATGCTGTCTGGGACCTGCTCTAATTTAAAACGCAACCCCTTTCTCCCAGAGCATGTGTATAGACACCCCTTGGCTTCCTTTGCATTCCAAAAAATACAGTTTATATATGTCATGCGTTGAATGCTTCTGAATAAAAAGCACCAGGTTTTGCCATGTAGTGAATTATTTTTAATCCTATTGAGCGTGTCTGCATGAGATGTTTACTGCCGAGTTCCATAATTAGCTCCACAATAAAGTGTCGGCATCTACATGTGTGTCCCTATTAGGCCACAGTTCCAGCTAACCCCACGCAAGAACACCCTTGTGCCCCAGCCAGCCCCTCCATAGCACACTGAGCTGGGTTGGAGCAGCTCCGAGCTGGCAGGCTGACTCCCCTTTCCCCACCCCCAGGCCCCTTGCCACCTGGAGCTGCTCCAACCCAGTTCAACACGCTGCCATCCCAGGCACACGTGTAAATGTAGCACCTGGGAGCGATAAACTCTGGCACAAACTGCTTCAGAGTTTATTCAGTCACATCACTAGTACGTGTAGACATGCCCATTGTCATGTAAAAATGCCCGAGAGGCAAATCTTGAATGTGTGAGTTGAGTTTTGGTTCTGATCATTCCATGCCATCAATTTCATAGGTCATAGATAACTATTCATAATACATCTTTTCTCAGCCAAGTAGTATGAGTCACTGGTGCTTTTGAAAGCCGGTCCTTGAGGGAACTGAATGGCTTGTCATTCATTTTGTTTATATCAGAGGGAACTTAAAATGTCATTTCATCATAGCCTGGAAAATGGCATTATGTTTTTGACAGCACAGCAACTGTGGGTTTTTTCATGCATCCATTCTAAAAATGTAACCAAGCAAGCCTTACAAGGAGTTTGACACATCAAATTAATATGAATCTATGGCACTCTAATTGGAGCAGTTACAGTTAAAGCCTTATTATTCCCTCTTGTGGCAAACAGGCTGTACTGTCCAGTATTTTAGCTTGATTTTGCTCATTATGAGTCCAAGCCTACCTCCCACTGTCTTCCTTGGGACTGGAATTGAAGTCCTAAACAATGAAGTCCTAATTGGACTCAATGACCAAGCCTCCTCAGGAAGCCAGAATGTGAACGTAGATTACAGGCAAAATTAGTAAATCCACATGGAACAAAACCTGCTTCTCAAAATGAGGTGGTTTTCACGAGGCAGTGAATAAAATGAAAGACTATATCACCGTATATTTATTGAAAATGTCATGAATATTAAATGATCTCACATTGCTGAATTTTTGTTTTTGTAACTGATAGAAAGCTTTTTATTGAAATGTAGGCAAAGTACTACAAAGGGGAAATGTCTACATGGATCACATTTGCTTCCTGGTAGGTAGTTTAAAACAGGCGCACAACCTCTGGCCCATGGGCCAGATCCAGTCCACAGAGTCAGGCCAATTTGCCTTCCAGGGCTCCCCACAGGTTCAAAAATGTAGTACCAGGAGAGCAGTGGCAGCATTAATAACTGCTCCCCTGCTGCCAAATTTCTGGATCCATGGGGAGCCTTGTGGGCCAGAAAACATGGGTTGGCACACATCTGGATTGTTGCATGGGTCTGAGCCAGCACACAGGCTTGCACACACAGACTGACCACATGTGTTGATTCCACATAGGATCCAACCTGCAACCAACCCCTTGTCACTTGTCCAGCCCACAGGACCAGAAGGTTGGTTGCCACTGGTTTAAAATGTCTAGAATGGGATATCACTCCTCTCACCCTGCTGGCAGCTGCTGTGCTTGTGAAAATGCAGAAGAGTTTTAAATGCAGGGAGGAAAGGTTTAAGTCAATGTTCCATGAACCTGTGCCTATGTCAACTTCTGCCCAGAGCTGAAAGGGAGAGGCTACAGCTGGACATTTCCAACTACAGAAACTGAGTGTATTTTGAGTTGGTTCAGCAAAGTATGGCTTCTTTCCAGTGCTTGTCCATGTGTGTGTTCTAACTGTGGGGGCATATGTACCTCAAACTATGGAGCTCAGAGACACTGTTGCTTCTACAGCTTCTTTGCATTGCACATGTCCCATCCCTCCTTGTTTTCAGCAGCAAGGGCATAAAGGAAGCTACATGCTTTGAACTCCTAGGTTCTCTCAACTGCCTGGGCTCAAGGTGGAAGATCTTTCCTGTTGACTCTGAACTGCTCTGGCCTTCAGCTTTTCAAAGTCCTTTGCCTTCACCTGCAGTGCAGTTTTGTTTTTACCCTTACCATCCCTTGCAAATACTCTTGCATTTCCCTCTTTTTGTGGGGGTCTACATTACCCCGCTGCTATGACCTTAGACTCCCCTCCAGTCTTTTCAAGTTTGCACCATGCAACCCCTGGGCTGGCAAGGCCCCGCTTTTTTTCCTTTCAACCTTGTATCTCTGAAAACATTTTTCTCCTCTTTTGTTTCTGCCCATTGTTGTGGCTTCTCCCAGTTCACCAGGATTCATGTTTGGGAAACTGCTTTTTTCCTGCATGTAGATGGACATATTAACTTAAGTGCTTCTATTGCCTAGAGGAGACCCCCTTTCCTTCTAAGTGTTTCATTTGCAAGTGCTTTACACAGACACACGCATAGGTGCTAGAACTGAGCCACAAGATCAGGCTCCAGTTCTTCCTTGAGGGGCAGTCAGTGGGCTCAGCCACTGATCCTGGAGCACAGCTCCTTCAGAGCTTCTTCTGGCACTGCTCCCTCCTGGCATAGGCAGTCTGCCTCTTCCATACCAGAATGGAAGATCCATCTGAAACTAAGCTGCTCTCTTCTCCAGGGACAGCTGTTATGTTCTTCCTCTACCACCTCAAGTGAACAAGTGCAGGAGCTTCCAGGACCACATGAGTACCTAAACATGGATTCCCTGGAAGAGGTTGGCAGACTCACCCATAGGCTGGTGGGAACATTGCAGCAATCTGTCTCCAGCAAGCTCACCTGCTGGGTGAACAAAGCTACTTTGGACCTAGTGAAGATTGTCTGGCAGATACTGGCAACTTCTCCCCCAAATACTTGGAAGATAAACAAGCAGCATCTAGTACTCCCTAGAGGAACCAAGTTTGTTAACCACTGACCCTACAGTTCCTTGGCCATGATTGTGGTGGTAAATAAAAGGCAAAACATTTCCAATGTGCTCCAAAGGACAAGGAGTCCAAGAGGATGAACCTGAAGGGGAAAGACTTTCTTGTTTATTAGTCAACCATTCAGGGTGTCTAAGTATCCTGCCTGCATACACAATGTGACTTCTGTATGTTTGAGCACCTTGTGCCATTTGCTGACAGCTCTCAGAATGGACTCAAAGGATATTTTTTTGGCCCTCATCTCCAGAGGTCGGGTAGTGGCTGAGTCATCCCACTCTAGAAATGACAGTAGCCACCTCATGATGTAGGGACCTGACTGTGGTCATGAGGCACTACTCTTATAGATTGACAGATGTTAGGGTTGGGAGGGACCTCAATAGGTCATTAAGTCCAGCTCCCTGCCCTGGGCAGGAAAGAGCGCTGGAGTCAGATGACCCCAGTAAGGTGCTTGTCCAGTCTCCTGTTGAAAACCTCTAAGGTAGGGGAGAGCACCACCTCCCATTCCAGATTCTGGCAACCCCTACTGTGAAGTTCTTTCTAATGTCCATCCTAAATCTGCTCTCCGTCAATTTATTGTTCCTAGTTACTCCAGGGGGTGCCCTAGTAAACAGCATCTCCTGTTTCCTGCTGCTCTCCCCTGATGAATTTATCGGCGGCCACAAGATCACCTCTCAGCCTTCTATTGCGAAGGCTGAAGAGATCTAGGTCCCTCAGTCTCTCCTAGAGCCTTGCCTGCAGGCCTCTGACTGCACGTGTGGCCTCCTCTGAACCCTCTCAAAGTTATCCACATCCCTCTTGAAGTGTGGCACCCAGAACTGGACGCAGTACTCCAACTGTGTCCTGACCAGTGCTGCATAGAGGGGAAGCATCACCTCCCTGGACCTGTTCATCATGCATCTGCTAATGCATAATAAATTGCAGTTAGCCTTGTTGATCATTTAGTCTTGGTTTCAGGCATCTGGCATCTTCTATATCATGGAATACTTGCCTTTTGAAGGACTGGAGCACTTTTAGCTCCAAAATTTATGAGACACTGCCCACCCTCAAAGGCAAGCCTGCCTTCATTCCCATGGGATCTACACACCTGCCTCCAGGTGTATGCACAGGTACAATCTCTGTTTCTGCACAGGATATTCTCAGCAATCCTCTTCTGTTTCTTCTCATCCTTTATTCTTGTACCAGCCACAACCACCAAGCAATTGCCAGCACCTTCATAAGAGGAAGCATCCTTCTGCTTATCACCTCAGCTCCCTTTTGGAGGCAAAATTCTTGATGGTAAGTTTGAGAGATGCATTTTGTCTTCCCCTTTCATTCCCTTTGACAGCTGCCTGGCCCACTGCTGAGTATCAGGGGCTCAGAGCACCAGATACTGTCACAATTGATTCTGCTATCAGGGTCAGCTAGCTGCCTGCTCCACATACTCCTTCAGGGACTTTTCTCACAAGATGTTGTTTCAATCAGAGGTCTCCTCCTTAGTAGCCCCTAAAGGCAATAGAAGAGGTTCTTTCCTATCTCAGAAGAAACAATTTCTTCAGGAAGCTCATATCTTGGGTCAAGATTAACCAAATGGCATGAGGATTTGTATATCCATCCTAGACCACCTGCTAGATGCAATTCTACCTATCAGACTACACTTGAGCTACTTCTAAACATGGCTGTGCTCCATTTATTCCTGGAGAAAATGGCCCCTGAGCATAAAAGACACTATTCCCTTGGTTCCAAAAAAGAAAATTGGATGGTATCCTGTCTTGAAATTGTGAAAGCTCAACTCTTTAATTCACAAGTTCAGCTTCAAAATAGTGATGTTACCTAGTATTGTACTATGTCATACAATGGAGAGACTGATTTCCATCTCTTCACCTTCAAGGTGCTTGCTTTCATATTGCCATCAAGCCTTCCCACAACCTGTCCGATTGAAAATGTGCACTGTATCCTCTATATTAGTAGTTCCCAAACTGGGTTGTGAACTCAAATGTGATTGCAACATCAGCAGCTGTGGGTGCAGAAATGTCATGACCCCAGCAGGGTACGGGACTGCAATAGGGCTGGACCAGCTCCAGGCAGGATCTGCCTCTGCAGCCCAGCAGGTGGGACCCAGTGCAGGAGAGAGCGCTGCACTATCACGGCCATCAAGGCGAGGTGTGGCAGCAGCAGTGGTGCAGAGTTGTGCCCCCACTCCTGCTGGGCGGGCATGGGGCACATCAGCATGGTGGCCATGGCAGTGCGGTGCTCCCTCCCACATCAGGTTCTAGCTCTGGGGCACGTGGGGAGAATGAGGGGCTGCAGGTTGGGGGAGATAGGCACCAGCAGGGCCAGGAGGCTGTGGGTCAGGAGTGAGGGGTACTGGCAGGGCCAGGGGGTGCAGGTTGTGATTGAGAGGTACCAGTGAGGCCAGGGGGCTGTGGATCAGAAATGAGGGGCACCTAGGGGTGGGGAGCTGAGGGTTAGGAGAGAGGAGCTATGCTGAGGAAGTGGGGTCATAAATGAGGTCATAGTAAGAAAAAGTTTGGAAAGGACTGCTTTATATCTTTGATTAGTGATTAGTATTGAACCATTACTAGTGCAAGGTCTTTCTGACTGGCCTCTTAACAGTCCTGAGAGTCTTCATCAACGTCCTAAGGAGAAACAATATAGTGCTGAATAACTGTGAAGGGAAGCTCTCCAGAGCAAGAGTTAGTGAGTCTTCCTATTGCTGTGCCTCTGTTCCAAACCCTGGGTCTGACAGTGAAGACATACAAGTCAAATCTGATACCTGCTCGGGTCCTGGAGCTATCAGGGGCCACCTGGGCTCCCTATTAGCCAGTGCCCCCCTCCCAAGAGACTAGTCATGTCTGAATGTCATCTCTCCAATTGAGATCAACCTAATGAAACTGGTGAAGATTGTATCCCCTTGGCATGAAAGTGAGTTCCCTTGCTGGTCAAGTAGTTCTTAGCATGGTGAAAAAGCAATCCGCCATACACAAAGGGGGCCATTTCTCCTTTCCCAGCCACTGGTGGCCATCAATACGCTAATGCTCCACCATCTGCACTTGTTCCCGGTAGCTTCTGGGCTCCATTCAAGGTACTGATCTTGACCTATAAAACCCTTAAATGGCCTAGGTCCTACGTACCTAACAGACTGCCTTCTCTTTTATGCTCAATTACAATTCCTAAGGTCAGCATTCTTGGTGACTTTGGCAGAAAGCATTGGTAGGATGCAGGTAACGGTTATGATCCTCCCAATTCTCCCCTGCTCTACCTTCTACCTGGACAATGTATCCTTGAGGACACACCTGAAGTGCTTACTTAAGTTTGTAGCTGAGTTTCACTTTAGCCAACAAATGAACCCTCTAGTTTTTCCCCAAAACCTTACTTCTCTAGACCTTGAGGCACCATTACACACACTTGGTATGTAGGGAAATTTGTCCTGCCTGCTTAGAAAATCTCCTTAGCTGAAAAAGAGAGGCATGGCAATTTCAGCCCACAGACCCCCTAGTTGGATGTTGGACTGTGTTATTGTGCCTTGACACCACTAACCCTGTGGACCCTGCCATCAGTGGTCAGTGCTCATTCTGTCAGAGTGCTGAGGACTTCTGGGGCTCCCCTAAGGAATTGGCGCACCTGGCTTTTGCAGAGGGGCCACTCTGCACAGCAAGCAGCAATCCTTCATGGAGTCCATCCAGGGTGAGGCTGCATTTGGTAACGAAACTGCAGTCTTTTAGTTGGTCTTGGCCCACAACTCCAAACCCCAACACCAGGGCACTGCTTTGGGTCACTCACAGTGAGATTGTCCATACAAATATGTGTTTGAAAGCGAGAGAGAAATCATCTTTAACTGGATTCTCCCGAGATGTGTTGTTCATATGCCCATTCCATATCCTTCCCCTCCTCATTGAAGTCCTTAGTACTTGGAACATTGGCAGAAAACAGTGAGAGGCGACTAAACAGTTAAAAGTTCACACTTAATGCCCTTATTGGGAGGAGTGCACTATTAAAGGAACTGCTGTAGCAAAAAGTCTCCAGGTTTGAGTGCCAAGGGACACTCAAACTGTGCTTGAGGGACATGCACCTGTACAGTGAGGATGAACTCAAAAAAACTCCAGTTACTGGTAAGTTATTTCATTACCAGCAAGTTATTTTATTAATCAGCCTGGTGGCTAATTTGAAGACCCATTAGACATATGATCTGTCTACAATTTGCATATGTGGGAATCTGTACGAAGAGTAGCCTGTATACCGTGTCTTTCAAATCATCCCTCCGGAACAAAATAACTTTCCACCAACCACAGATAGACCTCTATCTACCAAGCAAAGCTTGAGGCAGAAAAGTCACTTATGAGTCAACCATATTTGGTAATAAACTTGTTAATGTTGCAAAAGCTGTTTGAACTCGAGTCACTTTGATTACATCAGCTGCATGCAGTTTGCTTTGTGAGTTTGCAGTTGGGACAAACTCAAGTGTATGAGATTTAACTTTCAAAGAAACCTATTTATATGTGTACCTCCCACTATTGACATTCTCCTTAGTGACTGCAAAACATAATTCATAAACTGATTTAAAACTCTGAAAGTGACATGAAAATAGCTTTATCAAAGGTGTAAATTATGCCAGAATAAATTCATATCCTTTCTGATAACTGATATTTTAGACAAAAGAAATTCAGTAGACACAATCTATCTGGATTTTGGCAAATCAGTTGATATGGTATCGCATAGGACATTACTAACCTGAAAGAGATGGGGAATAGTACAAAAATCATAATACTAAGAAACTGGCTTAATCTGACAACAATAAATTATGTTGAAAGAGGAATTATCAGGTTGGAGAAGCAGAGTTCTTTGATGACAGATGTTACTTAATATTTTCATTAATGGTGTCAGTACATAAAGTAAGTGTCTGCTAGAAATATTTGCTGATGAGAGACATTTGAGAGATGTTGTCAATATAATATAATATATAATATAATATAATTAGGGTAAGAAACAGTGGGCATTGTCTATATGTGCAAATGTTGCAGGCTGGGTTTACTCTGGGGTAAATTATGCCAGGTTAAACCCACCCCAGGCAGGCATCTACACATGCAGGGATGCGCAGATTTGCTGCAGTCTGCTCCCACCTACTCTGGCCCTGCACTGGCCCCTGGTAGTAACCAGAGGGAGCTCTAGGCTAGCAGAGAGCATGGGGCCAGGAGACAGCTGTCCCCTGGCAGGGGCTGGGAGATTGCTCTCCGGCCCCAGGAGTTGCCTGCTGCCAGGGCAAACTACTCTAGCTGCCCTACTGACAGATTGGGGCAGGGAGCTAGGATCTGCCCCTTTCCTACAGCTCTTCTAAGCCCTGCATCTTGATCACTCAGTCAGGGCATGGGGCTGGGACAGTCCCCAGCCACCTCCAGGCTGCACATGCAGACTTCCCTGCGCAGCCCAAGGCTGACTGGGAACTGTCCCAGCCAGGGGCAGGCACCAGCCAGCTTTAGGCTGAGTAAGGAATTCTCCTCATGCAGTGAGCTCCTAGTCCAGGCTCCCCAGTGGCAGAGCAGGGGATGGGACATGATTGTTCCCAGCCCTAGTTCTGCAATCATGGAGGAGAACTGGGAGATAGTGGGGGCTGGGAAGCAGGCAGCTTCCAGGGGCAGGGAGCAATTTCCTGCTGCTGAGCTGACTGAGAGCAAATTTATTCCTGGTCAGCTGTCTATATGTGCCATACTGCACAGCACAGTAATTGCTCCCAAGTAAATTTACTACTTGGATTTACAGGTAGCAAATTTTCTTGCGATTAAAGCAAATTACCGCACAGTATACAGGTGGTGACACTTACTGTGCAGTAATTTGCTCTAATCTCAAGTCAAGCATCTTGTGTAGAAACACGCACAGGCCGCATCTACACATGTATTTTACTGTGGAGTAGACTAATTAGCTGCAGAGTTGAAGTATCACTGGGCATGTCTACACGTGCATTTATGCTGGCTTTAATTTACTGCACAGTAAAATATTGTGCAGTAAGCAGGAATAGGCCAGTGTCTACATATGCAGGCATTAAAGCACATTAATGTTGTGTGTGTTCAGTCCACACACAGTGTTACTGTGCAGTAAGGCGTCTACATGTGCATTACTGTGCAGTAACTCATTGGGTGTAAATTTGATATCTGCATCATGCAGATATCAAATTTATGCTCAAGTTGGCATAAGTCACCATATTTACTGCACTTTACGGTCATGCACATGTAATTTTGGTTACTGCACAGTAAATGCACACATTAGATGCACCCACTGTCTACATATGCGGCATTATTAGACTGCAGCAAAGTAATTTAAGCCAGCATAAGATAGTACTGTCCAGGACAGTACTATTTTATACCAGGGTTTTTTACTGCTATTAAATGCATACATAGATGTTCACCACAGACATAAATTGTGCCCGGTAATCCCCGCCAGCCAGGGGGCCAAAGTCTTGCCTGCTCCCTTGCCACACAGCTCAGCACTTTTAGCACTCTCATGCTCAGCTAGCCCCTCCACTGCCTAATGCCACCACCAAGAGCCCAGGGCTGATCCCCATACCTCCTGCCAACCTGGGCCTGCTTTGCTCCAGCTCAAATTGCTGTAGTCCTGGGTGCACATGTAGATGCTGTACCCGGGAATAGTTTACTCCAGCTCAAGATGCTCTGGAGTTTATTGATTCATATTACTTGTAGTTGTACTCTGAAAAAACTGAATAAGCTTGAGAACAAAAGTTGAATGCAATGTGATAATTGCATACAATCAAGGAATAATACTAAGAATTTCTGCTGTAAACTGAGGGTTAATCTGTAAGAAACAAAAGAAAAAAGATCTGAGGGTATTAGTCAATCACAATATGATTGTGGTATACCAATGTGATGTAGCCATGAGAAAGATAGCAATACAATTGAAGGATGTATCAGGAGAGGAATTTCTAACAAAGGCAAGGAAACATTAATGTCACACACTTCATTTGGAATGCTTTGTACAATTGTGGTTGTGTGTTCTCAGGAAAGATGCATTTAAAGGCGAAAAGCTACCGAAAATGGATACTAGGATTGACAGGAAATGGAGAACTTGATTTATGAGAACAGGCTAGAATTGCTTGGCTTGGTGAGTCCAACAAAACAAAAGCTGAGTGGCTACAGTTGCTTCCTCTAAATATATCAGGTGGGTAAATGCCAGGGAGGTAGAAGAGCTGCTTAAGATGAAGGACAAAGCTGGCACAAGATCAAAAATGAGCATAAATTGGCCATAAATACATTCAGGGTAGAAACAGAGAAAAAAGTTTCTAACCTGAAGAGCAATAAGTTCCTGGGACAACATCCTGAAATGTGAGGAGGACAAAAAACTAGTAAGTTTCAAGATGAAACTTGATCAAACGGATCTCTATCCTATTAACAGGAGTAGATGATAGATACCTGATATGCTCCCTATGATAGCAGGGGACTGGACTTGACTTAGGAGTCCTATTTCCCTCTAGAGACTAGTCCTGCAGAGGTAATCTTGTGGTGGAGGGATTTAGTAGGTCAGGATTTCAAGCCCATCTCTGCTATCGACCATTTAATGTCTCCAAACCTCAGTTCCCTATCAGAAAAGTGGGGAGAAAGATCCTTCCTTTCTTTTCTTTGTCTATATATTATAAGTCATAAAGGGCAGGGACTCTATGTTGTGAAGAACACCTGAAGCTGATCTTGGCTGAGGCCTTGAGATGTTACTATCACAGAAGTAATACATTGTATATTGAGCTGCTGACACATCCTAAGAAAAAGACTGATTTGGAGCAAGTTACTTCCCCCTAAAGTTTTGGGTGCACAATACAGAGCTGTTTAGGACAAAACAGCTGTTCCCGTTGTAGCTGTAGCTTCTGTGTCCCACAGATACCTGCTGCCTTTGGGTAGACTGGGGGAAAGGAAACAGCAGTCAGCTCAGCACAAAGCTTTTCAGACTTTCATAGCAAGACCGCAACGTAGCATAGCGTCACCATGGCAGCAACAGCCGTGCAACTGGAAAAGAGCAAGAACAATAGTAAAGCATTAAATAGTTGTCTAGCTTTTAGTCCTGTTCAGCAGCTGCTGAGAAGGTTGCAAATCATGTAACCAGCTGGCTCTGCGCTGCTCACCAGCGCTATTCCTGAGATACCAGGTTGACAGAGGTCCAAGCACTGCAACTGATAGCTTAGAGTAACTCATAGGTCCTTAGCAAAATAATGTACCTGTTTGGCAGAGCAGACCAAATGTTTTGCTTAAAATAATTGTGAATTGCATGGATTTGATTCTTAAGTCAAACAGTAAATTATATTGCTAAATGAGATGTGCTGGTCAGTGTCATAACGGAAAGACTCAGGCATGCAACAAGGTGCATGATCTCTGGATGTAGTCCAGTAGTGCTCAACTTTTTGACCTTGCAGGCTGGCTAAGTAACACAAGGCTGGTCCATAGGTTGAATCAAGCCCCGTGCCAGCATAGAGCCTGGAGCTGCCCCTGCCCTGCCCCTTGCACCCAGACTGTGGGCCCACGCAGCCTTGACTGCCTTCTGTATGCCCACTATTAGACCCAGTGCTGCCCCCACCCAGCTCTGCAAGCCAGGGTCAGGCCTTTGTGCTCCATGCACCAGGCTCTGGCCCTACACTGCCCAGCATGCTCTTTCTAGCACAAGGCTGTGCTGTCTGGCCCACTGTGCTCCCCACAGGTCTGTAAATTTGGCAGTAGAGGAGCAGCAATTAATGCCAAATTTTTGGAGCCATGGGAAGCCCCATGGACCAAGTGACACAGCTCTGGGGGTTGGATCTAATGACTTTGCACTCACTGGGGCAGCACAGCGAAGTTAGCGTAAAGTGATTTGTTCCAAAAGGAAGGGACATTCATCCTAACAGCAACAAGAGGGTGCTTTTTATAGATGTTTTATTATAAAAAAGGGGAAAGAGGGGAAGCTGGGCAGGAGCAGTACTCTCTCAGAAAGATGATTCCCTCTTGGTTTGGTCTTAAAGGGAGAGTTGTGGAAATTGCACCTAAATAGCAACTGTTCTCAGCTCTTTGCTGCAGAATGCCACACGGGCACCATGGGGGCGGGGGCAGATCCAGAAGGGGTGCAGTGGTGCAGCTGCACCCAGCTTTGTCACCACACAGCAGAAACAGCAGCTAGGGACTTTTTAAGTCCCCAAAGAAGGTAAGAAGTCCCCACCCTTCCCTTCCCTTCCATGCTCAGAGATGCATTCCCCCGCTCCCCGCCCCCTATTTCCCTCTCCCCTGTCTGCCAGTGCCCCTGCCTCTGCTGTCCCAAGGATGAGAGGAACTCCTTTCCTACAGTAGCTGAGATGTCCTGGGGATTAGCTACCCCTCCACCTTCCACTCAGATATATGCTTGTCTCCCAAAGCCCGGGAAGGAGGCAGTGGCAGCAGCAGGCAATCTCTTCCTTGCCTGGTTTCCCTGGGTGCTCCTCACCGGCTCAGGATTAGGCAGGCAGGGGGAACCCAGCTGCCCACTGCCACTGCCCTGGGCTGGAACAACTCTAGAGTTGCCTTGCCCAGTAGCAGCGGCAATGCCAAAGAAGGGAAAGAGGAGGGGAGGGGACATGCCTCTGAGCAGGGGGGGGAAGTGGAAGGAAATTCTTATTTGCTCCTGAGACTTAAAAAAAAGTCTCAAACTACTGTTAATGTGATGCAGTCTGCCCACCTTGGTGGGCAGGGGGGAAGGAGGCTGGGAGCAGTGGGTGCCACCTGCAGCACCAGTCGCTGCTCGGGCACCCTCATTTGTAAAATCCCGCATTCACCTCTCCCTGGGGGCAATATGAGGCAAGAAGGCAGAGAGACCCCAGGCATATCAGCCCTCCTCTTCTTCACTTGATCCACTATGTGATCTTGGATGAATCGTTTAGACCTACATGGCCAATCTGAACATCCTGTGCCAGAGCAGGGGGTTGGTTGAGAGCGCCCTGGCACACACACAAGTGTACAAGGCAGCAGTGGGGGTCAAGCTGAATGTTAGCAAGAGCATCTGCCTGGCCATGGGTGAGGTCAGGGACCTGGAGTCCCTGGGGGTCTCCGTCCCCCGCGAGGGGGTCAGGATTCTGGGGATAGATTTCGGCCTGGAGCTGAGCAACAGAACAGCGTGGGAGAAGACCAAGGCCAAGGCAAAACAGAAACTGGGGCCGTGGCACTTGTGCTCCCTCTCCATGGAGGGTGCTTCGCGCTCGCGAAGGCGGTGTTGTTACCAGTGCATCTGCACACCGCACTGGTCTTCCCACCTTCCGATCGTGTCACCCGCAGGATCCAGAGGGCCGCGTGCATCTTCTTCTGGGGCTGCAGATGGGAAAAGGTCACCCGGAAGATGCTGTACAAGGACAAGAGGGCCGGGGGCAGGGCCATGCCAGAGATCCTCCTGTTCTTATGGGCCAAGTACACAAGCACAATCTGTAAGCTGGTGATGGAGGCAGACACCAAAACCGCACGTCTCATGAGGTACTTTGCAGGGCACGTCCTGAGACTCTGGGAGTCTTCACCCTGACTAACCACAGGCCATGGATCACAGGCCTGTCCTGGTTCTTCGAGACCTTGAACCAGTACCGCAATGTGTATGTTCTGTAGAAAGCTGGCCCAGCAACCTTGAAAAGCCACAAGATCCAAGAGACGGTGAGACAAGGGACACCACATCACCCGTGGACCTGCTCCCGGGTGATGCATGCCAAGCTGTGTGGGAGCACATCCACTGCAAGGAGCTGCACAAAGATCACAGGGACCTAAACTGGCTCATAGCTAACCGAGCTCTCCCAGCGAGGGCCTGGAGACACAGAGACGCAGTTGGGGAGACCCAGCTGCCCGTGGCCCAACTGCCACTGGGCCACCGAGACAGTAGAGCATCTCCTGTGGCTCTGCACCTGCGCCAAGGAGGTATGGAAGAGGGTACAGCAGCTATGCAAAGCAGTGACCAGCATCAGCCAGCTAACCAGCAAGGCCGCGCTGTACGGGCACCATGCCAAATACCAGGGAGCCCATCGCTCTGGTTCGACCAGTTTGCATCCTGTGTCAGGAGCACCTTGTGGAAAGCCAGGAACCTGCTCCCATACAGACAAACGGACATAGAAGTAGTGGGCTGCATGAAGATGGTGCTGAGTGAACTCTGGACCTATCACCAGAAATTGGTAGCAGCAGACGGAGAAGACACAACAAACTCTACCTGGCACAGGACACGTGGCACAGGACCATACAACCTCTGCCAAGTGAAGAAGGGAGCGAAAGCAGCGGGGAAGAGGAACAGATGAGTGGAACAGAAGACAGAGACAATGGCAGCAGTGGGTCCTCCAGCGGGAGCTGGAGCAACAATGATGGAGAGACCCTTTGAGCTGAGCTCCTGACCCTGGAAGCGGGGTGAGGGTGGACACAGAGGAGGGACTAGAAAGGGCTGAGTTTGTAGTTTATGTGCATTTGCAGATATTGTAACAGGTATGGGTGGCCAGCAGACCTTTGTATGGGTGCTGTTTTCCGTAATGGGATTGGTTTAACCTTTTTGGGATGTAATAGGTTAGAGAGTAGCTATATATAACCTTATAAAGAAAGAGAAATATATTTTTACAAAAAAAAAAAAGAAAGAAAAAATCATTTAGACCTACATTGTCAAAAGTAGTCATGGATTTGGGGCACCACCATGTTTGTGCACCAGTCATGTGGTTGCAGCCTGACTGTTCACTGATGCCAAGTGCCTGCAGCCCCAACAGCTTCAGCTGGGATAGGGGGTACTTCAGCACTTCTGAAAAAGAAGATTTTATTTGTGTCTCTGGCTGGACACCCAAGAGCTGTGGCCTTCCTTTCTTTGTGCCTCGATTTTCTTGTTGGTCAAATGAGAATGGTGATATTTTGTAAAGCATTCAAGACCTATAGAGGAAAACACCATGTAATGCTAAGTGGGTGGGGGGGTGCACACACATGTGCATGTTCTGACTGTTTCTAACCACAGGACGGGTGTGAGGGGATTCAGAGAACGGGCTGCAGTCAGTGTGAGTGAAACTATGACCTAGTATAGCCGTGAAGCTGCCGTGAAAATTTGTCAAGATGCTGCACCCCCACCCCCCACCCCCAAACCACTTTCAGCCAAGTACAGATCTGGAGTGAAAAACCAAATGCCAACAGTACTGCCAGGTCCAGTGCTGCTTAAGATTCACCAGAAACTCACTGACCTCTGTTGCAAATGTTTTGTGCTTCCTGGCCAGTCGCACCCCACCTCTAAATGCAGCCTTTGGCTTCCAAGCACTGCCCTGTGCCAAGCCCTGCAAGAGCTGCGGTGGCATTGTGTAAGCTGCTAGACCATTTTCACCCCTGCCAGTGCCTCCTTAAGCCCTGACTTCTTGCACGTTTCTGGCTGGAGTCAATTAGGAAATTTCCCGCAGCAAGGGAGAAGGAAATGGAATCTGCCTTGCCTTTAAGTATACATGCTGTTTCTATCAGCAGCAGCCTGCTTGCCAAATCTGTTTTCCTGGCCATGTGGAGTATTCTTCAGCCAGAAGAGTTTACAGTCCCCCATATCACTTTGCAAGTGACAGAGAGAAATGTAAGTCCTGTTCCTGCAACACTTACTCAGCCAGGTAGCCCTTATGCCACTGTGGAGAGAAGAGACATAGACATAGATCTGTCCCTGGACATGTCACAGACTCCCTGTGAGAGTCTGGGTGGAGTTTCTTGTGCTCTCTCTGGACCTCACGGGCTCTGACGCATAGAACTGAGATGACAGTGCTTCTTTTGTCTGACTTATCTGTCAGGCTGTTCATTCTTTGGGGGTGAGACTGCTGCTCACAATGCGATCTGAGTCCCTGGTTCAATGGAGGCTTGATCCCAGCTGGGGTGATTTGGCATTCTTGGAAAACAGGAATTGGGGTTGTGGATGCCAGAAGGGCTGGAAATGCATCAGTGGCCTTGCTGTGTCTGTTTCCTGGTCTGCAAAGTGTGCATTGAACTTACGCAGACAAGTTTCCTTGGGTGAATTTGATATCTTTTATTAGACCAACCCAAATGGTTGGAGAATAGTTATTAAGCAAGCTTTTGGGTTCAATAACCCTTCGTCAGGCTAAGGAAGTTTCAGCAGCATTGAACTTACAGCACTTTAAGGTTTGGGTTCAGCACTAGCCCTCGGTTCTTTTGTTAGCTACATGTGTAAGGACAGTGACATCCACGTGGAGTCCCATTATCCACTCATGAGTTTGCAGGACTGGGGTGTCCCTGAGGTAGGTGCTATGCAATGAAAGTACATGGCTGAGAGGTCACACACAGCCATCTCCCCAGGTGATCCACTGTCCAGATTCTGCAAACACCATGGGACTGAAATCCTTTCTGTTAGTGCAGGGGTATCAAATTCACCTCCTGCCCCAGACCAGATCTTGACTGCAAGGCTCCTTGCAGACCAGATCCAGCCCAGGGCGCAAGGAAGGAAATGGCCTTGCAGTAGTAAGTAGTGACCTCAGCAGGGGCTAGCAAGCGTGAAGTTTTGACCCCACTGTGTCTTAACACATACGTGTGACATGAGTTTTGCTCTAAAGATTTTAGGGTGCAGTTCCTCCGAGCCTCCTGCACCGATCTTCTTGAAACTTGGCACACTTTATACTTTCAGAAAGGGCTACCATTTCTGCAAGGTTTATCTAAACCTAACCAGAAATGTCAAAGTTATAGGCTGTTTTGACCTTCCTCATTATAGCCTACGGGCAAAACATTGAAACAGCTTCAAAACAGCAAAACATTTCACCGTGCCTCATTTTGCTTTGAAGCTGTTTTAACCATATCTGTTTCATTTCAATTTTGCTGTTTCAACCACTGGAGGAGCAGCCCTCAGAGTGGTACAAGACCACTTGGGTTGTTGATGGTGCACAGGGACAGTGCATAGAGACCCAGCCCTGGGAGCGGTGTGAGACTGCTTGGGCCCATCATGGTGCGTGGTTCGGTGCACAGAGCCTAGGCTTTGGGAGCCACAAGTGGTGGCTCAAGCCTGCAACCCTGGCAGGGCCAGCAGGCCACACGATGCATGGGGCAGCACATAGGGCAAAGGCAAAAGCTCTATCTCCCGCCAAGCAGCCAGGTCCCATGGTGTGCAGGGTGGCACACGGGCCTGAGCCTTGAGAGACAGAGCAGCAGAGGCTGGTTGGGTTAGTCACCTGGCATGAGGACAGCTGGCCAGAGCCTGAAGGGCCCAACTTGTGCTAAGAGAGCCCTCAGTGCCAAGCCAGGGCACAGGGAAATGGTAGTGCTGCAGTGTGAGGCCCAGTAGCCAGCAGCGGTGGCGCAGCAGCTGAGAGGAGCTGAGCCCTCAGGGCACAGGGTGGGGAGGAACCCAGCGGTGCAGGAAAGGCCTGGAGAGGCAGTCCAGCACAGGAGATCCCATTGAGCTGTGCCCTGACCACTGCCACCTGAGGAAGTGTGAGCCATTGGGCCCTTGGGTCTCACAAGGGAAAGACATTTGGGGTGGGTAAACCCAGAGAAGGGGCTGGGTGAGCAGTCCCCTGCCTAGTCGGGGGGGGCCCTGGTGCTTCCTGGACACCCCCAAGGGACCCCATTGGAAGGAGGACTATCTCTTGCCATGGGTCAGGGCCTATATTAAGGCATAGATGTTATTAAGCTTGTTCATGTTTGCACCTTATATTTTATATTTGAAATGTTGTATAGTGATGTTGTAAATAGTATTATTTTGGGTTTGACCATGGTTATTGGTTAGCATTCACTGTGTAAATATATGTATATGATATTTAGTTTTATGTTTATATATATAATAACTTAATAAATTGTATCTCAGTGAGAACTTTGGGCTTGGGCTAACTCTATAGAGAAAGAGGGATCTGCTTGAAATTCTGGCATCCCTCTCACAGCACCCCCTCCTGCTTACCATCCTATTCAATTGAGAATAGGGCACACCTTTGGGCGTGCCCTTGTTACATACCTTTCCTGTGTAAGCCCTGCTATGGAAATGTATTTTTCTTTGCTTGCTTCTCTCCATTGTCAGGGAATGTCTGAATGTGTTTTTTTTCAGTAGTCATCTTCTGGAACCAGAGGAATAAGTCTTGTGGATGTGCAGAGTGCCAGGTAAGACTGCGCTGTATTGTACTAACAATGAACCGCAGGCTGGATCTGGCCCACAAAGCCACTCCATCCAGTCCACCAGACTACTGGCAAGATTGGCAGGGTTGGGGATCTGGGGACCTCAGGCCCAAGTGGATATGGCAGTTGACAGCAGGAGGGCAAGCGAGGGCTGACACAGCCCCAGTCACCCTCTGGCTGCTTCGCCTCTCTGTACTGCCATGGCCCTATCTCCTCAGCCACTGGCCCCTCTGTATGCCCTGTGCTAGAGCCAGAGCTGGAGCTAACACCTCGGCATGGTGCTTTTGCCCCACTGCATGTCCTGGGTCAGAGCTGGAGCTGCCAGTGCCATCACTGCTCTGTGCTCCAGGTTGCAGACAGCTGCCTCTGCCATCTCCTAGCCATGTTCCCAAATTGTGAGATCAGCCAGTTCCATCACAGTGAGACCTTCCCCTGCACAGACGAGCAGCATGAGACTTGCATACCACCTCCAGCTGTATTAAGCCCTACAGGTCCCAGGCTTTCTACCAGTTCTTTGGATGGGGTGAATCTTACCCCATGTGCAGAGGAGGCTTGTGCTCAGCCTGATGCCCAATTTGGTGTCTGGTTGTAGGAGGCTGTATGCAGGCAATGGTGTGTTCCAGCACCAGGTTGACACACTCTAGCTGGGCTCTCTGACAGGAGCCTTCCCCATTCCTGTGCCCAAAGCCATTAGGCATGTGCTTCTACAGACAAAGGTATCCTGTGGTGGCTTGTCCTTTGCTCCAAAGGGGAGAGGGAAGCCACAGAAGGGAAACCAGCCGTTAATCATGCCCCAGTCTAGGATCCAGGCCTGGTGCCTCTCGATAAGAGTGGGGCAAGCAGACTCCTGAGCGCACTCCACTCCTGGCCTCAGCATTGCTAGAAGTGGGGGGAAGGCAGCTGCTGCCACAGTGAATGGCAACCCTGACTTAGCAGCATAGCTAAGGTGCCTCTTCAAGCATTGCCCATTGTGAGGTATGCTCCTGGCGGGGGGAAGCTCTCTGCCTCTACCGCCTCCTTTGCTTTGAGCTAAAGGCAATGGGTTGTATTTATGTCTCTGGGAATTGTACTGGGATTCGGAGCCTTTTCACCCTATGTCACCAGCTGGAGTCTAACTCAAGCTGTTGTCTTGTGCTCTACCTCATCCAACTTGCAGCACAGAGCTCCCGGTGCAGGCTTTGGGGAGACAAGGTGGCTTTAAGCCACCTTTGCATTGTCCTTACCTGGCCAGGAGGTAGGAACCAGAGGCTGACAAAGCTCCTGTCTTAACTTGGCTTCATAAACCCACCCCCTGTACATCTGGAATATTTCTAATGCGCTCAGCACTCCAGTATCTCACCAGATGCCCAAAATAGCAGCGCTCAAATGCATTGCAACTATATCTGGTAGCAGTAGCCCCAACTAAAATCCTCAAGAGCTGCAAGCAGTCTCTCTCGGTGCTCCCCACAGAAATGCTCCAAGGACGTGACTCTTTCCAGTGCTCCACAGCTTGTCCTTGGCAGTGACCTTCTTGAGCTGTGGCCACAAAAGTTTCTAACAGAAAATGAATACTGATGTGAGTTGGTTCCATGCTGGGTGTGACAAGATCAAAGGGAAGACAGCAAGTCCAGCAGCCAGGGCAAGAGACAGGAGTCAGAACTCATGGAGGAAGCTTCCCTAGTGATCAGAGCAGGGGACAGTTGTTGCCTGTGGGACCCGTGGCCACTTTACTGATCAGTAAAGCAGGGGGGATGGTTCTGCCACTCCTCGTAGCAGAGCTTTCTGTGTGGGGAGCACATAACCAAACAGGGAGAAGCTTGAGTGCACACAAGAGATTTTGCATGTCTCAGGCCTGCAGCTACTCTCCCCACCGCAACCACTCCACAAACACATCCCAGTAATGGGATCCCTGCCCCCAGGCCACTAAAAAACTGGCCCCAAGAAGCTGGTAAGTGATGACTTGAGCTTGTTGTTTTGTGCCAGGCTTTGCTTGCTGGCTCCTCTGGGGTCTTGGGTTCTTTCCAAATGCTAATAATGGGTGTCCCAGAAAAAGAACAACTCTCAGAGACCTTGATCCCAGGTTGCCCTGACTCGGCGGGGGTGGGAGGTGCTCCAACTTTCACAGTCAGTGCTGGAGGAAAACTCCATCAGCCGTACATGAGAGAAGCCAACACAGGCACTCCATGCTCAAAGGGACACTGGCTCTAAGGCCTGGCTTACTCTTGAAGTGGAAGAAACCCAATAAGCCTTGGGGCACAGTAGGGTGGCCATCACAGAGGACAGTCCATGTCATAAAGGTGTCTGGTTTCATATCAATGGAGGACAGAGAATGACTGGACTGTCCTCTATGATGGCTCAGAGGTAACCAACATGGGTTCATTAGAGGTAAGTCCTATCAGACTAACCTGGTGGACTTTTACGATCAGGTCACAAAATCCTTAGATGCAGGTGTCACGGTAGATGCAGTCCTTCTGGACTTTAGGAAGGCCTTTGAGACTCTCTCTCACCCTATTCTCATTATAAAACTAGGAAACTGTGGCATTGATACCTACACAGTCAGATGAGGGGCAAATTGGCTGGAGGGCCACACCCAGAGAGTGGTGGTGGACGGGTCATTTTCAACCCGGAGGGATGTGGGCAGTGGAGTCCCCCAGGTCTCAGTCCTCAGGCCTGCGCTGTTCAATATCTTCATCAGCAACTTGGACAAGGGGGCGAAAAGCATCTTGTTCAAATTTGCAGATGACACTAAGATGTGGGGAGAGGTGGGCACGCTAGAACGGAGGGACAGGCTACAATTGGGTCTGGACAGGTTACAGAGGTGGGCGGATGAGAATAGGATGGGATTCAGTACTGACAAGTGCAAGGTGTTGCACCCGGGGAGGAAGAACCAGCAGCATATCTACAGGCTGGGCACCTGCCTTCTTGTCAGTGCAGAGGCAGAAAAGGATTTTGGAGTCATTATTGATTCCAAGATGAACATGGGCTGCCAATGTGAGGATGCGGTCAGTAAGGCTAGCTGCACCTTATCATGCATCCACAGATGCATCACGAGCAGGTCCAGGGAGGTGATCCTCCCCCTCTATGCGGCACTGGTCAGGCCGCAGTTGGAGTACTGCGTCCAGTTCTGGGCGCCGCACTTCAGGAGGGATGAGACCAGCATCAAGAGGGTCCAGAGGAGGGCCACTCACATGATTGGGGGCAGCAGGGCAGGCCCTACAAGGAGAGGCTACGAGACCTGAACCTGTTCAGCCTTCACAAGAGAAGGCTGAGAGGGGATCTGGTGGCCACCTATAAACTTACCGAGGGACCAGCAGGGAATGGGAGAGGCCCCGTTTCCCCGAGTACTACCAGGAGTAACTAGGAATAATGATCACAAGTTGATTGAGAGTAGGTTCAGACTAGACATCAAGAGGCACTGCTTCACAGTCAGGTTGGCCAGGAGCTGGAACCAACTTCCAAGGAAGAGGTGCTCACTCCTACCCTGGGGGTCTTCAAAAGGAGGCTAGATAATGGCCACCCTAGGGCACAGGCAAGGTGAAGTACAGCTATTCTGTCTATACAGAGCTGTCATTTTGACAGCTCTTCCTCCACAGCCCTGGACTTGAGGCTGCTCCGTGCTCCTGTTCTTGCCATAGCTGTAGTTTCATTAGGCAACACCATCTTTGATGCTGTCTGGCAGCATCTTCCTGACCCTTGCGCTGCTGTGTGAAAGGAAGTAGCTGAAGGGGACAGAACAAGCAGATGAGACTTATTGGTTTAATAAGACATGCTTGACCCTTCTGAAACCAGGAGAGCGAGAGAGAGAAGTGGGGGAGGGGTATTCTTTAGCCACAGTGCTAATCCAGCTGTGTTAATGGATCTGTGCAATAGCTGCAGAAAGAAGTTGCAGATGGGGGCTAAGACGAAGAGCAGCCTGGCACGTATGCACAGGGAAAGCAGTCTGCCTGGCTGGCCTGGGGTCCTAATGGCAGCTCTGGTGCTTTGTGCCTCACTGCTGAGCTGCATGGTGCACACAGAGAGCCCCAGGAGGAAGAGTCTACAGTACTTTCTCAGGAAAATATGGGGATGGTATGGGATGGAGAAAGAACCACTTTCTTCTGCCTCCACATACCTGGCTACCCAGGGCTTCATCAGCAGCTCTGTATTGGAATTTAGCCTGGGGTTGAGACTCTTCTCATCAGGCTGAGCCACGCACCAAGTCTTGTATAGGACACACACATGGATTCATGGTGCAGCTTTACAGGGCAAACAGTTTGGGGGAAGCTTCTGCTTACTGCCCCCACCGAGTGCCCTGCTAGCCCCTTGTTCTGCAGCAGCCCAAGCCCCTGAAACCTAGACCTGCTGGGACTTAAAGCCAGAGGTTCCTAGCTAAAGGGTCTTGCCCCTCTGCTCAGGGTCAGACTGATCACCATATTTGGGGTCAGGAAAGGTTAGAAGGGTATGGACTGGGGGGGGTTGCTTTCCTCCATAGTGGTGGTCATGGCCCTCCACCTGGGATCTCTTGAGTGTATATCAACAACCTTTTACAGAAGCAGGATGTTGGCCACCATCTCCCCCTGCTCCACCTGTGGCAGGTTAGGGTGCTACGTCTTGTGTTGTGTCAGGGTTAATGGTAGTTTTACTAAGTGGTTATATTATGGATTTGTATAGATGGTTTGGATACAGATGGTCCTGCCTTAGGCAGGGGTTGGACTAGAGGACCTCTTGAGGTCCCTTCTACCCCTACTTCTCTATGATTTCTATGAGCTTCCTCCATCACTTTCCAGCCCTTTTTGCTCTTTCCCCTTGGTACAACAGTGGCACTAAAAGACCTTTGATCAAGATCAGGGCTCCCTCAAGCTGCACGGACACCGAAGGCAGGCCAGCCCAGCCCCTCGCCTGGGCACCCACATTGCGACTGACAAGAGAGGAGGGACGACCACGGGGGGTGCAGTAACATGCCCAGCATCCCCCAGCAGGCTGGTGTTTCTGTGGATTTGACCCTGGGACCGGCATGCCTGGAAAAACTTGGTCTGCACTTGTCCTTTCTCCTCCCTACTCATTGTAGTTTCCCAACGCTCCTGGTGTCAGGCGGTAGTGTGGGAGCTGGTAGAAGCACTGAAATATGGGAGCTGTGTCTTCTCCTGCTTATGCTAACATAGGCAAAGACAGTGGATTTCAACCTTTTGTCATTTGCAGACCCCTAAAAATTTCAAATGGGGATGTGGACCCCTTTGAGATGTACTTGTGAGGATTCATAGTTTTGATTGATCATAGTCATCTTTTGTGGACCCCCAGGGGTCCGTGGACCACAAGTTAAAAACTACTGGACTAGGAGAAAACACAGGAGTTATGGAAGAAGGTAGGAGCAGAATTGGATGCTAGAGCTGCCCCCCCCTTCTCCCCTCTTCGCTTCAGTAGGGTTACTTGGCCTCATTGCACTTTGTGCCCAGAATTGGCTCTCAGGCTGGATTCACACTGATGTTCCATGTCTGCAGACAAAATAAAGTATGATGGGAGCAGAACTGCATGAGAGGCTCTTCAGACTGTCAGCTCAGTGCCCTGGGGTATGCCTGTCCTGGAGGGTAGAAAGGCATCCCACCCTGCCCCCGGCCCCCTTTATTTCTGTGCTACCAGTAGCTCAGCAGCTTCCCAGGGCACGTCCTACCTCAGCAGCGAGGGCGCTCCATGCCAGTTTAGCAGCCAGCACTGTCCACTGGCAGCCAGGGCTTGCCCAGCTTCAAACAGCTGTGTTTCCCTGTCCATGCCAATCCTGTGCAAGGGCGAACAAAGGACAGAAAAATGCCAGGCTGTTCCTACATCTCCCTTAGAGACAGTGACTAGCAGAGATGTACAGGGACATTGTTAACTCCCTCTGCTCTGAGTCCTTTGCTCCCACATGACAAGTGCGTGACAAAAAGCATTCCCAGGAGTTAAGGGGTTCATAGGTCTAGGGTTCCCATAGCCTGTAGGCAGCAAAGGAGCAAGGAAGCCTGTAATTGCAGCTGTTGGCCTAAGTGGGGTGAGAGCACATGATGGGGAATAGATTATGCCTGGATCAGAATGTCCAAGTGATGAACTTGGTCCAGACAATTCAGTGGGAGCTAATGCCAAGTCAGAGCCTGTCCTGGCCCCCAGGGACACGCAGACCAGATGCCCTGAGACAGCGACTCCTTCCCGCCGCTAATTTCCATGATTGTATACTCCACCGTGATGGCCTGTCCTAGACTTGCCCAAAGTAAACTGGCTACAAATTTCCCTGCCTCATTACCCAGCCAAAAAAATGCCCTGCTCAGCATCAAAAGCAAACTGCATGCTTGGTTACTGGGCATCTTGCTCCTGTGGCCATCCGGCTGAGGGCAAGTAAAACTCGGGGGCGCCCAAGCCCAGGGGCTTGGGCCTGCACGTAGGATGCCCGCCAAAGGATTTGGAAACGTCTGAAGCCCCAGATGGGGGTGGAGGATGTTTGCTGGTAGTAAGGCCACTTGTTCTGGACTGACTCATGGATTTGGAATTGATTTGGCTGATTTGGCTTGGACCACAGAAAATTTAAATTAGGGGAAAAAAAGTGCCCAGTTCCAAGAAACTCCTGTTCCAGCAGCAGCAGCGGCCAGGCAGGAGCACGTGCCTGTGGTCTGTCTGACATTTCCCAGTCCAGGAGACCTAGGTTCTAATCCTGGCTCTTTGGCCTTTTCCACATGGGCGGGATCTTGGGGCCACAGGGCTCTCCATACTATACTGCCTTCCTTACACATTTATAGTAGTCATTTGGTTGCAACAGTGCGTGTTCTGCTTCTCTTTGTAGAATCTGTGTTGGTTCATCATGTAGGAAACGAGCTGCCTATCAAATGCCACGCTGAGCAAGGAAGCTGTGACCTGGGCTCTTGGCACCAGGTTCAGTGCTTTGCTCTCAAAGACCTGGCTTTGTTTTTTCACAGCTGTGTACATGCCCTTTACCTGGTGAGCTGATTGTCTTGAATAGATAGCAGAATGGCCTTGCTTTGGTCAGGGCTTGTGTGCCCGGTGCCAGCAGTACCTTAGAGGAGGGCAAACCAGGTGACTGCCCACACTTTAGGGTGCCCAAATGTTTGAGGGGGTAAAGTTTTTGCAAGGAAGTGGCTCTATTTGCATTTTAACTGTCGACTATTTATCTAATCCCCCCAAAGAATGTTAAAAAGATCCATGATACAACTGTGGCGGGTTAATATTTACCTGAGTACATACCTCTAAGGGGCCCCAAAAGACTCTCTTGCCCAGCACCCCAACAACCCTGAGGCCATCACTGCCAGTGCCAAGCTTAGCATGGCCATGAGCAGACGGAGCCCCCAGAGACATCAAAGGCAGTTGCATTTGCAGTTGCATTATCTTAAAGATCAGGCTGGGTGCTGGTGTCTTCAGTGTTTTGCCCTCCATAGTTTGAATACACTGCAATGTGGAGGGGCAAACCCCCCACTTCCCCAGGTGATTCCTGCTCCACCCAAAGTTTAAAACCAACTGCCTGGGTGTGTCTACAGGTGCAGTTAGTGCAACGCAATAAACTCTGGTACATATTGCTCCTGGTCACACCATTTAGCTATGCATCCAGGATTGCAGCACAAGCTGGGTTGGAGCAGCCCTGGCTTGCAGTGGGCTCAGGGGGTCAGCCTGCCAGGCCAGGTCTGTGCCGAGCTGGCTCAACATGCTGTGGAGGGGCTGGCTGGAGCATGAGGGTGCTAGTGCAGGGCTAGCCAGCAAGCAGCCCCACACAGAAGCACCCTCGTGCCCCAGACAGTCCCATCAGTATCTACACGTGCATTGCTGAGGCATGCATTACTCTGCTGCAAGATAGTACTTGTATATACACGTACTAACCTGAGGTGGAGTAGCTTAGTTTACTCTGGCCTAATAGCGTAGCACATGTAGGCGGTGATGTTTTACTGCAGAGCTAATTAGGCAGCTTTGCACTAATTGTCTTGTGTAGACATGCCCCCTGGCAGTAGGAGCAGCATTTCAAGTCAGGCAATGCTGAAGGAGTCACTTGACTTCAAGGCTCATTATAATCTACCTGGTCCCTTCTAAACTCTTCATCCCACAGGTGTTAAGGACCCTTTCTCCTTTTTAATGGTTATGATATTCCACCAGCCAAGCTAACCTTTCTTCTGTAATTCTGCTTTCTGTTGGCTGCTCCTGATAATGAAGCTCCTATATAAAAGCCTGGCAGATTGCTTTTCACTCATTCCAGCGAAGTTATGTTTGTTTTTGCTTCAATCTTAAATTGATTAGTCCAGCCCTAGGCCCCTAGCAGAGTAATAAAGTTTCTATATTATTTTTAACTGGAGAAAAATGCATCTCACCAACTGCACCCCCCTTTTCAAAATCCTAGATCCACCCATGGCCATATATATGGAACAAGGCTGCAGGCTTCTGGAAGCCAGAAGGGGCTGCAGGAGCACTGCTTCATTATAAGACCTGCTCCTTCCACAGGCCCAAATCCTGTAAGCAAGGAGCAACAGCATGGCGCACCCACCTCTTGGCAGACTTCTGTAAATTGCTCACTGAACAAGTGACCGGTTAACATTGCTGCTGATTCAACATGGGCCTGGACTTCATGCTCTGAACATTGGAGGGTAAATGTAGATGGGACAAAGAAAGGGTTATTGTCCCCAGTCCAGAGGAACCCTGAGAAGCAGAGAGCCCCATGCCAGACACCGAGTCCCTCAGCAGACTGGGCTGTGGGTGCTTTTGAAACCTGGCACCAACTCTGGGTGAATGTTTGATCCCACGTGACCTGCCCATAGCATGAGCCTGTGGCCAAAAATAATATAGAAGCTTTACTACTCTGCCCAAGTCCGGTGTTTAACCACGGCCCTCCCCACTGGCAAGAACATTATTAGATTCTTTGTCTCCTTAGCTTGTCCTTGAGCAGAGCCCAGCCTGGTGTCTCCTGGGCTGTAGACATGGCCTGGGAGAGGATGGATCCCAGCTAAGAGCTCCATTTACCACCCCAAAGCCTCTTGGGAGCTCTTGTGCAATGTGGGGGTGAATTCCTCAGGGCAGCAACAGCTGTTGCCAGTTGCATCTTCTCACCAGGGCCTTCCCTCGTGGCCATGCTAGCTGGCTTCTCACTCGCTCTGCAGGGCCCCATCCCTTAGGCTACCCCCTGAAATAGTCCCCAGGGAGATGCCAGCATTAATGAAACAACTGGGAAACTAGACACTAGCTCTTGGCTCCTTGTGATTGAACTCTGATGGAGACATGGAGCTCTGTCATGGCCACTCCAGCCCACCCTGGGTATCACCCAGGCAAGAACCACCCCAAGGCCAGCAGGCCTAATAACTTGTATGGTAGCTGGGTCAGTCTTCTAGTCAGCACGTGGGGCAGGGTGGGTGATTGTTGCTGGCTGTTTGTTTCCTGGAAGCAGTTTATTGCTGCCAGGGGTTGAGAAGGTATGGGTGTCTGGGAGTGAAAGTGTAGGAAGAGGGGCTCAGAAGCAGGTGCCTGCCACGCAGTGGAGCCACAGCTCAGCCTGGCCTCTTCAGTCTCCTTTGCTGGGGGAGAGGGGGCAGGGTGAGAAGGGATTCCCTTGGGAAACAGGGCCAGGGTCTGGTCCATCCCTTGCTGTAGCTGCCGGTGCCTCCAAGGCATGCCAGGACTGCAAGTGATAACAGCATGACATGAGGACCTCACAGGGGCAACACAGCCAGGCCCAGGACCAGCAGTGTGCTTCTGAAGCAGCTGCCCTGAGCCTTGTGGGGTTTGTGCTGGGGGGCCTGGTGCTAGGAGGTGCTTAGAAAAAGAAGTCCCTGCTTCTCCCCGGTCTGCTTTGCAAGGGCTCAGTGTGCACTTGTTTGCCTGTGGCCTCAGCATGGGGGCCCTCACCCCCAGGCGTGGGGGGTCTGGCTGCTCCTAGTTGTGAGGATGAGGGCTTCTGAGTCCTCCCCAGTATGCCCTTGCAGGAGCAGAGGGAGTCTGGCTGTGAGTGTAAAGTAGCTCTTGTGCTTTTGCTGCCCACTGAGGGGGTCGGGGAGGACCATGCTTAGGTCCAAGCTTGGCCAAGGGGATGGGCCAAGGCGGTATGCCTGGACCTGGGCCCTCTGTGTCTTGTTCCCCAGCTGCCACAATCTGCATTAGTCACCCAGGGGGTTTTTTGTTTCTCCTGCCAGCCTCCACCCATGGCCCATGGCAAGCCTGCCCAGGCAGGGAAGGAGAGGCACTGGGAAATGTTAGCAGCTCTTTCCTTTATGAGCACCGGAGCTGGCTCTGTGCTCCCCCAGGTTTCTCATTTTGAATATGTCCCTGTGGTTCAATGAGCCTGTCTCTCACTGGTGAAGTTATAATTATCCGGTCTGCAGGAAGGGCCCTGCTGTGGGGCCCCAGGCTGTGGCTGCTTTGGGCTCAAGGAGGCAAAGCTGGCAGAGCCAAAACCCCTCAGTCCCCTGCCGCAAGCAGGGAGACATCCCCCTGCCTTCACTTCATCCCCCCCACAAATATCTAATTGCACCCTAGAGCCAGAGCTGCCGGGAGCCCACTGTGCAGCAAAGGCATTGTTCCCTGAGGGAGCTCTGTCTACCCAGAGATATCACAGAGAAAAGCCCTGAGCAGTGGGGGCTTGTAGGAACCCTGCTCCCGTGGCCTGGGACTGTCTCCTGGTTGCTTAATAGGGGACATTTGTCATCTTCAGAGGCAAAAACATTTCCCCAGTCACTGCTAGGGCCCCGCTAGCTGGGTGGCTGGGGGGGTGGTGCTGTCTGGCAAAGAAACAGAAGGGGCCTGGAGTCCTCTTTTTGGGTGGGAAGCAGCCAGTCAGGCCAGACCATCATAATCTGTGGCCTTAAAACCAGTGAACTATGCTGTTAATCCAACCCACATCAAACCACTGAAATACCAGGTAACTAAGCCCTTCCTCGGGAGAGGAGCTGCCTTTGCACCTCCTGTACTGCTGAGCACCTTGTTCTGGCTTCATAGCAATACATATGTTTTCATTCTCTAATGGTTTTATGGGCTGCCAAAGTAGGGGTCACCAAGGAGCTGGCTCCTTTGGGGGGGGATGCGGCTTTGCAATGAGTACTCACCAAAGCATAGCTATACTGCAATGCCCAGTTGGGTGAAGCAGGTTGTAAGGAAAAGGTCTGCATGGGGAGCTGGGGAAGGCAGGGGTCAGAGCAGGGCCACATACCCCTGGGAATGATCCCTCCAAGCCTGGAACAGAGCCTGGCTGTCCTTGCCCAGCAGGCCAAGCTGCATGGGGGGAACCCAGGCCCCGATCTGCTGCTATTTCCTACAGGCTCCTTGAGCTCCCTAGCCTGAGCAGGGCTCTTAGCTCCGACCCCCTGAGCTGCCCCCACCATGACACCTCCAGGGGTGGAGATGCCCTTGAGCATCTCCAGGCTCTGACACTAGAATAGGAAACAAGAGAGTGGTCCCTCCTGAAGAGTCCTTGCAGGGTGGTACAGGCATCATGGGGGGAATGATTTGGAGGGTGACACCAGGAAGCTCCATGTGCTTGGGGACTGCGCACCAGCTCTGAGCACATCATGCACCTTATGACTGCAAGCAGCAGCGCTGAATACAGTGCTTTTAAATCAAGATCCACATTGCTATAGTCCAAGCTACTTCCCACGCCCACCTCTCTCCAAGATGATTTGTTTGCCTACTTTTCCTCTGAGCAAGGTACTGGGCCTTACACTATGACTGAAAGCTCCCAAGCCCAAGGGGTGGAGGGAGTCAGACGCTCACTTTAAGAAACAGGGCAGCAGAAAGAAGAGCCAGGGGCTGCTGGTGTGAGCTCCTCACCCCTCCCTATTCCCAGCTTCCAGTTCTGCGTGAAGAGTGGGCTCAGGGCCCAGGAAGCAGACAGAGACAAGTCCCAGGTACTCTGGCCCTCTGGCACTGTAGTGGTGTTTGACTGTTGAGGTGGACAGAGGGGTGCCAGCCCTTAAAAGCTGTAAGGCCCTCTCTGGCTGGGAAGCCAGCAGGCACGAGACAACAAGGGGCAATGAAGTTAAGGAACCCCTGTCCCTCTAGACATCAGTCCATCTGCTCACACCTATGCTGAAGGCTCTGAACTGAGGACAGGCAGGGACTCTTGGATGGGAGACATCAAAGCATCTCTGCCAGGTGCCCAACTGTATCTTCCCTCTACATCCCTCCCTGCCCCAGGGAGCTGGCGCTGAGAAGGTTGCAGTACTGCAGGGATGGGGCTACATGCTGCATTGGAGCTCCTCCTGGTGGCAGCCAGTGGAAGGAACACCTCAGACCGCAGTTTCAGCATCTGCTTTCTTGCTTAGTAGAGCCACAAAAAACAGCGTTTGATGGATCACGCCATCAATCCAGGCCGGGACCAATCTTTGCACAGTCCAAGCCTCTTGGAGACCCAAGTCTGGCTTCATCCCATCAGGGAGAGAATAGAGTGGGATTCTCTAAAGGCAACATAAAAAAAAAAAAAATGTTGCCCTTGAATTTGGGATGCTTCCTCACTCCCTGTCCTAAATCAGTGTGTTACTCTTTGTGTACTGTTAAACAACTGACCTGTTTCACCCCAGAAGTGGCTGCATTTCAGTGGCAATTGATGCACTCTCTGTGTATCAATTTGCAAAGCCCTTTGGGCTACCCCTGGAAAAAAGGTGCTATATAAAAGCTTCCCTCACAAGGTGGAATAGCCTCAACACTCACCAACTGGATCTGCTGTCAGGGCTGCTGGATGCAGACCCTGCAGTTGTCACTGGCTCTGCAGCCCCCAGACTGATGGATGCAGCTCAGGAAATCTGGTAGCCCCAAACAAGGTGTCCCTATAGCCCAGCTTAGACTCAGCAGCCACAAACAGAACTGCTACAAAGACCACTGAATAGCAATCCTCTTACCTGGAGCAAGGTCGACTTTGCAGAGCTGCCAGCTAAGCTGGCCAGCGGGTCTGTGACAGATGCCCACCCTGGGTGCCCATCGCCCCTGCAAGCCAGGTGCACAGGGCAGCTCTCTGGTGACTCTGTTCCCATGCAACACAATTCACTTGAGCTGTTACTTGGAGATTGCAGGCTACCTCTGCCCTGCAAACAGGCATGAGTTCCTGCCTATTCCCCCCTCACTGCTCACAATAGACACACCCTGTAGCCTCTGCGGTCTCCTGCCTTCCTGGGCTATCAGTCAACATTGAGAAGGGGCTGTGCAAAGCCAGTGAGAATGTCTCTGAGCATGGCAATGAGTGGGAGTGTCTAGACCTGCAAAAGGCTTACGACAGCATTGGACATGATTTTGTTTCAGGTGCTGGAAGGGATGGGGATGCCGGGAGAATTCGTGGGCTAGGTGCGGGCACTCTATGGAAAGGCTATGAGCAGGGTGTTGATGAGAGGCTTTCTGGGGGAAGCCTTTGCAGTGGACTCGGGGGTGAGACGGGTGCCTGCTGTCGCCGGGCCTCTTTGTCTGCGCCATCGAGCCTCTAGCACAACGGATCGGGGGGATAGAGTGATTAGCGGGGTGAGAGTGCCGAGGGGAGGAGAATTGAAAGTCCTCCTATACATGGATGATGTGACATGCGTAGTAAGGGACGAGGTGTCATTGGAAAGAGCCTTGAAG
>JAGPOW010003685.1:81379563-81394981 GCA_030014935.1 Caiman crocodilus
TTAGATAGGTACTTGGCTGGGGTTCTGTGACCCTGGCACTCATTCCTGCCATTGGCAGGGGGTCAGACTAGATGGCCTGCTCTAGGCCCCTTCTGACCCCAGATACTATGATACTATGAACCCTCACTTTCTATGATTCTGAGCCACCACTGTCCTGAGCCAGAATGGCTCATCTGGTGGGACAGGGGACACATAGCTGGGAGGAGCCAGGAGAGACCATGGGCTGTATGTGAGTAGAAAACCTGCAGCCTGCCCCTTCTCCCCTCCCCCTTGTTTGTTCCTGCCTCCCTTCCCCCTGTTTTTCTCCTTCACCTTACCTTCTGCTCCAGCTTCAGTTCCTCCAACCCCAACCCAGCTCAGCCAAGATTGCCAGGCTCTTCTTCCTGACTAGGCTGCACTGAGGCCAGGCCAGGGCTACACTGCTGCTGATTGCCCCAGAGAAGCAGAGTTGCTGCAGAAAGTAATGGTAGGGTGGGCAGAGAGTGAGGGGTCCATGCATTGCGGGGCAGGGAGCATGCAGAAGGGATACATGGCAGGGGGCAGGCATCTGGTCCTTCACCCCTACCATTTCTTTCCCCACCCCAGCAGTGAAGGAATGAATTTAGAGATGACCCCCCCCGCCCAAATAATTTAATTTTATATATGGGAAATCATAACTAATTATAATTTTTCCATGTATACAATCTCATTATCGGGCGACTGTGTTACATTTGATGGAATCTTGGATTCAGATAAGATATGGAATGGTGCATACAAAGATATTTAAAAAAACTAATGCAGATTTTGAAACAAAACCATTTTGTGCACACTGATCGTTTACTGTATCACTCTTCTCTACGGAGTCATAAACAATGGGTGCATTTGACAGAGCTGCCATCAGTGTTCCCTGCTACTGTGTAGTTTCCCACTCAATCATAGACAATCAGTGTGGGAACCCATTTGGCAGTTAGTTTTTTTTAAACATCATTGTATAATATAAACTACACACACATTGCATTTAAACTTCCTTAGTTTTTTTTAACAAAACAGTATATGTGTGTGTATAATTTCTTTTATACAAAAGCAACATAACCAGATATGATGGACCAATAATTTGATGTAATATAACAATATTTTTTACTCCTATATCAGGCCTAGTTATGCTTATCTGAAATCTATAATAAATTACAATCTGTTCAATTCCTGAGTTTAAAACAGATCATTCCTAGACTAAAAGTTACCTAAACAGCTTCGGAGGTGTCAACTGAGAAGGTTCACACTAATTCATTTATTATATGTGTTTATGCACACTACTGTCTCTAGTTGGAGTGAATCAGATGCGCTGAAATGTTTATTTTCAGTTTGGGGGAAGAATTCAAATAGAACAGAACAAACTACATACATGCAAAAGAGATCTGTCTTTTACAGAGGCCTGTGTGTTTAAAGCTTAAGGTCTTGAATTTTATATATCATGCCTCATGGATGAAATACAGCTGGGGATAACAGTTTATGTATCTTATCACGTGGAAACGTGCTACAGTTTCTCAAGCAGACAAAGCAGAAGTCTTCTAAAGATTATTTTTAAATCTCTATTTGCAAAAGTATTACTCCTGAAAGCATTCCAGTTGGAATGATGCTGCTGCACGTTTTAAATTGTTACTGGCCCATAAAGAAGTTAACTAGCACCTTCCAAATATAATTTGATGTTCAGGTGCCATTACTGTAACTCTGGCCTTTGTTGTATTATTATTTTAAGACTGAATTTAACACTAATGTTATTCTCAGGTTTACACTACACAGAGCCTTTTGACAAGATAAAAGTGCAGTAGTAAAAGCAAGAGAATAGACATGACTCAAAATAATTAGTTACCCTTTGAATAAATACCTTACATCATTGAAGACTGTGAAAACACCATGGGACAGTTGATCACACCCACGCAAGCATGTGCAATCATGTTATAGACAAGCACTGAGAGGCAGGTTACCCCTTGTGAATCAGCTACAAATAAAGGGCTTGTCCAAAGAAGTCAGAGCACAGTAAACTAGATGCACTACCTACTCCCCATTATTAATTCCCTGTGGGGACAGCTACACGTGCAATTAATATGAAGCAGTAAACTCCGGCATATGTCAGATTGGAGTTTATTGCTGCCAGACGCCGCATTTACACATGTGCCTGGGACTGCAGCTCACTGAGCCAGGTCAGAGCATCTCTGGCTGGCTGGGGGTCTGTGGGGGTCAGCCTGCCAGCCCAGGGCTGCTCCAACCTGGCTCAACATACTGTGAAGGGGCTAACTGGGGCATGAGGGTGCTTCAGTGCAGGACTAGCTAGCAGGAAGCCCCCACACTGAAGCAACCTTATTCCCTGCCAGCCCCATCAGCGTCTACACACATGTTGCTGTGCACTGAAGAATGCCACCATAAGACAGTACTTGTGTTTACAAGTACTAACAGATGGTGGAGTTCATTAGTTTCTTGCAGCTTAATAGGGCCAAGCATGTACACACAGAGGCTTTACTGCAGAGCTAATTAGTCAGCTCAGCAGTAAATGTTTCATGTAGAAGCACCCACAACAGACAATCGTAGTCCTCAACAGGGCTGCCTTTTTGTGTGGCAGATAACTCCACTCCCGAAGTGGAGAATGCTGTCTCACCCTTAGCGTGCCTGAACTTTGAGGAGTTAGAGCAAAACACTGAGCTCGCTATAAATTCACACCTTAGTTTACTGCACCCTAAGTTTCTTGTGCAGGTAAGCCCTGAACAAAAGGTCCTCCAGTCTGATTTATCTGGTGTTCCAGAAGATTAAATATGTTTTGATAATGAAAACATGGAAAAAGAAGAAGTGACTGTACTTACGCAGAAATGAGTCCAGTGGCTCTTCCACGTAAGTCTCTGTACTCCTGCCAGGATTCCATATTGGCTCTCTGTGGAGCTCTACCCTCTGCCCGGAGAACCTGAGCAACCATGTCTCTGTCTGCAATGGATACTACAAACTGGAAACCAAAGTGAGACTTGAAGATCTTTCCATATTCCTGAGTATGCTTTTGCTGCCATGTCAGCAACAAATCAAAGCAAAAGAAAAACACAAGTAAATTAAAAAAAGACAAAGTTATACAAGTTATACAGTTGTGTCACAGCATGTTGTTCTACACTAACATAGCATAAGATGCCAACTTCTACACAGAAAGCTCACAGTGATATCACTTTAAAAAGAAAGCAAGTTATTTTGGAGGAAATCGCACTGCTAAATATTAACAACCTTTGAAGGTTCTTCATTACTTGAAAAACAGGAGCTGAAGTTGTTCTAGTGCAGTGACTCTAAATAAGGGCTTCCCAACCTTTTCCTCAGCATGACCCCATTTAAACATCTGAAATTTTTTGTGACCCCACAATGATGTGTCAATCACAAGTCATAAACATGGCATTACAATGTTTATGGTCTTGATATTTTGTCATTTAACACATTTTAAATCATTTGAACTTCTTTTTAGATTTAAAAAACAACATTGACTACAATGTCTAAAAAAGCTATTAAATGCATAATCAGCTGATACTGTCAAGCATCTTTGAGATCCCGTTTTTTATCGCTGTGACCCTAAATGGGATTGCAACTCCCAGGTTGAGAAATGCTGCTCTAGATTCTTTTAAGGGCGGTGTGGGATGATGTGTAATAGTACCATTGTTAGGAGTGAAAACACCTACGCATGATTCATAGCAAAAACAGAGATGTCAAGTATGAATCCATAGCACTGAAAACATTCTGACATGGTGTGGTCTTTCTAAGTCCTTTGCATCAAAAGGATTGCTCTAATATTTTTTTTAGTCAAATATGAGTGACAGCTAAGAGTGGGCATTTTCTGAGGTGTGCCTTGGGTCTGAAAAGGTGGAGAACCACCAATCTAGTGCAAGAATCATGAACAGTCATGTGTTGAAACTAGAGCTCAGTTGCAAAACTTCAAGTCAAAAAACAGCTTGAAACATCACTAGAAAACACCTTAACAACAGTCTTGAAACACTCATGAGGACCAAAAGAGGAGGTCACTTCTAGGACCTTTGAAATTAAAGCCCCAGAACTCTAGACACAAGGGGTTAGGTAAACTGAGTAATGATGAGGTAAAAAGACTCGTAAAGGGGGGAAATAGTACAACCAGACAGCTACAAATTTAGAGAATTCCCCTAAACACCTATTGTGTAGTTCTCCATTATAAAAATATTTGACCTCATACAGATTTAAAAAGGCAAGTGTTTTGCATTAGAAAAAAATATCATAATCAAGTACAGAAGTACAAAGAGATAAATGTACACGCCTATGTAATGAAAGTCAGTTTTTCATTTTATTCTTTGCAGTCTACTCATGGTCTCACTTTTAGAGCTCTTATCCAAAGAGCAGTGCACCAACATTTCTAATTTTTAGAGTAGATTTATTTTGTCAAATACATCTCATAAAAGTATATGTTGTGGTGCAGAGAAAAAAGAGAGGTGGAGGAGGATCTTGTTCTTAGAGCAAGGTATCTCTGTTAACTGATCCATAAGATTTATGACCACCAACTAGAGGCAAGGGACTGGTAATTATGAAAGAGAAAGTAGAAAACAGTCAGCAACAAAAAAGTGAACAAAAAAACATTTTCTTAGATTATTTTACAAAGTGACAATCTATTCTTAGCGTCTGGTTACATTTTGCACTTTGACGTGCCCTAATGCTGATCCATGTTAGTGATAGCTCAAGTTGGGAGCAGTCACACGTTAAGGGTAAAAACCTACACAACTGTGAGTGGCCACTACAGAGCTGGTGAGGTGGAAAGTTTGTCCACACAGAACAGGAGGGTCAGGGTGCAGACACTGCATCCTAGGATGCCAGAGGACTGCAACTTGGGCAGCTTTGCTTTGTCTTCCCCTTTGCTTGGTTAGTGTGGAAATGCCCACACATAAATGAACCATAAACTGAGAAACACAGATCAGAGATAAACTTGCCCTGGAGTGGCATAACTTTAAGCCACCTTAAAGTGCGCTAATTTCAGGTGTGGTATGGACAATCCAGGGGTTAAAAGCTCCAGGAGCTACCTAAAACTAATGTGTAACAAGGTCTTAATTCAACAATAAACAGATAATTTTTTCCACTCTGAGTTGGTCTAGAAAGGAAACATCCATTGGGAACAAAAAAGCCCACCATCAGGAGTCCAAATACAGGTTAGCTCTATCTACCCTTGGAAAGCTTTACTTTCCTAGATATATCAAATCAGTGTATTGTACTGGCAAAGCACTGCTAGAGCAGATTTTATAGTACAGCTTGCTGTCACCCAAGAGAAAGACATGATTCATGCAGAAGCATGGTTTTGTCAGTAAAACATAGAGCAATGAGGGGGCCAAACTCTTAGGCAGGTGTGCCACAAATTAGCCCTGTGTCCTTCTGAGTGCCACTCCAATCCCCTTCCCTCGCCCAATCTGTTGCTTTGCTTTCTGCTTCCTGCAGTGAATGCACATATGCTGCTGTGATGCGTGGTCCCTTCTTCAATGTGCCATGTGCCCATGCCACTCATGGCATGCATGCCACAGGTTAGCCATCCCTGCCTTAGAGCAGGACTGCAAACTGGCAGCCCACACAAGTGGTTAATATGCAACCAACAAGACCCTGCAGCTGCCTCTCCTGCGTCTTCATGGCACGGGAGGGCTCAGGAGCCAAAGGCTGCATGCCACTGGCACTGACCAGGAGGCACCCCTACAGCATGTGGCCCCTGTGGTGTGCTGCCTGGAGCCATACACCAGTGTTGCATGCAGCCCCCAGCCATACCAAAGTTGGGCAGCCTTGCCTTAGGAAACTTTTACTGGCATCTTGAAGTCATTCATACATCAAACCGCTAACCAAAACAGCTTTTCCAGTAAACGCCTGCAGTGTAGATCTGGACTAAATTTGAAAACTATGCCTTAGTCATCCACAGTTTCATAGATTAAATGTTTAATAACCTCAAAAAAACCTTGGGCTGAATGCATCATACTTTATCATATAACACTACGTGCTTAATTCATATAGACTTTCAATTACACTATTTTAAATTGTCATAAGATCTGCCATAGCACACCAGGATAGTCTCGGTGACAAGCAATAACAACAAACAGAATTGTGTTCTTATGCAGCAGTCCTTCTTTCTCTCTCTTTCCCTTTTGTATATTCAACTTCTAAGTTGAATCCAAACTCTTTCCTCTTCACCTTCATTTTCCCACCCTCCAGATGGGACGCAGCAGCTCCGAGTCCACTGAATTCAAAATTCTTCTCTTCTACCCAGAGTTTCTGCAGGCACCGCTGCTGCTGCCTGAACTAACTAAATGCTGGAATCATGTTACGGAGAACAGACCCTTCTTTGTAAAAACGCTTAACTTACCCCATCCTTTCTGCATATGGTGCATGAACATTTCTGTGTGTCAAAGAACATCATTTAAGTAGCTGCAGTGGTTACCAAGGGGTTTCAGATTAATTCATTCCTGATGTTCACTGTGTTGTTAAATTTGACAGTGTTTTTAATCCAGTTAGAGAGTGTATGCAAACAAGCCATCATGATTTGTAAAGTTAAAATTTGTGAGAATCTTAACAAAATAGAAGCCTTATGATGTATTAAAAATCCTCGCACCTTTTTTTTTTAATTATTATTATTTTTCCTTCCCAGAACTACATTTGAGTAAGGGAAAAATCCTAAATCATTTAGTAGTTGCATATTGATATATGTTACCTAGAACTGTTCCAGTTCTCATTTCTTATATTTGTATTATAATTGAAATAATTGTCATAACGTTGACAAATACGTCAGTTGTTAAGGCAACATGTGATGTTTAGCTGGCACATAAACAGATCATTTGTCTTTCTTCTCTGGGGAAGTCTAGCTGTTTTAAAGGCAGAGATCACCGATAATTTCTTGGTTACCAATCCAATTAGGCCAAGAAATTCAAAATTAGAAGCCTAAAGTTTGGCTGCCACTGGCCTCAGTTTGGATTTGGGAACCTAACTCCAAGCTCCTATATTTTTAAACATTAATTGGAAGAAATAAATATCTGTTCCCTCAAATTAAGCCAGCTGCTTAGTAGGGTATTTTCCCGTTTTCTGCCTCTTCCAGCTGTGGTTAATCCCCTCATGTGTCCTGATTTTTGTTTGTTGATCCTAACATTCGTTGTTTCTATCCTGGTACAGTAAGTTTTCTAGAGGTTTCCCTCTCTTCTCCTCTCCTTACCAGGGCTATGCTTAAAAAGCATTACTGGCCTAACTCATGATAAGGAATTCTGGCTTTTTATCAACATAATTATGCTGGTAAATGTCCCGTTGTAAATTAAGCCATGCTAGCGTAAGAAGCTTTATACCAGTAGATGGATTATTTCACTTCATCAGACTGGAATAACTATATTGCTATAAGCATTTTCACACTGCTTGAACTGCTTTCTACACAGTGGTTATTTTATTGCTTTAAGTATTCCAACATAATTAAGGCAGCAACATTTTAAAGCATGGGCATGAGCTTAATTTCACACCCTGACCCATGCACAAGGAGTGTGACTACAGAGCCTTCCCACCTTTAAATTCCCAATACAAGAGGCACCCACCATTGTAATCTGTATATTTTGGTGGGGAGGAAGGGAAGCAGGCCTTCCTAATGCTGACTTACTGTAAATTGTAAACCGAATCTGTATATTTACTTAACAGTGCATACTTGCAGTGTTAGAAATTCAAGAGGGAGGCATCTTCTTTATCTTAGGGAAAGGGCTTCAAGAGCATCCTTTTGAAAGTTTCCACTGAGTATTTTTCTGCCCCATGCCTGTCTGCTCCACTTTCTTCAGCGTCTGAGAGCCTCACAACTTTCTTCTGATCTTGGTATTACCACGCACTAGATGTTGCCCTATTCAGATCTCCCTCACCTCAGGGTCATGACTCCACAAAGGAAGGGATTTAGGAATATAGTTGTTGTTGCTGCTGGCTGTTGGGAGGCAGAAGGCCTCTACCCTGCCTTCTAGCTGACTTCAGACTACTATGGCTCTTCCCTTATTCACTGACAGTCCAGCAAGGTGCATATATATCTATATAGAGAGATATATCTATCTCCACCCTGCCTTCTAACTCCTTTTTCTGTTGCTTGATAGCACATTTTGGATTTTGGATATTTCATCTCTCCCTTCAGTGCACAGTCTGCTCCACAAGTAACACCTCATTCCTCCTGGAGCACAATCATGAGCTGATAGAAATAGTATGTGACAAGGAAACAGGAAGCAAAAACCCCTCAATTGTTGGTTCCTTACCTAGAGATTAAATGCATTCCAGACACTAACCAAGCAAAGCTGGAGACACTGCTAGGGAGCTCGTAGTCTCTGGGTAAAACGCCCAAGGTAAAGATGTCTTGCACGGTAGGCTTCTCAGGGTGCAATGACAGCTGGGAGGTTCAACCCCAACTACAGGAAACACGCAAACTGTATCGAATCTTTACTTTGTGCCTAAAGTGAAATGGTCTCTAGCCAATATTTAAACGAGAGAGAATTTCTTCAAGCAATAATTATGCCAAGGCCATAACGCCATCATGATTTTGTACTACAAAGGAAAAATCAATGAGAGCTATCCTTGAAATCCACCTGTGCTGGCACAGGGCCCTTTATAACACTGTCCATTGGAGATCATTTCTTATAAAACAGCCAGGGGCAAATCTGAGGTGGGGGGAATTGATACAATTGCACCCGCTTTGATTCCTGGTCCATCCAAAGTTTAAAACCGACTTCTACAGGCATAGGGAGAGTCTGGTGGTCTGTGCCTAAAGGGTGTTTGTGCCTAAAAGCCTGCAAAGAACAATTTTTCCCGACTATTTAGCTGGTCGAATACAAGAGATCACATCTACTCAAAGGACCTTGTGTGCCCACGTGCTTAGACCAACGCGGCTACAACCATCACCCCTGAAAAACGGAGGTCTCACGCCTGGCCGGTTCTCAGTGCGCTCAGTTGACGGTGTTGGCGTCTACTGATTCCTACGGAGGACGGGAGCCCGGAGGTGCCAGCTCCCAAGGCGGGACGAGTTTCCTCCGCGCTCTGACACCAGCGCCGGATTAAAGGCTGCCGTCTCCGTGCTGCTGTTGGCTGCCACAGCCCTGAGTGCAGTGACCCTGGGGCCTTGCTCTGTGCCACGCCTCGCCAACCATCCCCTGCCGCCCGTGCACCCGCCCAAATTAAGGAACTGAGCAACGTGGGATGCGGTGCCTCCTCCTAAAACCTGTCGCTGCTGCTCTTGCCTCCTGCAAGGTGACTCCCATGACCTCTGGCTGCACGGGTTTGCAGGCAGTTAATAAACGGGCTACCAGCTGCACGCACAAGGCCCGGCGGCGGGGCGCCGGAGGTGCCGAGTCTCACAAGCAGCACCCCCTTTAAAAACAAGCTCACTTGAAAGACAGAGGAGTGGGGGTGCGTAGCAGCCCACCACGCTCAAACAGGTAAAGCAGCGTTTTGGGGGTGCTTTGTTTTTTAAAAGCCCAGCTCCAGTAAGCGGAATTGGCAGCACCGGTTGTAGCCGCGCCGGTCTAAGGGCACGGGCAGACAAGGTCCTTCAGGTCCACGCTGTTAGACCGATCGTCGGAAGAACTGCGCTTTGCAAGCTGTCGGGCACAAACACCCTTCTTCAGACGCGCACCATCGGGCTCTCGCGCCCAAAAGAGCCATTTCCCCAACGATTTCGCTGGTCCAATTAAAAAGAAAACGGGATTTTACCTCCCTTCCCATCCACAAGAAAGCACCCCCCCCCCCCGCCCAGGAAAACACTACCAGCAGCAGCCCAATCTGCCCCCTCCCCATAAAGGGCATCAGTGGCGCAGCAGGGGCAATTGCCCCCTCGGGCCCTTGCGGGGCAGGACCGCTGGCGCCCCCCCCACCCCGTTTACAACGTTGCGGGGCGCGACCGTTGGCGGCGCCCCTCCCCTTTAGAACGCTGCAGTTGGCCCCTCACGACCCCTCCGGCGCGCGCGGCGCCCCGACCCCTCGCCGGAGCCGCGGGCGGGCTCCAGGCCTCCCGCTGAGGGGCGGGCCACGTATCCTTTCCTCGGCAGCTGCTTTGGGGCAGGCGGCTATCGCGGGCCCTCGCGGCGACGCACACGTCCTGCCCCCGCGTAGCCAGAGGGGTTGTTGTGTGGGGTTTCGGAGGGGGGGGGGTGTTGCAAGGGAGGGGTGGAGAGACAAAATGGTCTCTCTCCTCGGGAGAAAAGGTTGATTTAATAACATAAAACCCGCTCAGAAACTGGAGCGCGAGACCTGCCCCCCGTCGAGCTGTGACCCCAGCTGCGCTGGGACTCGATTTTCACTGTACAAACACGGGCAGCTCACGCTGCCTTTTGGTGCCCACAGCTTCATCCGGAAGGTGGATTTGGCTGGTTTTCTACGAGACGGGTAGAAAATCCTCCCCCATCCCCGCCGTGTTCCTCAGCCTTAAAATCGCCCCCGCAAAACAACACAAAAAGCCCTTTACGATGCGTCACGGGTGGATTTGGTAGGGCGCATTCAGTGAGAAACGGGCAAAGCTTTAGTCAGGTTTAGTCACGGCTCCCAAAATCTTAGCTGGCTGCAGGGGCAAACGTTCAAACAGGCGAGGTAGAAAACCCCCTCACGGTGTCTATAGGTACAAAGCATGCACAAAAACTAGCTTTTTGATGTAGGGATGTAGAAACCCCCATCACCGTTAGTGTCTTTAGGTACAAGACATGCACAAAAGTCATCTTTTCCTTGTAGGGATGTAAAAAAAAAAATCACCGTCAGTATCTATAGGTACAAAGCATGCACAGAAATCATCCTTTTCACGTAAGGATGTAGAAAACCCCCTCACATGTGGTCAGTGTATATTGGTACAAAACATGTACCAAAATCATCTTGTTGCTGTAGGGATGTAGACACACACACACACCCACCCCGAGTTAGCATTTATATAGGTACAAAACATGCACAAAAACAATCTTGTTCTCGCAACTCGAGGCTCAGCTGCATCGATGCAGCTTGTGTCTCTGCTGTGGGGCTGAAAAGCACGATGTGAATGCGTTCTTTTCTACAGCAGAGGTTTTTAAGTCTCGTTGCACGAAAACTGAATGGGAAGGAAAGAGCTCCTGACTCGTGTCTGTTCTGCCACATCCGCATCAGTGACACGATGCTGTAGTGACACCCGGGATGAACTGCTAGCGCTAACTCCATTTTTCAGTTTGCCTGAGAAGTCCTGGAAGAAAAAAAGCAGCACGTGTTTGTACCTGGATTTCATGAATGCGGCTGAAGCCGTCTTTCCAGAAGAACTCGTACAGGTTGCAGAAGAGGTTGGGTCCAGGCATTTCTTGCAGGCTCCTCACCCTGTGGTGGCGGCGGTGGTGCTGGGCAGGCTTCAACAGCCCTCCTGCCCCCTCCGCCACTGCCATCTCCTCCTCTTTGTCCTCTGCCGCTGCTTTTGCCGCTGGATTATTTTGCACCTCCAGAGCGGGGCTGCTAGACATTTTGGGCAGCTGTTGAAACCTGCAGACAAAAACCACACGAAAAAAAAAAAACCCGTCCAATTTGCTTCTGCAGCTGCTTTATTTGGTTGCTGTTTGTCCTCTGCTTTAAGTTGTAGGAGCAGCACTTCCAACTGCCTGCACGAGCATCAGTTTACACAGGCCATTATGAAAGGCTCCCTCCCCTCGGGCTGGGAAAGGGGGTGGGCCTGGGATGAGACTGAACCTATTACTTGGTATAATTCAAATCAGATAAACTTACTCCTTAATCGTGCCATGTAGCAATCAGAGCTTAGCTCTCCCTTTCCCCGCTCCTGGCTCTGACAAAAATTCTCACAGGGATCATCTTAATTTTCTCCTTTATTAAAAGGTGGATTTAAGATTTCCCCCCCATGATTCAGTTCATTTTCATGCATTTCAGCAATACCGAATACACTGCATAAAATATATAATTTCTATATGCAATATATCTAAATGAAATAATTATTGCACTTCTCTAGGTCATAATTATGTAACTATGCAATAAAATTTTAAAAAATACTAATAATTCACGTATAAATGGCAGTGCTTTCTTGGAATAATTGTATATTTTTGTTCATATTTCTTGCAACCAGTGCCCACTTTATTCTTGAATTTATTATGATTGTGTCTTTTCAGAGTGCTTTTCTCCAAAGGAACATCTGCCTACTCTTGCAAAAGTTTTAATCCGACTCTCCCTTTTTATTGGATATCATATTCAATTTTGCTTTTACTTTCTTGATAAACCTATAGCCATTTCACCATGATTTTTATTCTGCACATAAACTTAAAATTCCAAACAGGATGTCATTCTGTTTTGCACAATGTTTTTAAAAGACTGTTACAGTCTTGCTGTTTATGACTTGATGCAAGTAAGGTGCTTGGTTGGTTGTTTCGTGAAGTGACTGTCTCACCTGCCGGCCCGTATCTGAATGCAGCAGTTAAATCTGAGTGAGAAGCTATGAGCTGCTCAAGTAAAACCTTGTCAGGGAGATACAGCTGCCATGTGAGGGTCCTTGAATTTGGAATTCACAGCTCCTGGAAGTTTATCAGCCAAATCCAGTGAGCTTCAGCACATACCGTGAAATGGTGATGTAATGAGGATTGGAGATTTATGTTTTCTAGGGCCCTGATTCTGGAAAGATGCATGTGCTCGACTGTCATTGAGATCAGTGGTTCTCACCTTTCCTTGTAAACATCAATGGCTAGTGCTGTCCCAGTGCCCCTCACTCCCGACTGGTATCATAGTATCATAGTATCATATGATATGGTTGTCCCCTGCCCTCAGCCTCCCAGTGTGTGGGGCACGAGGGGCCAAGCAGCCCCTTGCAGACTGGAGCTCTATCAGCCTGCAAGGGAAAAGCCACATTTTTCTCCCTTAGAGGAGAACCTCTTTTTCAAGTTTGCTCATGACCCTTTCATATATTGTTGCCACCCTCTGATTAAGACCTTTCCAATTTACTGTATTTTCTCAAAAGAGAAGGCACCCTGATTATAAGGAGACCACCCCAATAATTAGATTCTATGAAGAACTGTACCGGAGGAAGGAAATCAAGAATTTTCTGGAAGAGACTGAAGAGAAAGAAAAGGAAGAGAAGATACAGAATATAGGAGAAAAGATAAGTTCAAAGGAAGCGGAAGAGTGCTTAAAAACTTTTAAAAGAGGAAAACCTCCAGCAGCAGAAGGACTGGACTACCCATGGCATTTTACAAGAAATTCTGGTGGGGATCAATATAGCAGAGGTCTTTGAAGAAATAGGGGAAAAAGGAGAGCTGGGGAAGGATTTTACAAGAGGAATAGCAATGTTATTACCCAAGAAAGGAAAGAAAGAGCTTCTGAAGAACTAGAGACCAATTACCCTGCTAAATACAGACTATAAATTGTTATAAATTGTTGGCCTAGACAGTAGCTCTGAGAATAGGAAGAACGTGGAAAAAGTAATGCATGAAGATGTCGTGGAAACACACACAGAGTACTTTTGGGCCAGGTCAGCAGAAGCTTTTATTCAAAAGAAACTACAGCTGTAGGGGGGGATTCCAAAGTGACATGGATTTCCCAAGCACTTGGAAGGGGGATACTAATAGGTAATCTAGGGCTATGCGGTGTTGTCTAGTTGCTTGTGAGAGCTGAGAGATCTCTTCTTGCAGAGTTTGAATTGCATCTGTAGTGGCATTTCTCATAGCTTCTATTGTGGCTGAAATGTTAATTATGGCTAGTTCCAGTTTTCTTATTCTAAGCTACGGTATGAAGGCTCTTACAAATTGATGGAACTCTGTGTTTCTGGTAGCTAAGGGGTTAACTGCCCTTTTTGAGTGATGGTTGAAATTTTTTACTTGTTTCAGATATATTGCATTATGCATTTCGAAACTAGGGATGACGCGTCGAAGAGTGCATGTTCCTACTCAATTCCAGGGTAAGATTTTATGAGCTCTGTTTTCGCAGAGCCAGTAAAGGCCTGGGGCAGGATGGGTACTTAAATCTCGACAGGTGTTGTGCCATATTTGGCACTTTCAATTGATATGCATTGTATAGGACGGAGCACATTTGACTGTTATTCTGCTGGATCGAGATATATTACAAGAAGTAAAATTGGACAGAATGTAAAATTCCGATCTGTTTGCAATGAGAGCAACATGAGGTTCTTTGGAAAAGTTGTAGACCATGAATCCTGTACAATTGAGAGAGGGTATGTTACTCAACAGGATTCTACTGGTGCTATTAGGGTTATAATCTAGAGTAGTTAGGCAATGAGGGTAGTGTCTTACAGGTGTGGCTTTTTTATAAGCTCCCGTGTTGTTGGATCTGTAACAGAAAGGCGTCTCTACTCTTGGGGAGATTAGCCAGTCAGCAGGGGCGGCTTTCTATTCTTTAGGAGCGGTCCGGTGGGCAGATAACGAATAAAATTTAACAAAGCCACTGTTTAATTTTCCCCGTTGTTGGAGGGATATTGGTTCTCCAATCATTGGGATTTTTTGGTGTAGGTGCGCTGGGCTGTGAGAGCATATTTAGCAGTCACTTTTATTCCCAGCTTGAGCCACCATAAGGGAGATCTGCAAGTACAAATTTTTCTTCCATCCCCCTTGGGTGATACTAAGATACTCAAGTGTGATGTATAAGGATCTTAGTACCATTTTTAGAGACAGGGGGGATAAAGAATTTTAACAACAAACATAACCAGCACCAGTAAGAAAAAGAACACTACCAGCCAAACCCAGGATGGCAGCCAAAGTCTTTCTTCGTCCTCTGGGTTCAAGTTACTTACAGGACTGATAACGTCAACTCCTGGCCTTGATTGAGGTGGTGACCTTCCGAATGGGAGCATTCACTTTCTTCGAGGTCGAAGGTGATATCTTCGTTCTTCAACTGATGAATCTAGCTGGGCTGAGGTTTTGGGTTCAGGGGAGAGGTTACTAGCACTTGCACCCTGATGCTCCTCACTTGCCTGAGTGAGGTCCTGAGGGTCTTTGTCTTTGGCCTCAGGGAAAGATCCTAACCTTGGTTGGAATACAGCTGCTTCAGGATCTAATGGAGGTGATACCTTCTTGCAGTGTGAGGTGTGAGTCCGCGTTTGGTGACCTTGGCAACGACCAGCAGTATTAGTGGTTAGAAGTACCCGGAAAGGTTCTTTCCACCTGGGTTGAAGTGCATTTTTCTGTTGATAGACTTTTATGTAGACCCAATCTCCTGGTTCGAGGTTGTGACAGGGAACATCCATCCGGTGGTTGAGGTAAGGCTTTTTGGACCCGTGAATGAACAGACCTGGCTTACTTTATTAATGCTTTGTAATAGTTTAGTACAGTTTCATCAGTTAATTGTAGGTCTATTTGGTGTGGGGCAACAGGTGGTGTAGCTGGCATTCTCATGGGTTGTGCCATGAGTATTTCATAAGGGGTTAGGCCATATTTTCTATTGACAGTGTTCCTAATGTGCATAAGAGCAATGGGCAGTG
>JAGPOW010003685.1:81397056-81411262 GCA_030014935.1 Caiman crocodilus
TTTTTTAGGGGGTCTTGGGAAGTAGATGTATGTTACTATGGGGTTTTTTTTAACATGTAGGTTTATCATTTGTTACACAGTTGGGTTGCAATATGAAGTGCTGGTAAAACAGCATTGTTTAATATGGGAAGTTTTGTAAGTGTAGAGTAATAAATGTGCTTTTAATGAAATGTGCAAAAAAGGGTTCTTGTCAGCATGTTTGCCAGTGTGGGCCATGTGTTTAATAGTTACTCTCACTGTTAGCTGCATTTAATTAACTTCATCACCGAGTTCCATTGCTAAGCACATGCTGCTTTCAGCAGCAGTTTAATGACAGTCTATTTAGTGAGATTTCCTTGTATGCAATTGCAACATGAGGGGCTTTTTGTCCTGTATTTGAATAAATACAGTACTTTGAGTAGTAAAATTATATATGTGCGTAAGTCTGTAGAGCTGGCAAGAAATACTGTTCAGGTACAAAATATAAATTAACACACTCTTTATCCTAATATCAACATAATGGGGGGCCCAAAACTAGACACAGTACTCCAGATGTGGCCTCACCTGTACCTAAGTTTTCTAAAAACAAAATCAGCGAAGATTTTTAAGAAAAAGTTAAATGCACTCTGTCAGGAATGGTCCAATAATATTTGATTTTGCCTCAGAATTGAGAGGCAAGCTAAAACAGCACTTCCCACACTTTTTGCATTTATGCGCCAGCAAAGTTAGGTCAGCCACGCTTGTGTCGTCCTACTTCAGCTGCCAAATGTAGTTTGATGCTTTTGTTCACGCACAGTATTTGCATGATTTGCACATGCATGGGTAGTGCACTTCTTGGGTAATATTTATCTTTATGTGTATCCCCTTCTAGGTGTGCTCCACAGTTTAGGAAATGCTGGATTAGACCATCTCCTTTTCTGCCCTATATTTCTGTTTGATATATCCATCATAGTTAAAATACATTTCTCTCCTATAAAAGTGCTCTCCAGGAAGAGATGATCATAAAATAAAACTTTTCAAGGAAAATGTTGAAACAATCAGTGATTTGGATAGAGTTCCATATAGCTGAGAGGCCCAGAGCACTTTGGAGATTCAATTTCCCCAAGCTCTAAAACATTTAAATTGGTCCTAAGAGGCAGCCAAGCTCTGTTTGAGGCTGCAGAGGCTGTTAGGAAGCGGTCTGGTTTGGCTAGTAAAGGTCTGATCTGATGCTGGGGATCAGTAGCACAAAGCTGCACTGTGCTGCACCCCCTCCGCAGCGTTCCCCTGTGCGGCAGAGCCTGCTACACTGCCACATTGGTGCTTGCCCTCCTTGCAGTGGGGATAGGGGTCAGCACCCAAGGTAGGCAGACAGCTGGATGCTCCAGGGGCAGAGACTTGTGGCCTGTGGTAGGGGCCGTGTCACAAAAAGTGGCCCACTGAACAACTGGAACCCAATTTTCCCACTTCCTACAAACACCAAGCTACAGAATAGGTGAGGGGTCTTGCCCAGTCTTGTTTTGAAGCTGTACCACCTAAACAAGAAAGCAAGGGTCAGGTGGTTGGAAGAAGTAGGGGGGAACCTACTTCTGCAGCTGAGCGGTTCAGACACTCCTCTGGAAGGGGTAGTCCTGCTTCCTAGCCCTGTTGATCAGTAGTATCACTAGGGTGCAACAACAGGTAACAGCCCTGGGCACCACTTTTGGTGGGGAGGGGGGACCCGAAAAAAACTCCAAACAGCTGCTGCTGAAGCTGCATGATCAAGCCAGTGGTGAAACAGCAACCAGAAGTTGTCACTGCCTCTGTGCCCTGCTACACTACTGCTGTTTATGCATTTTACATTAGATAATCATAGCTTAAAATCATAAATCCAACAGCAGGGACCATTTAAATTAGTTTATTTCATAGCTTATTCTTTTTCTTGTGGTAACAACTTTTATGCCACTTCTAATATATATTTTATAGTATCATATAATCTTAGGTTTCTGTTAGATCTATTCCACAATATTTTATTCTAGCACATTAAGACATATTTCATAACATTCTATGTCAGCATTTTCTTCTGGCACAAGCATTACTTTAAAATAAAGTAAATAAATTCTGTTTCAGATACGCAGGAAAATACACAGTGATAGAAAGGCACTACTAAGACGACGCAGAGGACATGAGTAGTCCTTGTGGTTCTAGACAATCACTGTGAAACTCCATTATTTTTCAACAGACTCTGCTGTTTTACTATGGCATTAGAGACAGATGCTAGCCATGCTAGTCTGAAATTAGGCAGAAGAAAGCTTATGCTTTTCTAAATGATTTAATTTTTAAGGTACCACACTGCCCTGCCATCTTCATAATGGCTTTAATATTACAAAGCAAATCTGTTTTATCTTTCGTACCAGTGTAAGTAAGAATAACGTCTTTGCAGTTCCAAGGCACTGTTGCGGGGAGGGGGAAGGATTAGGTGACCCTTCGTAATGTCACTGCATATTTTGCAAACCCCTTCTAAACACTTTTCCTGCTTCCTGGTCACACAGAACAGCAACATTGTCCCCAGTGTGAGGACCGGTGTTCACAGATTCAGAGAAGTTTAGGGCCGGAAGGGACCTCGTGAGATCATCAGGTAGGATGAATGCTGGGGTCAAATAACCCCAGCAAGGTGTGCATCCAGTCTCCTTCTAAAAAGGGGTTGGGACTTGATGATCTGTTGAGGTCCCTTCCGACCCTAGCATCTATGAATCTTTTGAAGATCTCCAGGGTAAGTGCCTGCACCGCCCCCGTTGGGAGTCTATTCCAGAGTCTGGTCACACAAACCGTGAAGATGTTTTTCCTTATATCCAGTCTGAAACCTTCTAGGAGTTTATGATCATTGCTTCTGGCTTTTCCCTAGGACGCTTTGGTGACTGATTGTTCTCCTGACCCCTGATGCTCTCCCCTAATATATTTGTAAGCTGCTACCAAATCCCTCCAAAGTCTTGTCTTTTCTAGGCTGAACAGTCTCATATTCACAAGCTATAACTAACCTGCCCCTTGCAAGCTCTTCAACTTCCTTAATGTCTAACCACCTTACCATCCATATCCCCGTATCTCCCAATCCTAGGAAAAGACAGAAGATACAATCTCAAAACTGAGCCGATTGGGGACAGGGGGATTATCTTTTATTCTTCAGAATATGAACAAAGATGAATCAGCACTGTTCTTTTCTCATCTTCATTGGGACATGCACCAGAGCAGACATGACATGCAAGGGCACGACTCTTAAAAATGAAAGACAAAGGAAAAGGAATAATTTAGAGAATTCAAATAAGCATGGCCGGCTGTCTCAGGAAAGGAGCATGTTTCTCAGGGTTGAGGAGGCAAAGGATAGGCTGCCACCTGAGCAGAGCTTCAGCATTACATGCAAGACTATCAAAACAAACAGGGAGCTGCAGGGCACTCTCTAGGGATTGTGAACAGACATACACACACTCACTTAGAATAGTACAGAAAAAAGCTCACTGCATCAGGATACCAGGACACAAAAGGAAGATGGCAGAAAATGATTTATCATTGCCTTACTTTCCCAATATTGGAAAGAAACTATAAGGATGGCATTTCAGAATCAAGGGGGAAGAATGTTCATTTTTGATACCACAGAATCCAAATGTTGGTTAATTTACCATTGATTAGCCAGGCATTACAACACTACTGTGAAGTCACCCTTCCAGTTTATTAACTCAGAGAGTTGGAATGGAGGGGAAAAATAGGCCTGTAAGGTCCATTATGGAAATTGTGCCAGTGCCATTCGGGAGTCCTCAAAGCAGTGAACACAAAGCTATCAATAACCTTCTGAGCACTGACAATCTATGTAAAATACAGTGGCACAACCTTGTAATAGCAAGTGTACCATACCCCAATCAAAGTGATCCCAGGAATGGAGTTACTCGGGTCGCCTTGTTTTTTACTGACTGGTAACAACTGGCGGGTGGTAAGGAGATTCCCAAGAGTCACACTGCTGAACGCTTAGGGATGCTCCCATGTTGCCATACAACTACTGAAGTTCTGGGATCAGCTCCTTTCAGCCTTCTGGAAACGTCTTTTACCATCCTTAAATAATGCATCAACAGCTGGCCTTACGAGGTGTCCAGCACAATCCTTCCTCATGAGATATATCCGTTTCATGAACCCAGAAACAATGGACGTGATCCACACGCATGTCTTCCACAAGCAGCTGATCGATGTCCTTCTCCTCTTCTTCCTGCTGCGATAGCTGCTGCTAAGGTAACTACTAGGTGAAAAAGGGTGTCAGATTTTACTCAATTAACCCAGTAACAAGATGACAAATAAATTTTGACAAGCTGCTGCCTGATTACAGCAACCAGTATAATGGCATAAAGAATTGTGTTGTTAATGCTGATTGGTAACAATTTGAGAATAGCATTAGACAATTAAAGAAAGAAAACAAAGAAAAGATGCTAGGATAGTGAGAGTATTCATGGGAATGCGGAGGTTTGATCCCAACTCCCACAATACCTGTTGATTTTGGCCAGCTTCTAACATGGATCACACAAAGAGCCATGAGAAGACTCTCACTGTGCATAAGACACAGTAGTGGGGTAGAGGGTCATGGGAGACATACCAGAACGCTGACCATTTCACAGGAAAACAGTGATTCAGATTGTAGTAGGTGACAACTGGCTGTGTAGACACACCTACTGCGGACCGTTTCAAACCAGACTCCTCTTCTCTGCTACTCACCCCCGCCTACCCACTGAAAGCAGGACCTCAACTTTCTCTTTTTACTCCAGACAGCTTACCACAAAAATAGTAGGCTTGGAGTGTTATTGTACTTGTGACGGTTAAGCAAATGCACAAGTAGCAAGGTTTTTGGGTGGTATCTTAATGGCATACATTGTGGCTGAAGGTTTGTTTAACATCTCTTTCAACTATGAAGTAAACGGTATCACCAAGAAAATCTTTGCTTCATGCGAAAATATGCACTTCAGAACCAAACATCAAAAGAAGAAATAAAATATATCTCCAAGTCTTCCTTTCTCTTTATAACCGAACATTATTTTAAAATAGTTCATTTAGGATGATAATGTCCTCATAAACCTGTACACACACACACACACACACACACACACACACACACACACACATATTTATTTATAAAAAAAGAAATCACTCTTGGCCGTGTGCAAGCTTTCTGCAAGCTTTCCCCTTCCTCAGGGAAAATTAAAGATGGTAAAAAGATTTATTTAATTCTCCCTCAGCCTAAGGATGGCTGTGTGTGCCCAAAAGCTTGCAGAAAAAGATTATTCTTTTTGCCATTTCTTAGTCGGTCTGATAAAAGGTATCATCTCTGAACCAAGAGTTCTAGAGTTTCGCATTTCTTTTTTGTCTCAGACCAACACAGCTACCAAATACATCCCTGTAACATGTCAATAAAGAACATTTGATGTCAGCAAAGGCATAGCAACCTTGATGTGTCAGCAGCTGCACATGAACTGCGTCCTCTAGGATATAATCTGAAAGAAAAGTGTTACTTCTGCTGGAGAAGATTTTCCATGGACTTCACCATATCTGTCAAACTTTTATATGCCCATCCGCCACCAATTACTTTCAGGCACCTGTGCCCGCATCAGTCAAACTTGCATGTATCTAGTTTCCTTCCTCCGAAAAACCAATCATTCAGTCAGCCTGCAGTGAACCTAAGATCATCAATTAGGCTTGTGTTTGACTTCCTTTCATAGATCTCATAGACATTCAGGCTGGAAGTGACCCCGGAGGATCATCAAGTCCCGCCCCCAAATCAGCCTGTGTTTATCCAGCCATGTTTTCAATCAGCCTGTGTTTATCCAGCCACGTTTAACCAGTGAATCTTGCTTTACCGACCCCAGATCAGTCAGGATCATCCCTTCCCCCAACATATCAATAGCATTACTAAAGTTAGGGCTGGTCCTGCTTGGAGCAGGGGGCTGGACTAGATGTGACCTCCTGAGGTCCCTTCAACCCTCATTTTCTATAATTCTGTGATCTCATGCTTTTGGGAATTTTACTCAAAAAAAAGGATTTGGTGTTTTGCTTAAATCCTCACCTTTTGCGGGCAATTTCAAGACAATCTCACCTCTTTATACTGTAGGCAATGTTTTAGCTTTTGCCATTGTAAGGAAACACTTGGAAAATAAATTCAAGTGCGCCACAAAAGCTCAGAGGATAGCAAGAAAAAAATCCCAAATCAAAACAAAAATTAGTGATTTTTCAAAATTCCCCATGTTGGGATGGCATTACTGTATTAGTGCAGTGCCTTGTCCCCCACCCATTAAGGCTGTGTGCACCCTTAATCCAGGATTTAAAATGTGCCCATTTACATTAGGTCTTCTCGGGTTCCACACCACTACTAATTTTGGTTTAATTAGACAACATTTAAAGCAACTATTTTGCTTGCAAATAAGAAACAGTGCTCTTGAGAAAAAAATTGCATCCAGATCTCAGCTTCAAAGCCCTTCTTTTAATTTATGAAGAGAACACCCTACAAAAAATATTATAGAGAATTCAAAGGACATATAATTAACTCTAAGTGCAATTTATACCTACTGGTCATCTGCTTTAAAAAGAAGAGAAGTCTATGTTTCATGTGGAGCCCATTTCAGAAAGTAACCACAGACCCTCTATAAGGCACTTTGATAATTATTACATGTGTATTGTGGTAGCACCTGGAAATCCAGTCAGTGGTCTCTTCAAAAGACTTTTGGATTTGGGGGACATAAGCAGTATGAGCAACTCAGATCAAACAAAAAGACAACAATAAATGGAGATACAAAAGTGAAGGACAGTATGATGGATGAGGCACAGGGGCTTCCATTCAGGCTAGGAACAGAGTCAAAGACCTCTAGTTTTCCTGTGTATGGCATATGGTTGCGAGTGTGGGCTAAAGCTCAGGTGAGGACGGCGGTCCATTGTGCTGCACATACCTACCTGAGAGAGAGAGAATAAATAAACACGCTCTATTATGTCACTTTCATAGTTCCCTCTACTTTTGACAATATTCTTCTTCTTGCTATGTAATAAAAATACTGCATAATGATTAAGCACGTTTCTCCTCTGTTCAGGTCAAGACAGCCCCGAGGCCGCTGCAACTGCTGAGGCACCTGAGACGCTGCACATCATCGGTGATTCTCCAGGCAAAGTGACCTGGTGGTGCTCATCTCCTCTCCAGGTATGGATGGCTGTTGGCTCGCAGGGAGATCATCCGCCCTTTGACAGGTCTTGTTTTTAGTCTTGCTGGGTGTCCACACACGCTCCTCACCCTGGCTAGCCCAGGTCAGGGTTTAGTCTCCAACAGCCCGACCATGGAACAGGCCATTCTGGCTTACATGGTACCAGGCAGCAGACCAAGAGAGGCCTGGCTTCTGTTCAACAACAACTCAATCGAAGTGAAGTAAAACTTGGGGTGCACACACACTTTCTCCCACAGTGTCCACATCACCTAGAAGTTACCACGCTGATATAGGCAATGAGATGCTCAATAACCATAAATAGTCAGCATTTCTTTTTTTCATTTATCTGAAAAACAACACAGCTGTCTCGCAATTCAGTGTTGCTTACTGGTTCGGTACTGACTTAGAGAAGAGAACCACACACAGAACCGTCTTTAGCACTGTCTTTGCTTTGTAGCAATCTTCTGAGTAGGATTAGGCTGAAAAGAAATATCTCTGGCATAATAAGAATAAAAAATTAATGAAGCCTTTGCTCAGTGTTATAATATTAAATAGTTAAATATCTTCTGGGGCTTCAAGTCAAATTATTGCTGGTGTTCTCTAATATAACAACTGCCGTTAAAAAATATTTTATTACAAACACAGAAAAAGAAGAGATAACAATTTAAACACTTGAAATTAAAGATATTGAGTGGGGAAGACATATGGGGAAGAGGCATGGCGGCAGGAATCTTGGACCCTTACAATCATAGAGGAGGAAGCCTCAAAGGTCATCTGGTCCAACCCATCACATTGCCCCTGAACCCCAGATATTGTGCAGAATTGAACCAAAGCTGACAGAGGGGACAAAACATCTGATTCCCCTCTCCAATCTGATGTCTTGGGATCAGGACAATGAAGGCCTAACACTGGGCCACCCTGGGCTGACAGGGCCCAGTCATAATAGTGAAACTTCCTTCTAGTTCTTGTCTCTCCTCCTCCCACCACTGCCCCATCCTCACCCCCCCTCTCCCCACACAATGTCCTAGTAGGGCAGCCTTATCCTATTAATATTACCAATATAAACGTGGTTTGGTGATTTCAATAACCATTTCCTTTAATTTCTGGAATCTTTCACCTTTTTTGGGGGGTCATATTAATACGTGACTTTAGCAGGAGCCTTGAAGATCCCCTATCACAGTCCTTGAAAATTAAACAATGCAGTTTGTCTCCAGCTTCTGCTGACTTTCATAAACACCTTGGCTAAACAGGACTTTTATAACCATAGACAAGGTAAGGCCCAGTTCCCTTCATAACAGTAGGATTTTGTCTTCATTAGTTCTTGATATGATTAGTTTTTGTCTGGGAAGGAATATATTAATGATCTTCTCATTATAATTTGGTCTACAATAGTGTAGTGTACAATGCAGCTCTCTCATTCTTCATGCTGTCACCTTTACCCAACCACCTCTAAATCTAGTTAAAAATTGGCCTACTCTTTTTTTGAATGCCTCTTGGACTTCACTTCCATCCTAATCACTGCACATCAGTCTGGGCTTCCTTATGTCCTCACCAAAAGACTGTCCACAGAAAGGAGTCACATTACCGCCTGGCATGCCCCATCCATCAGGAATTGTCTTCCTCTGAGCTATTGGCAGTTCTTCCCAGCTAATGAGTCATTTGCTTTGTAATGCTTATAACAGATTCCCTCCAAAGTGATTTGTGATATAACTGTGTAGTAAAATCATACTACACAGAAAATGTCTAATAGAAAATAAAGGACTGATGGGGTCCAGACAATATAATTTATTCATGGTACTGGAAAACTTAGGACCGGATGTGTTAAATCTTGCCTCAGTGTAAGAGTCTTCACTTGAACAGTATTTATCTGCAAGTGATAGACATGAGGAACAGCAACTTTAATCTATCACTCATTCGTCAAAAAGTGGTTGCTACCTCTCATTACTAAGAAAACCACAAGAAGAAATAATTGGTTTTTGAATGATGCATGCTCTCAGGGAAAAGGGAGAGCTAAGAAACAGTACAGGGGAAAAAAAATACTTCCCATGCAGGTGTCTCAGAATGCTAGGAATTAAACTGAAAATATCCCAGCAGTTAACAAGCCATGCGGTTAGAAAGCTATGCTTTCTGCCTTTTTTTAATATCCACAAACTTGTCCTGAGGGAAGGATTTTTCAGGCTGCAGTCACTTGCATGGAATTTTCTGTGTACTTTACCAATTCCCATGGATGTGCCTGCTAGAGGGAAGAATTTAAACCCTGCAGAGGCTGAGGTGAGAGCATAGAGTATAGATAGTCTGTTGTGATAAGCAGCTTTGGTTTAAAAAAATCTGTTGATCTCTATTTGCTTTAGATTTCTGCACCTTGTCATCTACCACATGACAGCCTCTAAAGTGTAAACCAAACGTTTTAACTGAAAAAATGCTGAAATAAAAAGGTCTAAGGAAGGGGGGAAGGAAAGAAGTTCAGAGTACTGGTTTCATTCCATATTACATGCTGCTCGGTGTTTGGTATTGTGTCGATCTAATAAAAGGTATCACATCTACCCAGAAAAACTTGCCTGCCTGGGGTTTAATAAAGAACATTAATTGATTGAACATTAAGAGAACCTAACGTTGCACGTGGATTTCTTGCAGCAGGTTTAGACCCAGAAGTCTCTTGCGCTCTTTTGTTACTTTTGTCAATGAAATATTATTATTTCAGATCTGAAGCAGCATAACTGTTACAGAAGCCTGTTAATATAGGAGCAGCTTTCTCTGTCCCACACAACTTCCTTGGCCTCTGTTTCAGAAGAATAATTAAGAACTGTGAATACTGTACTTTAACTAAGCAAAGACAGATAAAACTGCAAATGTAAAGGAGTTTGTTCCCCCTTTTAAAATACCCATAACAGCAATAAGAGCTACAGATAACTTTGAGGAGAATGAATAGTTATGGGCCTTATCCAAACAATTTTGAGAAGAATAAATATAACCCTGTGCTAAATTGTTGAAACTGGTAGAAATTAAAATGTTGCTTCTGTCTTGTTAATTTGAACTGTAAAGTACACATAATCTCTTTCAATGCAAATTGAACCCCAAATTCAGATTATTTTTTTAATTACCAAAGACTAATACAATGTTGGTACTCACTTGTGCCTGAAACTTCCAGTGGAAAAAGTTGGTTTAAACCAAGCGTTTCCTGTAGTGTTTGCAACCCAGACACTGCAGTGGTGAGAAATTCAAGATGAAATTGGTTGTGAACAAATGTGAAAACTTCAACAGTTTTTCATTGTCCAAACAAGTAGTGCAAAAATCAAACAAAAAATCATAGCCTGAGCAATAAAAATAAAAGTAATTGCATATATTATTAGCAGCATAAGTTAACCAACAAATGCCTTAACAGATAGCTCTAATTTAATCTCTCATCTTGATTTTTTCACTATTTATTCCGAGACAATCCTAAACTTGTACGTTCCATGTTATATGTTTATAATTTGAGAAACTATAGTCCTATAAAAACTGTCAGATTAATATAGCTGGGTTTAACAGCCATTTGCATAGTCAGTTGCATTTGGCACAATGCAATTTTTCACCGAGGACAAGTTTTTTATTTAAAATGAAACTATAAAATGACTTGCTTTAAAGTTAATAAAGGGAGTTAAAATGAATTCCCGTGTTACAATTGTCTCCAACGCCCTCATTCTGTTTGTGACTTTAGAGTTACATTTTCCTGTTTTACAGAATGTGTGTGCTCCCGTTTTGCTGTGCGAGAGCCACACACAAACCACCGGAAAAACAAAATAGCTTAACTGAAAATTTAGAGGAAACAGTGGGACTAACTGTACAAGTTCTGTCCAATGCACAAAGTGAACAAATCGGAGAATGGACAAGAGAAATATTTTTCCATCTAATCTCTTTTACTTACAGTTATCTCAGACTGATCCTGCAGTAATAGGGCTGGAGCTGATAATCTCACAAGGTCCCTTCCAGCTCCCTGTGAATAAGCTTGGTGTAGGCAGAGGTGGTAAGTGTTACAAGAATAACTAAAGTTTTCAAACAGAAGTGTGAATTTTGGAATCACTTTGTCCTCATAGAAGTGACAAACAAACAAACAAAACATCTTTGCATAAGTAGTAGTTGAAATGTCAAGTCTGGTGTGCCTCAGTGTTTTCTTTCTGTTTAGTATCCCTGCTCTCCGTAAGTTCATTCACGCCATCTGATGCAGGGCTGTCCAGCTGCCAAGCCCCGCAGGGCCACCCTCCCCAGGGACCACACCACACTGCACCAGGTGAGACACGGGCTGCTGGGCCCTGCATTGCCTAGATACCTCTCTCGTGATCAGCGCTTCCATGAGAGAGGTATCCTGGGACGAGGTGGTCTTCATCTTCCAAAAACCGACACACTGGCACCAACTCCAGAGCCAGAGGTTGTTCTGCATACCCACGTGGGCTGCTCCCTCATGTAGGCATGATTTCTCCCCCCTCCTGCTGCAACATGCACCCTTCTGGGCACCACATGCACTGCCCCATGTGCCCCCTCACCACTCTTGTCCCACACTGGTGTGATCTACCCCCTCAGCACACAGCCTGGACTTACCCCCAGCTCCACATTGAACTGCACTGCTCCATGCCCTGAAGCAAGGGCAGGAAGCAGCAGCCAGAGGAGGAGGGGGGAGCCCAGACCCTCAGGCTGCTTTTGCAGCTGGAGCCCTGGAGGAAATGGCAACTGGGTGAGAGCCCAGGGGCTGCAACTTAACCCCTCTCAGGCTGCTCATGGGCCACAGGTTGTACAGCTCTGAAGCAGGCTATCACCTGCAAAAGCGTATGGCTCTTTGAACAAGTTGGTCTCTAAGGTACCATCCTGCCCTGCCCTTTTTTCTGAAAGTGAATCTTCAACAAAGACGTTCTTTGTTCAAAATGTTCCTCGTGAACTGAAGGTATGGCTGTCGGGAAAAACAAAAGACCTAATTCACAAGAAGATTGAGATCCATGAAGTGAACCACAGAAAAAAAAATGTCTGCATCGAAGTGCAACTTGGGTAATTAATACCCACAAAATCTCCTAGGTCCTAAATCTCTTGGGCTCCTGAGACTTTATAGACAGAAATACAGGCCCTTCCATTCATGCCAGAAGGACAGCCATCTGGGCAGGGATGAGATGCTCAGCACCTATCATGCCTCACGTCATTTTGGGTCCTCAAATTGTCATCATTCAATGTCTCCAGACAAAGCTGATTAGGTAGGTGGATACACACGTGTATATTGATGCTGTTGTGATCATACAGGAGCAACCACAACAGCGTGAATAAATACAGTCACATAATCAGAGTAAGATGCATCATAGAATCATAGAAAAACAGAGTTAGAAAGGAGCTCAGGAGATTATTGAATCTAGCCTCCCGGAAAAGGTGGCTTCATTCCTTTCTGAACTATTCCAGACAAGAATTTGTCTAATCTGCTCCTGCTCTTACAAAACCTCCCAAGATGGAGAATGGACAGCCTCCCTATATAACCTGTTTCAATGCTGGACATTTCTTTCTAATATCCGACCTTAATTACATATCATATAAGCATTACTTTTTAAAAACTTTCTAATATAGGCATTAGTATCTAAATAACTTTGAGCTAGTCTATATGTTAAATTTTCCACTGTACCTATGCTGGCATTTTTCTATTACAATTGCAATGCACTTTCCCCTCCCTCCAAGAACAGATTTGGTTTTACCAGAATAAAAGTACTTAGCACAATATGCCTTCTTTTGGTTCAGTGAAACAAGTCACACTGACAAAGCAGCTTTGACTGGAATATCTGCACTGCAAGATGGCTTTTACTCCTACAACAGTGTCATACAAACTTTAATTCTTACGGACATAATTATAAAGCTAGACATTTGTGGTCTAATATGCGTTTAAGTCTTATTTTCAAAAGCAATCTTGGCACTCAGTGACCTAAATCTTAGTGAAAGTCAATGGGATTTAAATCCTAAATGCTTGTGTTGCTTATTTTGAAATGGGAACTTGAGTCTGTATATCTGTTTCTGTCTGTTTTTTGCAGAAGCAGAATGGTACCTTTCCTCAATAGGAACAATAGAGAAGCATTAAGGAGAGGTAAGCATGCAAGTTATAAAATAATGTTAACAGATGTCATGTCAGTAAATACCTTAATTCAGGAGAACTTGTTTTTACTTGTTCTTCATCGGCTCTATAGAGAAGTCTGCAGGGAAGACAACTCTCCCTACAGTCCTGACAGTACCACTTGTACTGGGACTCACCCTAGAGCTCTTATTCAGATTAAACTCCGAAACATAGCTGATTTACGCTTGAATAATGTTTGTAGCATGCAGCTCTTTGAGGCTTTTTGCTAATTTTCTGTGGTGGTGAAGGTCAAAAGTGAAATAAAATTAAGTGTAGAGAATATCGTTATAACGAACTGCTTTTATTCTTCTATAGCTAACTGTGTCTCAAGACTGTCTCCTAGTGTAAACTGGAGTGAAAAATTGAAAAATTCCTATGCGTTTATTCCACTTAAGGTTGTTAGTCTGTCTCTTAGTGACTTTCACCTTTCATGCCTGCCATTGTGTCTACTGCCACTCCTGTAGTTTCATTTTAATGAGATCTTTCTTCCATAGCTTTCCACTATACCACCTGTGGCTTTCCTTTTAATTAAACAGAAGAAGCTTCACAATGTTAATGTGAAATCATAGAAATAACCGGTTGATGGCACTATACAAATAGAGATTCACACATGACAATCTGGACTGCAAAAGACAATATTGAGGACATATTCAGATACAGTGAAGTTATGAATCATAAAACAATAGGAAAGATGCTGGAGAAAAGGCACAACTTTTTTATTTAAACAATACTTGACATATCTAGCTGAGAGAGGGAGGAAAGGAGATAGAGGCCCATGACATTATGGATAATCATAAAATGAGAAGACAGGATGGACCTCTTACCTCGGAGTCATCGTTGGCTCCACGATGAACATGAGCCGGCAGTGTGGGGAGGCAGTCAAGAAGGCCAACGGTACCCTGTCGTGCATCCATAGATGCATCGCGAGCAGGTCCAGGGA
>JAGPOW010003685.1:81411362-81423414 GCA_030014935.1 Caiman crocodilus
CCGGTGCTCTTTCCTGCCAAGGCAGGGGGTCGGACTAGATGATCTGCCCAGGTCCCTTCCGACTCTAGACACTATGATACTATGATACTATGACCTTGTTTTCAAGGGCATTGGACTGAAACGCATGAAATTTAGTGTCAGCTCCTTGCTTGGCCACAGACCAGCATAATTAGCTTGTCTACTTACCCCTTTTGTGCATCAGTTCCCCCATCTGTTAAGTGGGACTAATATTTCTATACTTACTGATGTCCATGAGATACTCAGGTGCTGTATTGAACACCAAAGAAAAGCCCCCAAGCGAAAAAGGAAAGGTGTGGAATATTTAGAAAGCTGAAGCCAGGAAGGAGAATCAACAGAGAAAAAAGAAAAACCTGATTAATATATTTGAAGGCCAGAAGAGAGGTCTTAAAAGGTTATGATTATTTAAGTCTTGCCTGATGAACAGCTCAGGACATAACAATGCATTCAGTCATTTTGTATCACGTGTATAAAAGATACTACTATCCAAAGAATTACTATCCAGTCCAGATTTAAAAAGTGGAAGTCATGAAGAACCCACCATGTCCTTAGGTAAATTGTTCCAATGGTTAGTCAGTCTTCAGCGGGAAAACTTAGGCCGCATTTCTAGCCTGAATTTGTCAACTTCGTTTCAGCTTCCTTCTGCTACCTCTGGTATAACCCTTTATATTAGATTCAAGGGTGATCTGCTATCAGATATCTCTTTCCCACATCAGTAGAGATAGACTGCAATTGAATTACCCATTAATTGCTGTTGGATTACCTTCTCTTGGGTGAAGGAAACAGCAAGGAATTTTCCTGATATTATTGGACAAATTTTTGCAAGACCTTCCTCTGGTCTCTTGTTGCTTTCCTGCCCAAAAGCTTTCCAACAGAACCCCCAACTATACACCTGGTACACTAAAATGTACCACTTAAAATCCTTGCCTATTCATCAGCAAACCTTCTGCAAGCTTTTCACTCATTTGCTGCTTGCTGCTTAAACTCAAAAGTGAAAACTAAAATAAAGCGTAAGGCTTTCATTATAATGAATTTCTCAGTGCTCATTCTTCTGTAGCAAGCTGTGTCTCAGAGCTGTTTCTTATTGTAAACTGGAGTGAAAAATTGATAAATTCCTAAGCATTTGATTTACTTAAAAAGTTGTTAGTCTGTCTCTTAGTGACAGTCACTTTTCAGGTTGGTCTTTGTGTCTGCTGACAGGTCTGTAGCTTTAATTTTAAACAGATCTTTCTTTCACTGGTTTATACCACACCATCTATAGTGTACGTGCTCAGCGGTTCCACCACTTCACGTAACGTTTGCCTGCGGTCCTGTGGCTTTCCTTTTAATCGAGAAAGCTGCACTGCACCAACGTGAGAACCTAGAAATGTCTAGCTAATGACATTGCATGAATAGATATTCACAGTGGTAAACTCTGAACGCTGAAAGATAAAGCTACGGGATCATATTCAGGTGCAATGAGAGCTGGGATCACAGAACGATGAGAAAGGTACTTGAAAAAATGTGCAACAAGGACCTGGGAATTATTTAGAATATGAAGGCATGCAACACAGCCTTTAATAAATAAATACATAAATAACAACCCCAAAACAAGATTTGACTTACCTGAGACAGGGGAGGAAAGAGACAAGCCCACAAAGGAGGTGAATATTCATAAAATGAGACTGGTAGGCTGGAACCGTTTTTAAGAGCCAAGCAATACGGTCCTGGATAGCCTGACTCAGACTCACCTTCCTGATCCTTGGGCCAGGCAACCCACTGCCTGCAAGAAATGCCCCATCTTCTAGAAGAGCTCCATAAGCTCTTTTTACTTTTCTCACCACCCAGGGTCAATACTGGCAACTTCCAAAACCTCAAGGACGGTGCTGCTAACCAGAAAGCGGAAGCTAGTGAGCTTGAATTCAGGAAGGAAGAGAGGTTCAGGAACCTCACGATGGCATTGACAAAGAGCAGGAAGGCAACAGAGGACCAGAAGATCCTGGCCAAGCAAGGAAAGAAGTGTGGAACGTGCGAAGAGGGAAGTACAGTCTAACCAAGTTGTTGGTTGAAAACAATCAGTAATTTCAAGAAGAAAACCTTAGTGACAGCTGAGAGCACGTCGCAACGAGTCTATGCAGACTGTCTGGCAAATAGCAGAGAAACTAATGAGCAGAAATGCAGACAGAGCAAGTGGAAATGCTCCACAACCCATTTAGCGTATGGGAAACCTTGACCCCTGCCAACAACTTGCCTTCTGCCTGCCCCTCGTCCCTTCTCACCAACCCACTCCATCTACAACCAGCAGAAGAGGCAGCGGCCAGCCCTCAGCAAGTCCTTCGTTTTTATTCTGGCAGATGTTGTCCAGAACACAAGAGTTAACATCCTAACCAGTTCCTGCTAGCCCCCTGCCCCAATTCCCCATTGCTAGGACTACAGATTCCTCACAGTCTTGTCGTCATTTACTTTCATGAACTCGTCAAGTCAGCTGGACTGAGAAGCAGGACCTTTCTTTGTCTTCATTATTATTATTATAGTCTATCACAGATTCATTTATTTATTTGCTGTTTCCATAAGTGTTTGGTGAAGACATCTGTTAGTTTGCATCCAGGAATATTTGGGCCTTACTGTTATTCATAGTCTTTGTTCTTCAGTCTGTACCTAGGAAGCTGAAGTCTCTCATCATGAGTTTCCCATAGGTTTCCCTGAGATTGGGCCGACTTCTGCCCATGTCCAAATCCAGCCCTGGAGATCTGTAACAGATTCCCAGCACTACCTCAGCAGAACCTCTTTTACCATCTTTCCCAAGAATGATTTTGCTTCAAAACATATTGCTTTATCCATGTTATCCTTTATTTCTGTACAGGCCATCATATCGTTAACATACGATACTACGCTATTACTTTACCTTGTTATCCCTTGATGCGATCTTTCAATACTTGATTGCTCTTTGTCTGCAGCTCAGTCCTCTCCCAGCAGTCCATACATGTTTCTTGGACCTAGAAGCAGCAACCCCCAGAGTATAAATTGTCCCAGCACAATCCTTTTTGGATGACTATCTGGAGCTCACCTTTGTCTTCTCGCCCTCACCATCGTTCTCTGTAGCAGGCAATCCAGCTTCACAAAGAGTTAGGTCCGAACAGGTTTCTGCATGGCAAGCTGCAGTGGCTGGCATGAAGTCCCAATGCAGCTCCTGGGCAGTTTTTACAGCAGCATGGACTTGACACAGGACATCAGGAAGTGCAAGATTCATAGCATTCCTCATCAGCATAATTCAGCAGAGATGGAAATCCCTTTGCTGCTGCTGCCAGAGTTTGAAAACAGCGTTCTCTCTTTCCGGGTGTTTAGCATTTGACCCCTGGACGCTGCAGGAGACATCCTGCACAGCCCAGAGCGCATAGGGCAAAGCAGCACTGCAAAGGACTACGGGATGTCCGCTCAGTTGTGTTGTGCACACAGTTCAGGGAAATCTGCATGGAAGCACTGAACTGCGATGAAGTAACAGGTAGCCGGTGCGGTGTGAATTCATCAAAACTGTTACGCCGAAACTCTTCCTGGAAGCGTTGCACACTTTGCGGTGAGCACGCCATTTGTATAGCCAACTGCTTCAATTCTAGCTGGGAAACGCGTGGGGTGAGGTGCTTACTTCTCACCAGGCGCACGGTTCTGCGTGAGTAGCACGTTTCTGTTTGAAGCCAACTGCACCTAAGGTCTACGAGCGGCACCGTCAGATCGGGACCAAGCTTCACCATCATCGCAGCATAGGGAGAGATATAGGGCATCTCCCTGGATGTATTCAGCTCTACAAGTGCCACAGAAGGATTGGTTTTATCCTATCATTACAGACGCCTTCATACTTAGCATTTTAACATTCTCTGTGGAAGCCTGCAACAGTGGGAAGTGGCTTGAAAGCAGCCACTAATGCCTGACAGAAACAAACATCCCCTTAGGGGTGGTGACAAATTTGTTCGGTGCCTATGGTAGTGTTAGGGTGATGCTGTAGCATGATGGCCCAGGACTGATGTGAGAGAGCATTCCTTAGGCTGATATCTTTTATGGGACCAACTGTGCAGCTGGGATAGTTAGGCAAGCTGTTGACTGCAAGAGTTGTAGACCTGAAGACGAACGTGCCTTGCATGCAGCAGCTTGTCTGACTCTACCCCAACTCTGCAGCTGATCTAACAATACCCATCATCCAAAGAAATCCTTGCCTCTTTAATGAGTATATCATCTCCACCCCTCTGTTACGCTAAATAAGAATTCACTTTTCAACCAACTGCTGTTAAGACCCAGACAGAGAGAGGGCAGATACCAGAATCAGGCAAGCTGCTTTAGCGGCTGCTGGAACAACAAAACAAGATTTCTTAACTTGCTGGGCGCTGCTTACTGAGAGACGGAGAGAAACGAGTCAGCACCAAAATAATACAGATAATCATTCAGGCATTAAGGTTCCCAAGCACGGTCTTGGCTGGCCAGGCAAGGGAGAGAAGATACAGCGTGGAGAAAACACCGAGTGCTGTAGGGCAGAGTTCAGAGGAAAACTGAAGTCCAAATTGGGCTTGTTGGGTGATGTCCTCAAGACTGATCATGCCTCATGTCCAGACATACAGGTTTGTGAGACATGTAATACAACTCGTGTTCGCACCTTTGCTTCAGAAACGCTCCAGGCCCCACAAACCAATGATGGAAACACCAGCACTTCAATATAAAAGGTTTGTTGTTTCAATAAGAATCTAAGCCCACATTTCACCTTTTCTTCCCCGAAGAGCTCCTGCTCTGTAGCCAGTAAAGCTCCTTGGTACCGGGCACTATCTGAACTAGTGGCTGCAGGAAAACATTACGTTCTAGGTTGTTCCTAGAGAGCCCACAAAAGCTCAGAAAGAAGCCAATATCAAATATTGTTGGACTTATAACATTAGAGGGATCTTGAGCTAGGGTTTTTGGGTTTTTTGGACACACCTTGCTGGGGTTATTTGACCCCAGCAGTCTTTCCTGCCCAGAGCAGAGGGACTGGACCCAGGGATCTCACAAGGTCCCTTCTGGCCCGAAACATCTCTGAGTCGGTGAACATTTCTCAGCAGGTTGTTTACTACCTTTGTTTTGTCTGGGAGATTTTCGGGCTAATGAAAACAAATCCATCGCTGAATCAAGCTCACTCACCTTTCATCGGAAACCAGCGCTGGAAAGAACATCACAAAGTCATCTAGTTCAGCGCCTGCTCAGGGTAGGATCACCCCTGACAAAAACCATCCCAGGCAACCGTCTGTCCAAACTGCTCTCGAAAATGTCAAGAGATGGAGAGATCACAACTTCCCTAGGTAGCCTGTTTCAATGCTTGACCACCCTTAAAGTTGGCAAGTTTCTCCTAATGACCAACCTAAATTTCCTCTGCTGCAGTCCCCTCAGGTATTTGAAGACTGTTATCAAATCCCCCCCCCCCCGTCTTTCCTTCTCCAGCTTAAATAACCCTAGTTCTTTTAGTCTGTCCTCATAAGTCATTCTTCCCGGGCCTCCAGTTAGTTTTTCCGTTCTCTGCTGGACTTTTTCCACTCTGCCCATCAGCAGCAGCCGCTCGTGGTTGACAATGATCACTCCCACGGGTCAAGTAAAGGGTTGTAGATGAGTCCATGGATGGCTAAGGTTAAAGGGAGGGTTGAACCACAAATTTCTGAATCTTGTTTCCTTTTCTTCCATTTGTGTCATTTTTTCTGCCTTCAGGGCAAGACAAAGTAGGAAAGGCGTTGCCATGTAGCTCTGTCCCAGGCTAGTTTCTCCCAATTTGGGATGCCAATGCCATACTTTTTAATGTTCTCCTTGAGGGTGTCCTTGAAGTATTTCCTCTGACAACGTCTGTTGTCTTTGACTGAGTTGGGAGTAGGGCAGCTGCTGAGGTAAATATACATCAGGCCTGCGCACGCAGTGCCCTGTCCAGTGCAGCAGATGTTCAATAATCAGCGCTTCCATACTGATGTGAGGACGCTGGCATTTGTGTGATGATCCTCCCACTTTATGGGATGGACTTCAACGCAGACAAGTGCAAGGTGCTGCATCTAGGGAGAAGGAACCAGCAACACATGTATAGGCTGGGGAACACCCTTCTCAACATCAGTGTCTGAAAAGGATCTTGGAGTCATTGTTGACTCCAGGATGGACACGGGCCGCCAATGCGAGGATGCAGTCAGTAAGGCTAACTGCACCTTGTCGTGCATCCACAGATGCATCACGAGCAGGTCCAGGAGGTGATCCTCCCCCTCTACGCGGCGTTGGTCAGGTAGCAGTTGGAGTACTGCATCCAGTCCTGGGCACCACACTTCAGGAGGGATGTGGGCAGCACGGAGAGGGTTCAGAGGAGGCCACTCGCACGGTCAGCAGCAGGGCAGGCCCTACGAGGAGAGGCTACAGGACCCAAACCTGTTCAGTCTCCGCAAGAGAAGGCTGAGAGGGGATCTGGTGGCCACTTACAAACTCACCAGGAGGACCAGCAGGAACTGGGGGAGACTCTGTTCCTCCAACACCAGCCAGGGTAGGAATAACAGCCAGAAATTGATTGAGAGCAGGTTCAGGCTTGATATCAGGAGACATTACGGTACGGTCAGGGCTGCCAGGCTCTGGAATGGGCTCCCAAAGGAGGTGGTGCTCTCCCCTACCTTGGGGGTCTTCAAGAGGAGGCTGGAAAGATACTGGCTGGGGCAATTTGATCCCAGCACTCGTTCCTGCCCAGGGCGGGGGGTCGGACTTGATGATCTGTTCAGGTCCCTTCTTACCCTAGAAAATATGAAACTATGACCCTGGCCCTGCCCTCCAGTGTCTGCAATTCCACCCAAATGTGTCATCTGCAAATCTACTACGTGTTCACTCAATCCCATCATCCAAATCGGTGGTGCTCATGGCTGGCCTGCAGAGCTATGTCATCTGGCCCATGGGGCCCCCCCCCGAGGTCCAGCACATTGGCAGCAGGGAAGCAGCAATTAACACTGCCACCACTTCCTCACTGCCAAATGTCTGGACCTGTGGTAAGAGCCCTGCAGGCTGGATAACGTGGCCCTGTTATGCTGCCGCGGGGTCACTCCACAGCCAAATCTGGGCACAGACGCTGTCCCCACGTGGGATCCTGCCTGTGGACTGACCCAGTGCTACTCACCCAGCCCACAGAGCCACACAGTTGGGCACCACCTGTCCAAATAATTAACGAAGATATTAAATAATAACAGCAGATCTATTTGACAGTGGTGCTGGTAATCAAGTATATCTGCATTTAAAGGCAGGGCACTCAATTCAGCTAATGTTCAAACAGTAAGTTTTGCGGCAGTACTCCTGCTTATCATAACTTACCAACACCAAACAGAAGGTTACTACGGTTTTCTTGCACCATCAATACAACAAAACACATCTTAAGGGAACATCTTTTATTTCAACCCTGTCTCATCATTAGTAATAACAGCAAAAAAATCCAACATGCCGAACAGATTGTGGACTAACTTTTTAAAAACACTTTCTCACATTTATTCCAGTGAAGAAGCCCTCTTCAGATTCTCTCTCTTGAATTGCTGATTAGGGCATTCCCTACCAATTCGTAACTCATTGAAGCTAGGTTAAGTTACAAGTGTAAAATTATTCTGTTCCCTATGCCAAAATATGATATATAAAATGCTTTTGTCAGAACTTCCACTTCAGGGAATGATTTCTCTTTAGACATTTTAAACTTTAATATTCTAGTTGAACAAGCATAGCAAGGCGACAAATAAAATTTCAAACACTGATACAAATGTCATATACAAAAAAGATCCATTTTGCAGAATTTACTTATGTGTTCCCTAAATTCAACTGATAAAAATAGAAGTTTAATTTATCACCCTAGAAATACCAGACAGGCATAACCAGGATTCAGTCCTTTTGCATCTTTTGCTGTGGTCAGAATTAATCCTTTCAGCCTCGCCCATTAGCACGGACGGCTTGCTAACTATACACATATCTACACCGCTGCACATGGAAAGAGTCCTTTAATGACCTAAAACTATTTAAACTCCATATTTCTAGATATGGATACAAAATAGCTCTGTGGTTTAACTAAATGCTTCGGTATTTCACATCACTTCCTGAAACGTTTGAAAAGCGGGTGGATATGCTTATTGGAGGCCGCCTTGCTCCGTGAGGCGTGGTATTCCATATAAACCGTGTCGTCTGCTCCAGACATGGAACTCATTGTGCCTGCACGCCGGGACACCTACAAGAAAGGGGAGGAAAAAAAATCACTATTCCTGAGTAATGATATGCATCACCCCCATAACTTACTGCCCCCAGATGCTGGAGTAGATAGATGCATGGGGACAGCACCGATTTTAATCCCAAGGCTCTGGACACGCACAAGTATCTTGATTACTGGTACAACTCAAGCTAATCTCATCTTCACAGCTATACCAGGGCACCCCTCAAGCACAAAAACTCTTTACACACGCATCATATATGTGCCTCTGCTTGCTTAAGTATAACAAAAGGGATGGATCTGAAGACCTCTCAACAGATTCAGAATTCATAGGGCATTCCAGCACATCATCGTTCAATCAATCTTTAATTATGCATGTGGCGTCCTTTTAACTTGGGACTTAGCAATGCTTTTCAATTCGCGATTTGGGGCAAATTATTTTATATTCTACGTTAAATCCTGGAACTTCTCCTCAAGAACATATGGAGGTGGTTCTCTTGATAATCATAGATAATTGGCCCTCTGAAGTCCAACATTTCAACGTGATGATATCCAAGAACATCAATGCACTTGGATAGAACGTGCACTTTATAAAACTATTTGCTTTGGTGAGAATTTAACACCCAGAAAAATCTGTATCTGCCATCTGTCCTCAAGCGCGCAGAAATAACAAAGTTTGAATTTCCTCATGCGTCTCATTTCTCTACAGTGCCTTACAGCTAGCAGAGTTAGGACCTTGCTATCTGTTAAGATTAGATGGAAGTAAAGGAGTGTTTCCACCAATCTGCCTGTGCAACTGGCAGGGAACTGTGGCACTGCTGCGATGCACAATTAAGATGAGAGGGGCAGCCTGACAGGGTGGTTTCTGTTGTCACCGGTGTAGGGACACGACAACCCTTCTGCTTACCTGAGATGACTTGGAGCCGTACTCCCCAGCTACCACCTCTTCCTCAGCATCCAGGTCAGATGCTTGCAGGACCTTCTGGAGAAGCTGCTGCTGCTCTTCTTTGGATGAAAATGCAAGGTCTTCTTCTTCCATGCCCGCAAGCTTCGTGATCACCTGAGGGACAGAATGAAGCAGAGGATGCAATTTTTCCCTTTCTGGTTTAATTAAAAAAAAGGTATACTCCAAGCCAAAGAATATCAGTTGTGCTTCTGTGTGAGCGTTGATAGCATACCAGCAGTCCTAACAGCGTTGATTTACTGCTAGTAAAAATACAGGTCATACAAAATGAATGATATAGTCCATCTGATCTGCCACATTCAAGCTAAAGCAAAGTCTTACCAAGGCAAGAGGCAGAAACATAAGCCAATAGCTAAGGATTGAGAGAATGCCTCATTTGGCCCAAGGGTGTAGGTTGCAGCCGTGTTGGTCTAAGGACGTAGGCAGACAAGGTTCCTCGGGTGAATCTGATATCTTTTATTAGACCAACCCAAATAGTTGGAGAATAGTCATTAAGCAAGCTTTCAGGTTCAAAACCCTTCATCAGGCTAAGGAAGTTTCAGCAGCTGGTACGTGCTCCATCCAGGAAGAGCACACACCAACTGCTGAAACTTCCTTAGCCTGACGAAGGGTTTTTGAACCCAAAAGCTTGCTTAATGACTATTCTCCAACCATGTGGGTTGATCTAATAAAAGATATCAGATTCACCCAAGGAACCTTGCCATGTAGTCCAATGCTTTGTGTGCCAGTATGACCAAATAAGTGGCATTTACCCCAGTTGCACGTTCACACCAGCGGAGTTTCAGATAATGCTTTCATCCTTTGGAGTTGTTAGTTTTCATCATTATTTCCTATTTTCCTGGGATGTGACCCAATGTGTCATTGTAGCGAGAATTTCAACATACACCCTCCCACCCTGATTAGGAATAGTAAAGGCAAACCACTTAATTAAGTTCTAAGGATCTTGATTCACTTTATACACAGGACGATGCTTGTAAGACCCCAATGGTCTCTCCCATCCTTACGTCTCTATACATTTACCGCCCAGCACATGAATATAATCGAGCATAATCGAGTCTTTTTCCAGGCATTTTAGTATTTAGTTAGAACACTAAATTGCCACTCTCACCTCAAATCCTCCTCTTTAGAAAAGCTGAATCAGAAGCAAAGTGACACAAAACCAAACCACAGCGCAGGTTAACAGACTAAAAACTGGTCAATACATTTCAAAGTGTAAATGAAGAACCATTGTCCAGCAACCGTGTTTCTGCTGGTGTCTCTTTTGAACGTCTGAACAAGAGTCATTACTGATAACAGTTGCAGATAACCAGGTAGGTGGTAAAGAAGACGGGTCACTGCCACGGCTGATCTGGATCAGCTGGCAAACTGGCTGCAAACAAACAAGGTGTTTTTTCAGTGCTTAGAAGTCAAGGTAGCTAATCAGTTGAATGGGAGCTCTGAGTGATGCTGTGCCCAAGAGGTTTAATGCAATCTTGGGATGTGAGATTTGAAATAGCAACCTCCATTTCGCACCGGCGTGAAATATCACATCCCGTTCAGAAGTCTGTGCTTCAGAAAAGACAGAGTGACTGACGGCTGAACTGACCAATCAACAGACTGAACCATCCCCTGCAGTCTCTCACGGTATGAGGCATGTTTTTCAGTCCTTTAATTATTCTCATGGCTCTTCTCCAAGCGATCAAGTGATCAACCTGTTTGCCTTATCAAGGAATACCACCATATCAGTGCGAGCACCTCTCTCTGCAATGCGATGCACCAGGAGGGTGTGCCGCCAGAACCAGGAGTTCACTGAGCCTTGGGGCTGATGTAAAGATAGTCAAGACGGCCATCTCGAACGTATTTAGTTAGTCCTTAAGGTGCATCTCTACCCTGCCTTCCGCCCAGCTTCAGACACACACAGCTCTCTCTGATGATGCTCAGCCAGAATTCTCTCTGCCGCTACGGAGCTGTCAGGATCAACGTGGGTGCGCATTACCCCGGGAGGGGAGGCAGGGGTCAGTGGAAATGCAGACAGATTAGTACAAGCTAAGGATCCTGAGCTCAGGCCTCTTCTAGAACAAGGCCTGGGCGCTTATCTTTGGTGCCAAGCAGTCTATAATAATGGGATTTTCCCCAAGGAGAAAATACTGATCACAGAAGAACTCTTTCCTTACTTGCTAAACCATCACAGTCTCCTGGGAGAGGAACGCCACTGGTGCTGTCCCGTGTAGCTGATACTACGTCCATGGATGGACTGCCTCAAGCAACCCAGGGTGATAATAAACGAGCAGCAATACTTGCGGCAGGGTCCGGTGTCACGTAAGAACTTTACCAAGCAGATTTTCACAACAGGCAGGAAGATGGTGCAAGCTAGTCTGATCCTTTAATTGTCGAGTTGTTGTCCATGACGCAATATCCTCTTGGAGCCATCTGTACCTGGGGTCTGTTCGGGGGGTCCAACCACCAATTCAGCAATGACAGGACAGAGCTGGAACAGGTGTTCCCATGCCTGGTCATCTGATGTCTCACAAGGTGATACAGTCTTGTTAGCCAGCTTCATAATGAACCTAAAAAGTCTATCTAGTGGTGTTGTGAGCACACGACAATGCGATTTATAAATACGAGACAGGTTTGATTCCGGGTAGCAGCACCAACATCAGTGACTAAGTCAATGAAGCAAGATTCAAGCTGGGGAAATATAATTTTGCTGATCCGGAGTTTAGGGATCTTCTGGTCTCTACTGTCCTCTGGGTTGAGACCATTAGGCCCAGTTATCCAATAGGAGCAGTAAGAGGTTCAGACTTTTTGACTGAGCCTGTCTTGTAGCAGTATTTCAGTCCAGTTTTGGGCTGTCCACTACAGAAAGGATGTGGAAAAATTGGAGAGTCCAACAGAGGGCAACAGAAATGGTT
>JAGPOW010003685.1:81452664-81466286 GCA_030014935.1 Caiman crocodilus
GACTTTTTTTTTTTTTTTTTTTTTTTTTTTTTTTTTTAAAAAAAAATGAAACAATTTTTTTTTTTTTTTTTTTAGTGTTTTTTGATTTTGTTGAATTTTTTTTTTTAAATTTTAAATAAATTATATTCATAAGTTTACAAAATCGAATCAACAAAAAAAATTCATTTTGTAATTTTTTTGTAAAAAAAAAAAAAAAAAAAAAAAAAAAAAAAAAAAGTCTTATGATAACCTTGGACACCCAACTTTAACTTTGTCACCTTGTGGGCATGCGCAACATGCTTTAACAGATATTTTGAGAATCTAGTTATTTCACATACTCTCTATCCAGTTCTATACTCAGTCAGTCCTATCCTCTGCATTTCAGAACTTTTCTGTCAGAGGCAGCAATGTGTCTTTAACTTACAGCGGCTGGGTGGACTGATGTCCATCACTGACAAGGTAGGATTGTCTATGTCACTTCCCCTTCTTCTCATTCGGTTATCTTCATACTCTGGAGTAAAGATGCTGCTCCCACTGCTTGTACTCAATGAGTGATCAGTGGGGCTGAAACTAACTGGAGACCGGAAGCTGTTTCCTTGGGTCCTCCTGGCCCTTGGAAAAGTTTTACGACCTGCAACAGTGCACAGAAGGCTATCTGTGAGAGTGTATTATAAAAAACAGTATTAAGCAATATATATGAATATACATTGCATAAAGCAATCATTGCATAGTTCGATTTTCCCACAGAACGACATGACTGAATGATTATGTTGCTTGGTTAGCCTGCTGAGTGGAAGAGTATATACGTGATGCCTTCCCACCGTGATCAGACTTCAGCTTAATGGCTTGGTTTGGGACGCAAACGGCATTTCTCAAACAACAGACTAAAACTCCCACCCTCAACAAGGCACCTGGCCTTGCAATGGACCCACATCATCACTGGACCTAATAACAAGGAGTCCAATATCCAAGGTTCATTCTCCTGCAATTCTACCAGCATTGTATATGCCATCAAATGCTTACAATGCCTGTCCACTATCTGCATCAGAGACAATTTCTACATGCAAGAATGAATGAATGGAGATCTGATGTCAACTGCAGAAAGACACAAAAGCCTGTTGCAGAACACTTCAAACTTCCTTGAACACCCCATTGCTGACCTGGGTTGCTGTTCACAGGCAAAAAACCCTTTAAAAACCTGTTTGACTGAGACAATGCAGAACAAGAAGTCATCCACATACTGGACTGTGTTAAGTATAGTTTAAACAAGGACTACAGATTTTTATCTTTTTGTCTGGATTACCTTTTGTGATCCCTTTGTTCCTATGGGTTCTTTGCTTGTATGCAACTCACACCACTTCCCCTGCCTTCCTATCTATTGCATTTGAATCACTCACTCCATTTTATACTCTGCTCTGAGCTGTCCCTTCACAGCATCTGATGAAGTGGACTTAGGTTCATGATAGCTTGAATCTAGTTAGACCATAAAGGTGTGTATATCTACCCTGGCTAACAGGGCCGGTTCTTGGTCCAATACTGGTAGGGACTGGGAGGTGTACACAGCTAACATCTGCAATTCCTGAGCAGTGAGTTTTGTAACTGAGACTCCTGTGCAACTTGAAGAAATCCAGTTCACTGCTCCCTCTGGAACGTGCCTCCCTTTCTACTGCTATATTAGGTTGTAGTCATTCCTGAAAAGCAGGCCAAAGATACCCTGGAGCTCTACTGTTACATCTAGGTCGATGTCTTCACTCAGAGGGTGGCTAATATTCTCCAAAATGAAGGTGAAAGAAAACCTAAAATCAGGAGCAAAAGAGAGAGAAAGGAAAGCAGGGGCCAGAGAAGGAGAGCAAATAACAGACGACAAAAAAGCTGACGTGCTCAATACTTTTTCTTGCTTCTGTCTTCACAGAAAAAGTTAATGACGAGATGCTTAACACAGCTGATATTAGCAAGGGGTTAGGAGTGCAGGCCACAATAGGAGAGGAGGAAGTTAAAGAATATATTGGCTAGCTAGATATGCAAGGTTCTTCAGGTAAATCTGACACCTGTTATTAGACCAACTCAAATAGTTGCAAAAATTCTTCTTTGCAAGCTTTCAGGTATAAATACCCTTTGTCAAGCTGAGGAAGCACCTGCGGCTGGTGTGCGCTCTTCCTGGATGGAACGAACACAGGTTTCCTTCGCCAACCATGGTTTTGAGTATCCATGGTTAGTAGTCTGTATACCATTTTGGCTACCACGATATACAATTTTGAGTAATCACGGTTTTCCGTGGCCACACATCAGGCCACCAACCCCCTGGTCTTGCCCATGCCTCTCCTTCCTCACCGCCCCACAACCCCTGCTCCCCTGCTGGAGGTGGCCCCCAGCTCTGCCAGAGGTGCACATGGTGGCAGGGAGCTGCCCCACCCGCAGTGGAAGAGAACGGCAGGCCCACTCATTGCTGTACCCTGCTGGCCTGCTTCCCTCCCCTGCGCCCCAGCACAGCAGGGAGCAGAGAAGCCATGCAGGGATCTCCTTGCCTGCTGCTGCTCGCCCCGTGCTACCCCAGAGACATGCCTCCTGTGTCTGCTTCTGGTTTCGGAGGTGAAGACCCGTGCCACTGCCCTCAGTGCAGCCCTGTGTGCAAGAGGCGCGCGCCAAGGCAGTGCGGGGTGAGCAGATCCCCACATGGCTTCTCTGCTCCCTGCCGCGTCAGGTCGTGGAGGGGATAGCAGGGCAGCGGGCAACAGTAGGGAGCAGCAGCCCCAGCCAGGCTCATGGGAAAATCCAAGTCCGGCAGCTTGTCCAGGGGTGCGGGCGGGCAGCTCCCGCTGCTGCCGGGCTCGGACTGTCCCATGACCTGGCTTGGCCAGGGCCCCATGACCTGCTGACCGACCAATTGCACACTGCCAGAGGTGGGCACAAAACGCCTCCACTGTGCCATTCAGATAGCTGTGGGAGGAGAAAAACCCGCAGCGTGCTGTGTGCGGCCGGCCAGCATGCCCCTCCCCTCCCCTTTCTTTCCCCCTTGCCCAGGTAAGAGGCAAATGTGCTGGGGGAGATGCTGCCACTGCGCCCAGGGCGTGCTCCATGCCCACCTACCAGCACATATCCGCTATAACCTAAGTACCCCTAGGGGTACGCCTCTGCCCAGGTGACCACCCTGTGTGTTAAAGGTGTATAAAAATGATTTTTACTTACTATACTGCACAGTATTTCACATCCCTAACCCCATTTTACTCATAAGCCTTTAGTTTTGCCAACCATGGGAACTTTCCAGAACCTAACCCCTGTGGTTGGTGTGGGGAACCTGTAGTAAAGAGGCCAGGGGCTGGTATGCATGCAAGAAAGGCAGGCAGTGCAGAAGTCAACTGAGGAATCAGTGGGTGAGACAGGCTGGGGAGGGGAGAATGAATGAAGCTGATAGTGGAGAGCTACCTGGGGTGTCAGTTGTTAGGCAGGTGATAATGTGTCATAATTATAATATGTCCTTAGACCAACACAGCTACAACCCATACCCCTGTAAATCTGGATAATTAGATGCATTCAAGACAGATAGGTCTGACTGGCAGCACAGTCTGCGGAGATGAGAAGCCAGCAGTGGTGAAAGAACAGGTTAGGGACAATTTAGAAAAGCTGGATGTGTACACGTCCATGGAGCCAGACATGATACAATCAAGGATGCGGAGGGAGATGGCTGATGTGACTGCAGAGCTGCTGGTCATTATCTTTGATGACGAGGTGACTGGTTTTGTGGATGCGGAAACAGCAGTGGACTTGACTTTAGCAAGGCCTTGGATACTGTCTTGCACAACATTCTCATGAACAAGCTAAGGAAGTACAGGTTGGATGCATGGACTGTGAGGTGGATAGAAAACTGGCTGGGTGGGCAGGCTCAGAGGGTAGTAATCAATGGCTTGATGTCTAGTTGGCAGCAGTATCAAATGGAGTGCCCTGGGGGTCAGTCCTGGGGCTGGTTTTCTTCAGTATCTTCATCAATGGCCTGGAAGATGGGATGCAGTGCACCCTCAGCAAGTCTGCAGACAACAGCAAGCTGGGGGGAGTAGTAGTTACACCGGAGGGTAGGGCTAAGCTTCAGAGAGACCTAGACAAGTTGGAAAATTAGATCAAAAGAAATCACATGAGGTTCAGCAAGGACAAGTGCAACATCCTGCACTCAGGACAGAAGAAACCCATGCACCAGTACAGGCTGGGGATGACTGGCTAAGTATCAGATCTACTGAAAAGGATCTGGGGGCTACAGTGGACAAACTAAATATGAGCCAACAGTGTGCCCTTGTTGCCAAGAAGGCTAATGGATTAAGGGGAGTGTTCCTTCCCCTCTATTTGGCACTGGTAAGGCCACATCTGGAGTCCTGTGTCCAGTTTTGGGCCCCCACTACAGAAAGGATATGGACACATTGGAAAGCGTCTAGCAGAGGGCAATGAAAAAGGTTGGGGGGGGGGTTGAAGCACATGACTTGTGAGGAGAGGCAGAGGACACTGGGTTTATTTAGTTTGGAGAAGATAAGACTGAGGGGGCGATTTAATACCAGCCTTCAAATACCTTTGAGGGGTTGCAAAGAGCATCTCTAGACTGCTGTCAATGGTTGCAGATAACAGAACATGGAACAATGGTCTCAAGTCGCAGCAAGGGAAGTTAGGATTAGATATTAGGAAAAAACTTCTCACTAGGAGAGTAATAAAGCACTGAAACAGGTAACCCAGAGAGGTGGTGGAGTCTCCATCCCTGGGCGTATTTAAGACCAAGCTAGACAAAGTCTTGGCTGGGATGATCTAGTTGGGGACTGTCCCACTGAGTAAAGCTTTGGAGGTCACTTCCAACACTAATTTTCTACGATTCTATGACTAAAGCCATACTACAATGTTTATGGAACTAGATGAAGCAATGTCTGAACCAGTCATGACTGCCTTCATTAATTAATGAAGGACTGGGGAGTTTGGAGACATTTGGAGAAGGGAAATATGGGAGCTCTCTTTTAAAAGGAAAAAAAGGACCCACATTACACACCAGACAGCTTAACTGTGATTACCAGAAAGATTCTAGAGCAGATTATTTAATAAAGTATAAGCAGTGAAAGGAAAATAATTACTATAACCCAACAACTCAGAAGCACAGCAGTGGACAGGGATCTTGGAGTCATAGTTGACTCCAAGATCAACATGAGTCGTCAACGTGATGAAGTGGTCAGTAAAGCTAACTGCACTTCAACAAGCAGTAACAGATGCATGACAGCTAGAACCAGAGAGGTGATGCTTCCCTTCTATGCGGCACTGGCCAAGCCGCAGGTGGAGTACTGCATCCAGTTCTGGGTGCCCCACTTCGAGGGATGTGGCCAGCATGGAGAGGGTTCAGAGGAGGGCCACTCATATGGTTAGGGGCCTGCACACAAAGCCCTACGAGGTGAGATTGAGGGCCCTGGATCTCTTGCAAGAAAAGGCTGAGGGGGATCTCGTGGCTGCCTACACATTCATCAGGAGGAAGTGGGGGAGGGAAGGCAGCAAGGAATGAGACGCTGATCCAGGGCACCCCTTAGAATAACCAGGAACAATGGCCACAAACTGATGGAGAGCAGATTTAGGTTAGACATCAGGAAGAACTTCTTTACGGTGAGGGTTGCCCAAGTCTGGAAGGGGCTCCCAAGGGAGGTGGTGCTCTCCCCTACCTTGGGGGTCTTTAAGAGGAGGCTGGACATACACCTGCCTGCAGTCATCTAACTGCAGTGCTCTTTCCTGCGCAGGGCAGGAGGTTGGACTCAATGATCTGCTAAAGACACTTTTGACCCAAACATCTATGTATCTATTAACCCAGATTTATCTAGAACAAGTCTTATCAAACTAGTATTTCCTTACTGACATTATAGTGGGGCCGGTGGATAAAGGAGTAACGGTAGATGTAGCATACCTTTGCCTTAGTAGGATTTTTAGTACTCTCTCAAGTGACACTCTTAAACACTTGGGAAATACAGTCTAGATGAATTCACCATTAGGTGAACATAAGGAGTGATTGAGTAAAAGCTGCATTCGGTGATTATCTGCAGTACGTTGCTGAATTGGGAGCACTTGATTAAGTGAGGCCCTCCAGGAGTCTGTTTTGCATCTGGTTCTATTTTCTACTTAAAGTAAAGACTTGGATGAGGGTCTAGAGTAGAAGAGTCCCACCAGCAGCCTGCAAGGAGTTAACCTGCAACTCCCTGACTCCTGATCCAGGCACTGCTCCTGCTATTGCTCCTGGGTCTCTGGGCTCCCCCTCCAACTTCTGCTTCTTGCACCAACCTCCAGAGACAGGCTGATGAGATGGCAAAGCCCAGCCTGCAATGTCCAGAAAACCCATAGCGCAGGAGTTTGGAGGGTCTGAAGCATCTGCCCCACAGTGTGGCACAGCAGGGGAAGCACATGGCCTGGGGTGTGCGCATGTCCCAGATGCTCGTAAGTTGAGCAGCCCTGGTCTTGAGACATTTACAATTTGCAGATGACATCAGGTTGCATTGGGCTGGGTTACAAACAGCTGTCAGACAGGATCTAAATTCGCAATTACTTTGATACGCTGGAAAAATGTTCTGACAAACAAGATAAAAGTTGACATGCAGACACACTACTTTTAGGAAGTCTAATGCACAAATGCAAAATGGGAAATAAATGTTAGGGCAGCTAAGATACAGAAAAGGAACTGAAATTTATGTTACACTACAAAAATTTATGATTCAGCTTAATGCTGTTACAAAATCTCACTGTGGGAGATATTAACATTCGTGCTATATAAAACAGAGGATGCTGTTATTCCACACTACTTGGAGCAGATGAAGACTGAGGTGAAATACTGCAGTCAATTTTGGGCACCACTCTTTAAGAAAGTTGTAGACAGATAGGAAAGTGCGTGTCTGCAGCAGAGTAAAAGCAATGGCAAGAACTTCAGAAGGCACGGGATATGGGAACAGGTTGAAAAATATAGGTTTGTTTAGCCTAAAAGAAGAAAAGATTGAAAAGTGAGGGGGTCATGATTAACTGTTTTCAAATCTGAGGAGGAAGCATTGGCATCTTTGGGAGAGGGTTTGTGAGTGCCTGCTTCCTTTGGGCTTTGGGGATTGGTGTTGTTCTCTTGTCATCTTGCAGTGCTGTGTGAGGGAGCAAGCTGCTAACAGCTGCTGAAACTACAAGCTGTGAACATGTGTGAATAAAGGAGATGGGGCTATCCTAGAAAAAAAGGCAAAATCCTATAAATGTAAGCAGCAAGTGGGAGGGGGAAGGGACAGAGAGTGGAACTGGGGTGGTAGCTGATGGCCCTGCTTTGAAGTATTGCCTTACAGTCCAAAACAACTCTGATAAACTGGTAAAACAGTCTGAGCTCATTTGAATGAAATCAGAATGTGTGCTAAATACCGCATATAGGGGGAAACTCATTGGTTTCCCAAATCAAGCACAAATGTAAAGACAAACTGGCCAGGTTTCAATACTGCAGAACGGTACCTAGGGGTTAACAATGGACCACAAGCTGCAGATGAGCCAATGATGTGCGCTATTGCAGCAAAAAAGCCGACAGCATGCTGCATTATATTAACAGGAGTGTTACAAGTCATGGGAACTGATTTTTCTACTTTATCTGGCACTGGTGGGGCCTCATTTGGACTACTGTGTCCAGTTTTGGATGATGTACTTCAAGAAAGGTGAACAAACTGGAAACAGTCCAAAGAAGGGCAGCAAAAATTATCAGAGAACTAGAAAAAATGACTTACAAGGAAAGCTAGGAAGAATTAGGATTGGCCAGTCTGGAGAAGACAAAGACTAATGTGAATTATATAACCGGTCTTCAAATGCAAAAAGGACTGTTAATAAAAGAGATAGTGATTGACTAGTCCATGTTCACCATGGAAAGAACGGGAAGTAATTTTCTTAACTGACATGAGGGAAATGTAAGTTGGATATCAAGAAGGACTTTCTAAATGTGAGGGTGATTAAGCACTAGAATAGGTATCTTAGAGCAAGGGTTGGCAAACTTTCATCAATGGCAGGCTGAATTAACACATTTCAGTCCTAAAGCAAGTCACAGTCACTGCTGACCTGGCCACCACTGCTTCCCGTGCTGTCCCTCTGATGTAGCTGCCAATCGCCCCAACTGGGCACTGCTGACCTGTACTTTACAGAGGCTTTGAACCTCCACTGTTGGAAGTTTCCGAGGGCAGGCTGCACAAACAGTAGACTGGGATAGTTTAAATAGAAATGATCAGGCCTTGAATGGGTGGGTTGGACTAGATGCAGACCTCCCAAAATCATGCGATTCCATTAAAGGGAATGGTGACCAATTATTCACCATATCCAGTGACAAACCCATTTAAGTTGCAGCAAAGAAGGTTAGGTTAGGTAGAAAGAAAACTTACATTACATTTATAGTGCTATGAACTCCCTTGTAGTGCTCCAGAAAGCAAGCATATAGATATGTATGCAGTCTGTAGTGCAACAAAAAAAAGTGGATCTGCCACAAAAACGTTCCTCTCTCAAAGAGGAACTTTTTGGAAGTGAGACGTTTTGTAGCACTACATGTAATACTCATCAAGCTGCATGTAGTAGTACAGGGGACCAAGGGGCTAGGGGGAGCAGATGACTCTGACAACCTGCCACAGCAAGCTGTCAAAGAGCCCTGCCAGCACCCCACCGTCATGATGCAGCAGAGAACTGGCAACAGCCAGTGTTGTCACAGTACTGCTGGTGACAGGAATAGCTGCCACAGCCAGTGCAAGATCAGTTGTTGCCAATGCTCCAGTGGCAGCAGCACTGCAGGACCATTGCTGCTGGTGCTCTAATAGCACCAGTGCCAGTGGGAAGTCAACTCCACTCTTCCTCCCCACAGGGGCCATGGCAGCTCTTCTTCCTGCTACGGCACCCAAGGGAACAGCTGGAAGAGCTCCTATATCTGTGGGACAGGTGGTTGTGAAACAAGCTGCCACCTATCATAGGAGTGCCAAGAAAAGCCACTGATTACTGGCAGCCTGCTGGAGAGGACAGTCTGGCAGTGATCAGGCTCACTGGCTGGAGTGCTACAAAGCTGTGCTCTCCAGGCAGGGGGCAATTTTCTCCCCACCTCCACATCTGTGCACCGTCACAGTGCTCTATTTTTGTAGCACTGCAAAGTGCTGAGGCACTTAATAGTGCTACAAAGGAACGTGTGACCACAGCAGAGACACTACCAGAAATGGTTTAGGTATGCTTAATCCTGCCTCGGCACAGTACAAGAAAGGACTTGATAACCTCTTGAGGTCCCTTCTACCCCAATACTACTTTGACTTCTATGATAGAGGATATTTAAGGAATTACATGCCCACTGAAGTTTCTTTCCAATTTGCATGAGATGAGGCTGACAGATCCCGCGGCCATCTAGTTTGACTTTGGATACTATAGCTGCCCAAATCCTAATCCTGTTTTGGAACCCATACAACATTCGGATACGCCTTACATAAATCAGTTCCACACAGGTGAGTTACGCCTTGGATAAACAAGTATTTCCATTTAAATGTTATGCTTTTCAATGTCCTTGCTTACCTTTTTACCATTTTGTTATGAAAACCTATCAACATGAGCTTTGATTTATTTGTCCTAATATCTTTTAAATACAAATTCTGGACTCTAACTTTAAATACCCAGGCTAGTATATTTCACACTTATGTCAGAGGGAATATTCATGGTTGGTTCACATTTCTTCTACATTATGTAGAAATACAATTTTACAATATAAAGTAAGCTTTTAACCTCATTACTTTAGAAAAAAAATTAAATATATTGAGATGGTTGCAATGCCATGTACTTACCATCATTGTAGTCTTGATGATGATAAGAAATATGGTATCTTCGGGGATACGTCCCACCTTTTCCAAATTTCTCAAATATTGGGATGTCATACTCTATGCAGGATTTAAAAACAGAACAAAACACAATGCAGAGTTAAACACGAGGGAAATTTATGAACACAAACACTACGTGCATTGTAACATGTTAGTGCCTATTTCTAAGTAGGCACAAAATTACAGAAAAAATAAAAAAGTAAGCTTGCTCCATCATATAAAAGGAGAAAAAAAAAATCAATGCTAGACTTATTTTTTTCTTCAATTAGCAATTTTTTTTTAACATAGAAACCTATGACTTAAACAATTCCAGTCCAACAATTTGAAATGTGGGACCTTTTTTGGATAAAACTTTTGGTTTTTGGCCCATGTGCCCTGCACAGAGAACAAAAGAACCACTGCGATTTCTCTAAAATTCACTCTGGAAAGGCACCCAGAACGTATGGTATGGCCACATTTCTGGTCTACTTAACATTTCTTGAGTAAGAAGGGTTTGTTCCAGTGTCCTCTGAATTCAGGTGTTTGCTTGGCTTTCATCCAGCACTTCACAGATGACGTGATTGTTTGCAGAAGTAGGATGGGTCATGCAGTCTACTAAGACTGCCCAGAACTTCCTGTTATATAATCTAATTTTCAGTGACTTACAATTTTTGCAAAGTTTGAACCATTTGGGCAGATATTTACCACAAGGCTGTCTACATTAGGAATTTTACCCCATAAAAGATTATGGCCACAAAAATTCAGCAATTTTGGAGAACAAGTTTTGAGGAAAAGACTGTTCCAGAATTCTGGAGACCTTTTCTCTGAAATGCTTTAGCAATTCTAAACTTTGAAGATCTGAAATCTGGCAGTGGTGACCTGTGTCCCAAGGACAAGCCTTTTATTATCCCATAAAAATCCATATCTATTATAAGCTGTATATGTCTGGTACAGCATGCTCTCTGTAGCTGCAATCTCTATACATTCATTCCTACTGAGCATGCTGAAGCCAGTCACAGCTGCTACTGCTCATCAGCCTGCACAGGCATCTTTCCTTCAACTCATGCGTGATCAGACCGTGCACACAGTTCTTCAGAACAACCAAGCAAGCTCCAACCCATGGCTACCAGTGCCTAAGGGCTTTCCCTGCAATGACTACTCTGGACAGGGTACCAGAACTGAACTCCCTGCCCTGAGCACTGAGTCAGCATGGAGGAAGCAGCCAGCTAATTCAAATGCAGAAGGGACAGAAACCAGATGGAAAGTAGAAGGAAACAACTAGATTGGAAAAAGGAGGCTGAAAGAAATGGTACTGGAGATGGGAACAGAAACAGACTAGGAGGGGCATGAAGAGAGGGGAGATGGGAACTGAGAGGCAGATGGCTGGGTGGGGAAGCTCAAATGGCACAGGTGCTAGAGGCAGTGTGAGGCCATAAAATGCCATTTCTGTTTTTTTGTCAGATTGCTTTAAGGAAGTACACATCAAAACTACGTAGAAAAAAAGAACATAAAGGATAAAGACAAATTATTGGAAAGACCATAATTTAACTTTGCACAGGGAACCTTAGATGTATGTATTAGCACATTGTCTTTAATTACATGACCTTAGAGTGTTTTCTACAGGACTCTCATCCTGTTCAGTCCATAAAATGGTCTAGCTCTGGGGATAGATGAAGGCTGTATAGTAAAGAGGGTTCACATATGAAATTCCTTGGTCTCTTATTGCAGAAGCTGAAGAATAAGTAAGGCAGAGGATGACAAAGACTATGCGTCTAGGTCACATAGTTAAAGACAGCTGAATGCTGTCTTGGCAAATTGGATACTACTCCAGCTTCACCCACAGACTTCTGACAAAAATAAAATCCGTTGTCTCTGATCAACAGAAGTTCTGGGCGCACACAGCTATCAGCAAAGTCAATAGGTACAATTCCTTAAAATACAAGTAGTACTAATAATTGTATTCTTACAAGAGGACTGACTTAAGGTGGCATAAGGAAGCTGAATTCTGGCATAGCCAAACTGTTCATTTAGAACTAGACATTGCAACGTCAATATTCATTTAATAGTATTTTTGTGGGTACTATTTCGAATAACTTGCTAAGTACTTTAAAATCCCTAAAGATGAAAGTGCTTTTTAAATGCACATGAATATTCTGACATTTTTTCAGATAACGTAGACACTATTCACTTTCCCTTGCTCCTTCAAGCACAGAAGTTCAACAGACACTGAAAAAAGAAATTTCTGATCTATTGGACCAGCTTAATTATTAGCCAGCAAACTTCCTATTCCTGAGCTTCACTAGGGGCATGCTGCCTCAAAGTCGTTTTCATACTTAGCTAGCTGCAGCTAGTCTTGAAGGGTGTACAATTTGGATTCAAGCCAGGACTTGTTATGAAGAGAGTGTCAGATGTCATTTGATTGACGATCTCAAAGTTGGGAGAATTTCATTCTTAAACCTGGACCCCACTGCTCCACCAGAGCCTAAACCCACCAATTTATATGGCACAGCATAGAGTCCACAGTCTCTGGTATTTACATGAGTTGGATGGGATGAGGAATACACATTTTCATCCATCCCATGTACAGTGATTTCCTGTTAGAGAAGTTAAAAGCGCTTTACAAAGTAGGGGATCTTTATTTTACAGGTGGGGAAAATGAAGGCTCAAAAGGAGATTAAATGAGACCACCCAAAGCTACACAATAATTTAGTAATGGGCCAGGACAACAGCCCAGGTGCAATTCCCAGTCCTGATGCCCTATAAGACTGGTGCTAACTTTGAAAGAAAAACAAGAATGTGATACTGTGCATCTCATTCTGGGATATGCTACTTACAGAACATACACAATGAATGAAACTGGTGGTTTTACCTACCTGAGAATTCCTGATGATTATCTGGATAGCTCTGAGCCCGTGGCATCCGAGATTTGGGGTAGCTGTCTCTAAAATTGTAAAAACAGACAATATCCAAAATGTTACTGCAGTCAGAGGAATAAAGAAAGTAATTAAAATCTGTTTTGCAACTGCTGCAAAGAAACTAACTTTTAAATACCAAAGGTTATAATTGATACCTATAACGGATGCATCGTGCTTGATTTCATAGAAATCAAATGTCATTTGCTTTCAATAGGAAAGGAAGCAATAGACTGGTACTGAGCAATGTTGTGTGCAAATACACGAAGTAACGCTTGTGCAGCCACATGCAAGCTCCTATCTGCCATTTTCATAGCTAAACAAAACATTTGTTACAGGATAACATCTTTATTCAGAATTCATGGATCCTGTTTAAAAAAATTTCCCAAAGAAAAGCAGAGCCTTTCTATGTTTTCTTTGTACATTTCCTTTTTCCTGTCATGAAAATGAAGTGATTTCACAAAATTAAGAGCAATTTTTATGGAATCATTTGAGTGCTTTTCCTCATGTGACCGTATACTTTCTTACATAGAAGTGTATGTAAATCCTAGCTCCCAAGTAGGAACGAATGAGATTCCCAATTGGAAAGAACAACCAATTCCAGGACAGCACTTCCAAAACAAACCACCTCAGAGTCTTCTTTTTCCTAGGAAGATTTTCTTAACTAGCCATTACACGACAAAAAGGCAGGCAGCAAGCCCACCGCCCTACAAGGAGTCTTGGAATAAAGAAAGTAGTAAACTAGGGAAGGATGACAAGAGGATCTCTGGCTACATTTGGGCAAATCAGAACATTTCTAAGCAAAATGTGTTTTCATGGAATCTTAGTCAATCCAATCCAGTTTGCACTTCTCCAAGGGAAAAAAAAAAACCTCAAAAAGGGGGTAAAAGTAATAGAATGAGGTTAAAAAAAA
>JAGPOW010003687.1:0-27876 GCA_030014935.1 Caiman crocodilus
GCTTCCCAGCCAGTATGTGTGCTGGGGGTTGCCTCTCCCCAGATGCATCACCCTGCACTTGTCCACATTGAATCCCATCCTGTTCTTGTCTGCCCACTTATGCAGTTGGCCCAGATCCCTCTGCAGCCTCTCCCTCTCCTCCGGTGTCCCCACCTCAGCCCACAGTTTGGTGTCATCAGCAAACTTGGATACCAAACTGTTCCACTTGCTGTGGTACAATGCTAAGAAATGCTTGGGTGCACACAGAGCAGTACCAGCAGCACTTGCTCAGAATCACAAGTTACTTTGCTGCTGCAAGTTGTCCCCAGCTCCCCAGGAACTCAGCCCTTCCAGGTAGGCAGGGATCCTGGTTACAGGGAAGCACCTGCCTGAATAGCAAGTGTGAGGGGTTCAGTGCTTACTTGTTAAGGTTGACTCCTCCTCTGGCTTGTCCTCAACCACAGCCTCAAACACAGACTCTACCTGGGAGGAAAGACACAACAACGGCCATGACGACAACAGAAACCTCTGGCAGCCCACACTGGGTTGGGCCCAGGGGCTTGGACAGCAGGCTGGTGCTTACCCGGTCAAGACTGAGCACTCCGCTCTCATCCATGTTGAAGTGAGCTTTGATGCCTTTGGACTCGTAGTCGGAGTGCTTTCTGAAACTGTCCCCGACTCCTCTCAGCCGCACAGTCGTGAGATTCAGGGACCCAAAGATACTGGGAGCGGGGGGAGGGTGGAAAGAGAAACCAGGGCAATAGCAAGAGAAAGGAAAAAGGCCCGAGCATTAACAGGCTGAGCTGAAGAGGGGACGAGGGGTGGCTGCCCACAGCTCCATACCAGCTCCCACCCACTCACTCCAGGGCTTTTGATGGCTGTACTCCATTTGCAGCCCCACACACCAGCCGCATTAGCCAGAGTGTAGCCATGCCAGCATCTACAGTGTGGCACTTACTCCTTTATGCTCCCCTCTGACAGACGAGACCTGCTCCAACAGACCAGATAAAGCCAAGCACTTCTCCATGGTGTCCTGGGCTCAGTAAGCAAGCCAAGGAAGCAGGGACAGCCTGTAGAGGCAGCCCTTGCTGTGTGCTGGGGGAAAGGGATCAAGTGCTCAGAATCTTCCCTCTATCCCACGAATAGCTGCAAAAGCTGGCAACCAATTATCTCCCTGTTGCTCTCAGTTGTGACCTGGGGCTACTGGCTCTAAGAGACTAAGCTCTGCTCTTCCCAAGGTAGAGGTTCCCCCTTAACATCCATCCAACCCTCAGTCTCTAATGAAGCATCCAGGCACAAGGGGAGACTGCTCAGAGCTGCAGTGCAAATGCTGTGCACACCCTGGCATGCTCAAATCAATTCTGTCCTGTTGCTGTAGCAAAAACAGAGGGCATGCAGCTGCAGCTGAACTTCTCTGGCTGAGTCTGAGCAGCTGCTCGCTCATGCTCACCGTAGGTCATCCTGGCTCAGGAAAGACAGGTCCCCATAGTTAACGTAGAATTCGAAGTCATCTGTGTAGCGGTTGAATGTGATAACCTTGCGCTGTGGGTACGAGGCCATGCGCTGAAACAGGATCCGCTTGTTGTGCTTCAAGCTCTTGGACTTGTCCTCCTCCTCAACCTCCCGAGTGAACTCCACCTGCAGAACAGGCAAGGGAAAGCATCAGATGCCAATGGCAACACTTCCCTTCATGACGACTCCAACAAAAGGGGGTTTATAACATGTTTCTAAATACTGTGTCGCTTTGTTGTGTCCTACAGCACAAGGCCCCCTTCCTGCATGTGGCATCCCTCTCCCTTTGCAATGAAACCGCCACGTCTTTCTTATCCCCTCCCTGCCACATGAGGTTCCACAGCTCGCCTGAAAACCTGTCCCTTGCTGCCCCATGACACCCCCTCCCAGGAGAGGAGACCTGGGCTCACCTGGATGGGGAAAGTAGCTGCATCCCGTACTAGGAAGGGCTTGACCTTGAAGGCCTTGCTCAGAGCTGCTGCCTGGTAGACTGCACCCATTGCAGCTGCCTCATCAGCATTGATGTTCTTCCCCAGCTCTTCCCTGAAGCCAAGGGAAGAGAGATGTAAAAACTTCTGCCACCGACACAAACAGGAGGTTGGTGGGAGCTGGGTGCAGGCTGCCCCCTTGCTGCATACACTTACTTGCCCACAGCTTTTAGTAAAGTCTCTTGGACTTTGGGGACACGGGTGGCGCCTCCCACCAGAATCACCTGATCAACTTCGTCCTAGGAGTTTGGAAACAACCAGGTTGTGTTAAGAATGTATCTTTGCAAAAACAAGTCTACCGCTTCTTTCTCCCCTTTCCCCACCCCTGCCATTTCTCCAGTACTCTGCAGTCACACCATTTCTCCCAGTTTCAAAGGGCAGGGGGCCCAATACCAATGTTGTTCCTGGGGTAGCTCCTACAAAAGCTGGGCCTGAGAAAGTGATTGCTGTATAGGGACAGGTTACAAAGCACTCTCCAGGGCAGCACATTCAGCAAGGAATCAAAGCCAGACCAGACTCCATGTCAGAAGAGGCAGCCAGATAGGAAGAGGTAAAAGCCAAGGTTGTAAGACTTTGACCCCAAAGGCCTTGTGCTAACTCCTCAAGACAGCCAGAAGTAACTCTAGAATATGAAGGAACCTCCAATGTGTGCACTACACTGGGACATAGCCATGATCAGGAACAGGCCCAGGCCCCACAGGGGCACCAAGACAGGGGTACTCCTCTACCTACTCAGTTGGGAGGAAGTGCTGGAGCAGGGAACTGGGCCAATGTCAGAGATGTAGGAGAGGCTGGTGCTTGAGTCACTCGAGCCAAGTTTAAGGGCTTTTAAAAAGAAACAACAACAACACAAGCATGAGTCTTTGGTTTATGCGCAGCCAGTGCACTGCACAGGGGGACCACAAATAGCTGCTGAACAAAGCAGCAAACATCTTCTCCTTCTGCATCACCATCCTTGGGCCTCTCTAGACAAGCAGGAGCCTGCAACTGTCAGCAGACCACACTCAAATGGTAGCACTTGTGAGGGAGCAGCCCCTCAATGCCACGAACCACCACAGGACCTACCAGATTCATCTCTGCACTGCTCAGTGCCTGCAGCACCGGTCCAGGGACCCGCTGGAACAAATCAGAGCACAAGTCTTCAAACTCCTGCCTGGAAACCTTGGCCTTGAAGTCAACATCATCCAGGAGCCCCTCAACCTAGTCAGCAGGCCAGAAAGAAAAATTCAACACGCAATGTTACTACCACCTTCTAACCCATGTCTTGTTCCAACTCCTGCTCAGGTGCTGAGGTATCCCAATGCCACCGCTGATCTCAGGAATACAATCAGTGCCAACCCCTCTCTGTATACAGGAAGGACACGTGGTGCAGTGCCTGGGACAGAATAGGTGTCCAATCCCATGCATTGGTTAGCCATGCAGGAGCAGACCTCCCTCACCCCAACCAAGACCTAAGTTCTTAAAACAGCAAGAACATGAATGGGATGTCACTAACCCAGGCTCCCACCCAACCATACCGCCTCTCTGAGCCACTTCCATTGCATTTCCATTAACTTTGGCATCCCTTGAGCTGGGGCTGGGGCTTTCCATTGTCTTCACATTGCAGAGGGAAACAGCTCCTTCACCCTTGCCCTTCACGCAGGTCACCCCCATCCCAAGCAAGCAGGACATCCTGCTGCAGATGGTGGTACCTGGGCCATGTGGTCAGCATTGGCACTCAGGATAGTCTTCAGGCGGTTAGCCTCCTTCAACAGCTTGCCCATGGCCCGCAGGTTCTGCCGCACATCTTTTGAAGGTTGCTGCTGTTTGAAGAGCTTCACCAGGTAATCCCGGAGCCGAAGCTCCATCTCTAGCCCTCCCAGAGTGCGGTCAAATCTGGGAAAGAACAGGAACAAGGATTTAATCTTACTGATTACATTTTGCTTTCACCTAGATTTAGTCAGTCATGCAGGACAACAGGGATGAATAGCGGCCCACAACACTCAGTTATGAACCACTGTTAACAGACAGCAAATCTGCTCAGAAAAGACATTGTTTGAGCCAGCAAGAGAAATTCCCCACCTCAGACTGTGATCAGAAAAGTTTCCCTAATACGGTTAAGACCTAAATTTCTGAAGGTATTGAGCATTTTAAGAGTGAGAACTTACATTTCTAACTTGGTCTCAATATATTTCTCCCTAGGGACTAGCAGTTTAGACTTTAAGGGTGGACAGACACTTCCATGCACAGCTCCTATGCAGCCATGAACCTTCTTCTGTACCACTGCACCTTCTCACTTCCTTATCAAGTTTGAGGCAACAGCATTATGCCTTCTGCTTCCCTAAAAGGATGCCCAGTTTCCATAGACTCATGTGGGAAAAACTGTTAGAATAGCTGTTACTGCCACATTGCGCTGAATCAGAAATCAACAAATGTGCAGTCTGAACTCTTCTGCAAGCTCACTCTGCTGATGCTGCTTTGCTGACAGCGTTCGGTTGAAGGACTGCAAGTGAGAGAAGGGAACTAGCAATTTGACAGTCACCTAGGATAGACCTGAATGAAACCCATGCATCACAGAAAAGGCACAGACAAAGCCCCTAGGTTAGCCAAAGCTGAAAGGCCAGCTACAGATAATAAAGCTACTCAAACGAGGCTTGTAAGGAACAATGTATTGAAGGCTCTGCCACACCCCTGTCAGTTTTAGGGACGATCTGTACAAGCAGAGGCCACACATGTTATTTGCAGGTCAGCCTCCCCACACCAGACACTCTACTGGTCATCCCAACTTGTCCAGAATCTCATGTTCAAATGCTTTCTCTAAACCATTCTCTCTGCAGCACAGGAGCCCCGGGCATTGTTCTTACCCAACGCCTCGGATCTGCAGTTGAGGGTGAGTCCCCGAGTCCTTGGTCTTCACTGTCTGATACGTCACTATGGTGCACACAGTGCTTCCAGCTCCCATGTCATAAAACATTATATTCTGAAAAACAGAAGGCACAGAAGCTAAGACACCCCCTGGGCATACCCCACCCCCACCATGAACAGAAGGGAGATGGAAGAAAGGCTGGCATGTGACAGACACTGCCCACTCACTCCACGTGCTCCAGTCTATTGAGAGAGCGCAAATTGGCCACTTTGGTCAAACATCAGATTGCAGCAAGTGCCACAAGGACAAGACATGTTCACTAACCTAATTCTTTGTTTTACTCATGCTGCTAGTGTACGAAATGTGAAAGGAATCATTACTTTGTTCTCTGGGAATCTTCTGAATGTGAGGAAGCCCGTAGATTTTACAAACAGCTTCCCAGCCCCTTGAGAGAGCGGAACCAGGACAGTGCCTAGTTTTAAAGGTTGGAAAAGAACCTCCCAGTGTGACAGGGGTCTATAGAGCCCTGGGATCCTAACTCCTAGTGCCCTGCTCTTCCCCCTAAGGAATTTCCCCTTGCTTTGTACACGCACCTGAAAACAAAAGGTTTATTAAGGAACTTGCTGGGCAGCCATACTGGTTCTGCTTACAGACAGATCAATGACCATGGCAGAAACAGAAGCAACTAATAACTGCTCTTAATGAGACAGTCACATAGCCAGCCTTCGAGTCTAGGCATACCACCCACTCATTTCACGGGAAGCAAATCCAAGTCTCGAGCAGGGCCAAGGAGGTGATTCTCCCCCTCTATGCGGCACTGGTCAGGCTGCAGCTGGAGTACTGTGTCCAGCTCTGGGCACCACACTTCAGGAGGGATGTGGACAACATGGAGAGGGTCCAGAGGAGGGCCACCGGCATGATCGGGGGCAGCAGGGTGGGCCCTACGAGGAGAGGCTATCGGACCTGAATCTGTTCAGCCCCCACAAGAGAAGGCTGAGGGGGGATCTAGCAGCTGTTTACAAACTAGTCAGAGCAGACCAGCAGGCATTGTGGGAGTCCCTGTTCCCCCGAGCACTACCAGGAGTGACAAAAAATAATGGTCACAAGCTGGCAGAGGGCAGATTCAGACTAGATATCAGGAGGCGCTACTTCACAGTCAGGGCAGCTAGGACCTGGAACCAACTTCCAAGTGAAGTGGTGCTGGCTCCTACCCTGGGGGTCTTTAAGAGGAAGTTAGACGAACACCTTGCTGAGGTCATTTGACCCTAGTGCTCTTTCCTGTCATGACAGGGGGTCGAACTAGATGATCTACTCAGGTCCCTTCTGACCCTACTAACTATGAAACTATAAATGGCTTCACCAGCCCTCCCAAGTGGCACGTACCTGTGCTGTGGCATTGATTTCCTTCCTTCTGAACACCCCGTAGTTCAGTGCCACAGCAGTGTTATCATTGATCAGCTGCAAGACCTTCAAGTCTGCCATCTGAGCGGCATGGAGGACTGCCCTTCTCTCCGCCTGATTGAAGTAGGCTGGGACAGTGATCACTGCATCCTTGATGGGCTGTTCTGAAAGGCACGGAAGAGAAATAATTTTCCATGGGAAGGGCCAGAGCTGGGAGTCCCTATAATAGGGACATGCATGTAGCTATGGAGACTCCACCAGAAGTCACTGCTCCATATTAAACACTATGCCCATGTCAACCCTGGCAGAGCTCCACGGAAATCAGAGTTGGAAACAAATTAACTGACTTCATCTTAAACTAGTAAGACTTTAAAGATTCACTCAAAGCTACTACGCACCACTCTCTAATGGTTACTAACAAACATTTCATGACACAGACTTTAGAAATTAATCTGATCTTCAGGAATGCTGAAATCCCAGCCCTGTGGATACTGAACCTCTTTTCTGAGCTAAAGCCCCTTGTGCAAATATGTCTTGGGGCTGCTACCTGCATAGTGTGCACCCATTAAATACCTGCCTATAGCAAAGCAATTCAAACATGCCCATTTAATTCACCTGCATTTCTAGTGCTGCCACATTTCTAATTGACCACATTCCTCAGTGTTTTCCTGCTCCACACTAAATAGACCCAGTTCTTCCAGCCTTTCCCAATATTGTGTTTTCTAGACTTTTAGCATTTTTACTGCTCTCCTCTGGATTCCTTCCACTTTCCTCGCCACATATTTCTAGAAGTGTGATGAGAAAACTGGATGCAATATTCCAGGTGAGTTTTCATCAGTGCTTAATAGTGATGCTCATCTACAAGAAACAAGGCCAGGGCCCCAAGCTCATTTCATACTGGCCAAACAGCCCCTGAATGCAGCTCTTACTCTGTACTGACTTTGGGTTGGCTTAATCTGGTGGTCAAAGGGTGAAAACATCCAACCTTCTCTGTACAAAGACCCCCTCCATCTCCATTTAACCCGTGCGACTTGGACTGAAACATGAACTGATGCTGAAAAAAGACTGAACACCACACATACCTGCAAATTCCTCAGCCAGACTACGTGAATAGTTCAGGATCATGCCCAATATTTCTTCTGGAGAATACTGCATTTCTCTGAAAGTACAAACAACATCTCCAGTCAGGAGCCAATACGCACATTCAGCTGCAGAACAGGAGCTTTACAAAGCACCTGACAATGAAGAATCAATTATTAGCATGACAACCCAGGAGATCATGGAACTTGCCAAGTAAAAAAGCAACTGAAGAGCTAACTGAAAAATGAAATTGGCAAAGTCACTGTGAGAGCGAAGGGGGAAGGCTGGCAAGAGCCTGTTACCCATGACAGACCCAGCAGTAACCCATGGGAAGAGGACATCAATGAGCCATATCACTCAGGAAGGTTAATATTCAGTACTGAGAAATGGCATCAGGCTTTTGGCGATTCAGGTAGGCAACCACAGTCTACCAGAACAGTCACCCTTTTTCCCAGCTGCACAAGGGGCCACAAAAATCCATAAGTCAACACATCTCAGACGACAAAATGAAAAACAGGCAATGAGGTCACAACGCCGCTGTAGTGCTCTACGTCAAAGAGCAATACACATTCTCGATGATCAGGGTGGGCTCAGGAGGGGCAAACTGAGGCACTCTGGGTAAGAATGCAAGGGGGTCACAGGGAAAGGAACTGGATAGTGGGTATCTACGACAGACTGCCTCGTTGGGGTATGAGCTGGACTGTGAATTCTCAGGTCAGCTCACAGAGGCTGTAAAGTCAAGGGATATGGTTGTCATAGGTGACCTAAACTACCCAGACATCTGCTGGGAGAAGCAATCAGCCAGGTCTGACCGCTCACATAGATTCCTAGCCAGGATACAGGACCTCCACCTAACCCAGGAAGTGCGCAGCCCCACCAGGGGAAATGCCTTGCTGGACTTGATCCTTGCCACAGGCAACGACCTGGTGAGGAGTCTGCAGGTACTCGATCACCTGGGCAACAGTGATCATCGCCTGCTGGAATTTACTATACAGAGCAGGGTGGTGAAAGCAAACAGCAAGGCAGAGGTCCTCAACTTCAGGAGGGCCAACTTCAATGAACTGAGATTAGTAGGAGAGGCAATGGGGTCTCAGAGCTTCAGTGAGATGGGAGTCCAAGACAGGTGGTTGTTCATCAAGGAGATGATCCTCTGAGCTCAAAAGGAGTCGGTTCCAATGCGCACCAAGGCAGGCAGGAGTGCTAAAAAGCCCCCATGGCTCGGCAAAGGCAGCCAGGGATGCCCGAGGGCAAAAAAGGAGGTGTACAAACAGCGGAAGCAAGGGGCTATCACCAAGAAGGATTACACCTCCATTGGTCGTGAATGCAGGGAGGCTGTTAGGAAGGCCAAGACAGAGATGGAACTAGGGCTAGAGACCAGAATTAGGGATAACAAAAAGTCCTTTTTCAAATACGTAGGGAGTAAGAAGGCAGCACTGGGTAACGTGGGGCCCCTACAAGACAGGTTTGGCAATCTGATGATTGCAGCAAATGAAAACACTGACCTCTTTGCCTCCATATTCCTGAACAGCAACCGGGACATTTTCCCCACTAGGATTACGGAGGGACCCAAGGGAGGCACCGCCATGCCTAGGATCAAGGACGACCTAGTTAGGGATTTTTGGAGGGGCTGGACATGTTTAAATCAGTAGGTTCAAATGCTCTCCACCCGAGGGTGCTGAGGGAATTGGCGGGTGTCATAGCAGGGCCCCTGGCACAGCTTTATGAGCGCTTGTGGAGCTCTGGCCAGGTACCAAGGGATTGGAAAAGGGCCAATGTGGTCCTCATTTACAAGAAGGAGAGAAAGGAGGACCCTGGCAGTTATAAGCCAGTCAGTCTTACCTTGGTCCTTGGGAAGACCTTTGAGAAAATTATCAAGGAGCACATCTGCAAGGGGCCAGCAGGGGAGGTAGTGCTCAGGGGCAATCAACACGGGTTCATTGAGGGCAGGCCCTGCCTGACTAACTTGGTTTCTTTTTACAATCAGGTCACAAAGTCCCTGGATGAGGGCATCGAGGTGGATGTCATATTCCTGGACTTTAAGAAGGCCTTTGACAAGGTTTCCCACCACATTCTCTTAAAAAAAATTAAGCGACTGTGGCATTGATGCCTACACAGTCAGATGGGTGGCAAATCGGTTAGATGGCTGCACCCAGAGAGGTGGTGGATGGGTCTTTTCAATCTGGAACGATGTGGGCAGTGGGGTCCCCCAGGGCTCGGGCTCAGAGCCTGTACCGTTTCAACATCTTTATCAGCGATCTAGATGTGAGTGTGGAAAGCATGCTGTCTAAATTCACTGACGACACCAAGTTGTGGGGTGAGGTGCGCATGCTGCAGGGGAGGAAGAGAATCCAACTAGACCTAGATAGATTCAGAGGTGGGCAGATGAGAATAGGATGGGATTCAATACAGATAAGCACAGGGTACTGAATCTAGGGAGAAGGAACCAGCAACACACCTATAGGATGGGGAACACCCTTTTTGTCAACACGGTGGCAGAAAGGGATCTTGGAGTCATTGTTAACTGCAGGATGAACATGAGCCACCCATGCGAGGCAGCAATCAATAAGACTAACCAAACCTTGTGATGCATCTGTAGATGCATGACAAGCAGGACCAGGAGATGATCCTTCCCCTCTGTGAGACACTGGTCAGGCCACAGGTGGAATACTGTGTCCAGTTCTGGGCACCACACTTCGAGAGGGATGTGGCCAGCATCGAGAGGGTCCAGAGGAGGGCCATTCGCATGGTCAAAGAGCAGCGGGTCAGGCCCTACGAAAAGAGGCTAAAGCGCCTGAATCTATTCAGCCTCCACAAAAAAAGGCTGAGAGGGGATCTGGTGGCCATTTACCAACTCACCGGGGGAACCAGCAGAAATTGGGCGAAGCTCTGTTCACTTGGGCACCACTGGGGGTTACTAGAAATAACGGTCACAAATTGTTAGAGAGAGGTTTCAGGCGGGACATCAGGAGGCATTATTTTACAGTTAGGGCTGCCAGGCTCTGGACTGGGCTCCCAAGGGAGGTGGTGCTCTCCCCTACCTTGGGGGTCTTCAAGAGGAGGTTGGACAGATATCTGGCTCAGGTGTTATGACCCCAGCACTCGTTCCTGCCCCGGGCAGGGGGCTGGACCCAATGATCCGTTTAGGTTCCTTCCGACCCTAGGCACTATGAAATGATGAAACAAAGACCCCCAACATTGCACAGCAAAGTCCAAATGATGCCATCTGCATGGAGCAATCCAAAAGAACCAATAAAAAAACCTCTCAGGAACACTGCATGGGCACATGAACAAGCAGGAGTCTGGAAACAGACCCCACAGCTTCCTTCTCCAGGGCAGACAGCCAGGCACTGAGGCCACTGACAAAGGGCCAAGCACAGCAGTGAGACCTGAAACGTCAGCCCCTGGCCCCCAACGACAGGAATGAGACTTCTCTTCTTACACTTATCTTTACCAGAGATGTCATAGTCGTCACTGCTACCTTGGCAGCTGACAGGTGGGAGACTTCAAATCCAGGCAAGCCCTTTCCCAGAGAGAGGTGTCACGTGCAGTGTGTAGAGCCTGAAACAGCTCCCGCAGCATGAGACAAACTTCTTAACTCGGGCATTATTACCACAAAAGCCGTGCCAAGGATTTGTCTTGCCAGCACTGAGGGTCGGCTGCTTATGTGCCAAGGGAGACATTTCCCCAAAAGCTCAAAAAGGTAACAGCATAGCAACAAAAGCCTCTGGCTCTAGGTTTCTACAGTCACTTACTGCGACAGCTTGAAGATAGCAGTCTGTCTCCTCTCATCCTTCACCAGCTCGTGTTCTGGGAACCGCGAACGGTACAGCGTCACCTGGGGGTTATCCATGTGCTTGCCCAACAGGTCCTGGAAATACCTGAATGCTACCTTCGGGTGTTTTATGGACTGTGGAAAGACCAACAGAAAGTCACCAGACAAACCGGGGCTCTTTGCTCAATCTCAGACAGCTCAGATGCTTTCATATGACCCTCTCCCAGGTACCTCTTACTAAGCGTATGCACTTGGGGAAGGGTGTTTGTTATGGGAGCCAAAATTGTTGGAAAGCAGATATTTAGTCACAGGTACCAAGCACTTCCACAGAAGAAAGGATAAAGCAAGGCTCAAGAGGTCTGACCTGGACGCGTGTCACCAGGGAACGTGCAAATGGGGAAATGGGTTTTCCACGTGAGCAGCTGCGAAACAACCAAAGCACCCATTTCAGGGACCAGAAGTCTTACCATTCCCAGCGCGCTATCACCGAAGAGACGCTCATTTTCTTTCAGAGCCACAGTCACTGGTGTTTTCCTCCGTGATTCTCTAAGTAGGAAACAGCAATTAAGAAAAACAAAAACAAAAAGCAAACAACATTTGACACGGGGGAACAGCCGCCACAATGCAGACAGCATGTGTTTCATTCACAAGGACTGGAGATGATTCCTTGACAGGCATTTCCCATGCACCAGCTGGAAGATCGGTTTCCTGGACAGCCTGTTTCCCACTTTCTTACTGCTGATGGGGAAACCTCATTCCCCAAACTGAGACTGCCAAATTTGGGGTACAGGGAAGACAACCCACTCATTGCCCCTTCAACCTCCTAAAAGGGTGGGCAGTGGGGAGCAATGTCTGTGCTATTCTGTCCCCCTCCTGCCCTCTGCTTTTCACCACTGGGTGAAGTGACGCTCTTCTCTTGCTAAGCGCCAGCCCTTCTGCAGGACCAGCCCCTCATAGCGCTGCTCGGGTCAGCCCGGCAAGGCCGAGATCGGCCGAGGAGCTCCGGCTGCCTGTCTGCGTTAAGCAAACCTCCCCGCCGTCTCCCACCGTGAACAGCAGCAGGGCTGCAGCCCGGACACAACGAGCCCCGAGAAAACGAGCCTGAGCCCGAGGCACAACGCGCTCGCCCCAGGAGAACGCTCAGAGCTTACTTGTTCAGGACGATCTCCATAGGCACCCCGGGCTTCACAATCGCGATCTTCATTGACTCGCTGCCAAGGTCCACCGACATCACCGCCAGGGAGCCTGCAACGCAATGGGCGGCTCTGAACGACTCGCACGCGCAGCGCTCTGGCTCTAGCCAGCAAAGCCTCCCGGGCTGCTCTGGGCGAGGGCCCGACGCGGCCAAGCGGCCTCACGGACACGGGGAGCGCCCCGCGCCCCGAGCAGCCTGCCCCGCGCCGGCCGCGAGTGCGAATGCTGCGCGCCAAGGAGACCCCGGCATGCCAGTCCGGGCAGTGGGCACAGCCCACATCCAAGTCCCGGCCCCTCGGCCGGACGAGCCGGCCCCGGCCCCGGCCCCGGCCCCGGCCCCGCACGCACCGGCGGGCGGCAGCAGGCAGGTCAACAGCAGCAGCGCGGCCACGACCGCAGCGCAGAGGCCCAGCGGCGCCATCCGGGCGGCGGTTCCTCGGCGCGGCCCTAGCGGAAGCGGCTCAACCCGGCCCGGCAGCTCCACTGGCAGCAGCGCCGACCCCTCACGCACCGGCCAGACGCGGCGCGCGCTCATTGGCAGGGCCAGCACCGGCGCGCCAATCCGGGCCGCCGCGGCCGCCTATTGGGCCACGTTCGACCCGGCCGGAAGCGCTGCGCCCCGCGCCCCCGCCCTATTGGCCAGCGCCAAGCCACGCCCCCCCGAGTCCGAGCCGCGCGAGGCACGCCGGGACGGGAGCACGCGCATGCGCTCCGGGCCCCGGCGGCACGTGGCGGAGCTTCCCCCTCCCACCCCCCAGACGGCGCGGAGGAAAGAGGCGGGACCCGCGGGGCTGGTCGTAGCTTTATTGGCCCGGAGCCGCGGGAGGGGCGGGCCCAGGCGCACGTGCCGGGCGCTCCGCTCTCAGGGCCGCCCCGCAGCGGTCCGTGCCTAGCCCGCGCGGGCGGGGGCTCGGAGCCGGCTGGGCCGAGCCGCGTGCCCAGTCAGTCCGGAGCGGCGGCGGCGGAGCCCAGTTCCGCGCCTGGCTGGGCTCCCGCCCGTCTTTGGCAGCTCTCGCGTGGCACGTGGCAGCGCGCCGACCCGCCTCCGTTACAAAATAAAGTCTGGTCCGTGTAAAAGCCTCCGGGCCGCGCCGCGGGGGGAGCCGGGCGGGCGCGGGGTTGAGCACCTGTCGCTCCTCGGGGAGCAGCTGCAGCATGGAGCCAAGGACTCCGGCATGAAGTCCCCGCGCTCCAGCCCCCGGGCCGGCTCTGCCGTCACGTCCCGCAGCTCCGGGGAAGGCAAGATGCGGGGGCGGGCCGGGGCCGGCTCCCCTCAGTTCATGAACTGCGTGTATCCCTCGGCCCCCGTCACGATGACATCCATCCAGATCCGCATGGCCTCGGGCGATGGGGCCACCACGTAGTAGAGGCGGTCGTGGGTCTTGACGCAGAAGGTGAGCGCTGGGTTGGGGCTCTGCAGCGGACGAGACGGGAGAGAGCGGATGAGCGCGCGCATATAGGAAGGGTCCCGCGCGGGGCTTAGGCCTGTCCCCGCCAGCACAGCAGGTGCTCCGGTTCCGGCCACGCACGCTGCGCGGAGGGAGCGGCCCTGGCCTGTGGACCCCGGCGCAGCGAGCCGGGTGGGCAAGGCCTCCTGCTTGCCCCGGGGCCGCAGCCAAGCAGGAAGTGCAAAGACACCCGGCGTGACGCTGCACAGCTACAGGTGACCACGACGTTGCTGCTGGCCCAGGAGTGAGCTCTGCTTCTGGGGCAAGGAGGATGCCAAGGGCACCAAGGCATGAATGCCGGCAGCCGGGACCAGCCTCCTGTGGCACCTGCCTGTGGGCCCATGCCCGGGGGAGGCCGTGGGCACGGAGCCAGCGCTGCACTCAGGCCCCGGGTGTGCTGCTAGCAGGAGTCTGCACTGATGGGAGCAGGGTTTGGTTGAAGAGCAAGACGGCTGCTGGGCTCAGGTCAGGCCCCTGGGACAAGGGCAGCCCGTGCCCACCCGTGGGAAGTGTGCTGGGGGATAACTGATCATGCTTGGTGGACATGCCCGCAGCTCTGCCCAGGCAGGTGCCAGGCATTTGGGGGGCGGTGCCAGTGCCAGTCAGGCAGGCACTGACTGCCACAGCCCATGACGACTGGTGCAAGCAGGGGCATGAGACCCCCAGCCTTGCATGTGGCCTTGGCTTCCCCACCGGGCAACATGCACCTGTCACCCGTGGCTACCGTGTTCCCCATGTGCTGTAGGAGCTGCCTGGAGCAGAGGCAGGAAAAGCCCTGACCAGGCCAGCATTGCAGCCCTGTCTTCCCTATGACCCCATGGCCCTTTTGCCTCGGCCCCAGCTTCTGCCGCTGCCTTCTGGGCAGAAACTCGAGGCCACGCCTGGGCAGAAGCAGGCCCTGCGTGGGGCCCAAGCCCAGCTCCCTGCAGCCACGGGACAGGCTGGGTCCCTCACTGCATCTAGGGCTGAGCTGGCAGATGGATGGCAACACCTTCCCTCCTAGCACCCCCGTTCTGCTCAGTCCACCCCCACCCAGGGACGTGGTCCTGAACCCCACGGACACGTTATCCCATCAACACTTTGCTTCTAGGAATGGCTGTGCTCGCTTGTCCCTACCCCTACTCCTGCCAAGCTTCGGGTGCCAAAGGGGACCGTGCCATTTAGCCTGTCACTGCATCCTGCACAGCTGACCCCATCGCAGCTGACAGCAAAGCACCAGCTGCTCCACAGGAAGCTGCTCAACCCCAGAGCGTCCTGGGGATGCAGCGTGTCTGTAACCAGTTAAGAGAAATGTGCCTTGATCGCCATGTTGTTACAGCCGTGGCTGTAGCGGTGGGGCCAGCATCCCAAAGTGTGCTCTGCCCATCCACAGAAAGCCAAGTGCAAGACAGCAGCAGACTGCTGCGGAGCGGAGACCAGTATTCAGAGCGCAGGCTGTGGGGCACAGCAAGGCTCAACCTTTCCTGTGCAAAACCAACACACACACACCAGGGGCAGCCAGGCCAAGGCACCTGGCACACCAGAAAAAGAGGCAGGGACAGGCAAGCACACAGAGACAAACCTCTCTTCGGAAGCGAGTGGGGAGGATATCTGCTAGTTGCTAGAAGAAAACGAAGACAGGCGATTAGGAGAGTCTCTCAGCCCCTGGTCCCACGCCACAGCCCAGAAGCAGCTGTTAGCCGAGCAGAGGCTGTTAGAGGGGAGCACGCTGCTAGAGGCAGCCACACAGTGCAAGATCCCATCACAGGGATCTTCCTTTGACGGGCTCAGGCCACTGGCTCTGAGGCACCTGGAGCAGCGCACGGGCCAGTGGCTGGTAGGTGCCAGTGTCCTCACATGGTGACAGGATGCTGAAGCCAGCTCTGCTCACGAGCCCCAGTACTGCACTGTGCGCAGGGTGAGCTGCCGTCCACAGTCCAAGTGCCCGGGTGGTCACCCCTGCTCTCTTGAGCCCAGATGCCCCTGCTGCACCCTCAAGCAGCTGTCCTAATGAGAAGAGCAAATCTGGGGTCTGGCAGGACTGCAGCTCCATACAGCACAGCAGAGACCTGCCCCCGGGATGATGGGGATGCTGGAGCAGGGGTGCAGCTGGCCAGGTGCATCTCTCCTGGAGGTCATGCTCCCGCCTGACGACAATGGCAGCTTGCCCAACCACAGCAATGCTGCCAGGAGGCTGTGTGCACCTCACATACTGTCCCCAGGACACAGGGTCCCCCACAAGCTGTCTGCCTGTCTTGTCCTGCCAGCAGCGGCTCCACACGGCAGCTTGGGTGCAGCAGCTGGGTGTACCATGGGCTCTGCCTGCTTAGCTTCGCTCCCCAGCCCTCCTTGCAGTGCCATGCATGGCTCCTTTCCATGGCAGCCTTTTCAGCCCTTCGATTTGGCTGGAGAAAGAACCACTTGGCACTCAGGCCTGGCCCACGGACACGGCTGGCAACCTTGGCTCAGCTGTGCAGTGGCAGAGGGGAGCACTCAGGCTCGGGCCTGCTGTGCTTGGCAGTTTGAGGCCGGAGGGACATGGCTGTCCAGCTCCAGATGATAGGGATGGAAGAGCTGGGAGCACCTGGCAGGGGCTTGCTCCCTGGGACAGCCCTGTGGCCCGCCGCCAGAGCGGGAGCTCGGCCAAGAACCTCGTGCCCTTGGTCTTGGGTTAGCTGAAGCCAGCAGCAATGGCTAGGAGCTGCTGAAGCCCCCTGCCCAACTCCCTCTTGCAGCCCCTTTGTGTCCTGCCTCTGCCTCATGCTCCATCCCCAAGACGGGGCAGGGGTTCAGTCCTAACCGGGCTCGCTGCAGCAGCTGGAGGGCCCTGCTGTTAAGCACCATCACAGCATGGGTTAGGGAGTACCTGGCAGCCAAGGGTTAACGGGCACGGGGCGAGAGCCGTGTTAGTGCCAGTGCGGCCCGCGGGGGGTAGCGCGGGTGGATACGTACATTCGCTAGGCTGAGGTTGAAAAGTCCTTTCTGGTTAGGGGAGGAGAGAAAGGAGAAAGAGACAGCTGGGGAGTCTGGCGCAGTCATGCCGTCCAGCCCGCCCCTCCTCCCCAACAGCCCCAGGTTGCCCTGGGCACTGTGCCGCAGGACCCAAGCATCCTGGGCCAGGTCAGCCAGGTCCCACGTGCTGCTCCACCACCCTGCCCTCGTCCTCAGGCTAGGCCGGGCCCCCACAACACATCAGCATCTGGCAGCCCCTTCGCCCAGTAACATGCCAGCTCGTGTGCCCTTTGGCAGCAAGGGGGCAGGGTCCTCCCAGGACCAGCAAGAGTCCCCCTCTGGCTTCCCCTTAGGAGCACCCAGCACAAGGCAGGAGGTCAGGGACAGGAGCAACCGCAACGCAGAGGCCGCTTCTGGCACCTGGGTCAGGGGAGCACAGGCTGGGCTCCTGCACGTGGCTCTGCCTGGCTCATGGCCTGGGCCCCACACGCCACAGAGGACTCCACAGGGCCTGGCGCTGCCCCGCCGCACCCAGCTCTGGGCTGCAATGCAACAAGGCTCCATCCCCAGCCCTACTCCGTGGTCTTGCTGTGTCTGTCCAGCACCATGGCGTGCCTGCACCTCAGTGCCCTGCAGGACAGCACCATGCAACCTGCCTGAGCCCAGCTCGTGCTGAGGGCAGGACCCAGCCTCACCTTAGCAGCGCTGCGGAGATGGTCGTAATAAACCTCCTCTATGGCTTGAAAATAGATCACTCCCTTGAGCTTCGTCTCGTGTTTGTCTGCACAGGAAAGAAGGGAGGGGCCCGGTCAGCACTCGGCTTCACAGCGCAGGAGAGGGAGCGCCCCACCGGGCCTGTGCATCCCCATGCAGGAGCCCGCGCCAGGGCTTGGGCTGCCGCATGCCCACAGGGCAGGGAGGGGCGGACTGAGGCGCGGGCGGTGGATGGGGCTCTTACCAACGTAGTAGGAAACTGTGCGCTTCATGCGGTCGAAGACGAACCAGCGCTTCTTCCAGGACTTGATCTTGCCGCCCATCTTAACCAGGTAGCCCTTGCACATCTTCTCACTCAGGATGACATGGCAGCACGTGTCCACGCTGTGGCCCGAGGACTCGATGTGCAGCTTCAGGTCAAAGTCCTCCTTGCGAATGGGCAGGTACCTGGTGAGGGGCCGTGCCTGGGGAAGCAGCACGGCGTGGTGAGGACCAGCTCAGTGCATGCAGCAAGCACCCCGGGGCCACACAGACTCCAGCTCCAGCCTTCGGGGACCACCAGTGTGGCAGGCTCTGCTCTGCTGGGCACACAGAGCCAGGGATGCCTGTACCTGTCCCAGCCTCCCCTTCTCCCCCACACACGGCAGCCCAGACTTGCACCTCCACTTGGACCCAGCCCCACCTGGGAAAAGTGCTTCTCCCGCATCTTGACCTCCTTCTCGACCAGCTTCTGCCGCTGGGCCGTCTCATCCTGCAGCCGCCGCTCCAGCTGCTCCCGCCGCCGCCGCTCGTCCTCCAGGGCCTGTCGCCGCAGCTCCATCTCCCGCTCCTGCAGACGCAGCCACAGGCTCAGCCCACGCTGCGCTGCTGCTGGCATGGCCGCTGGCTCCCAGCAGCTGTGCAAGTGCAGGGGCCTGCCCCGTGGCATGTCACCACACTGCAGGCGCGGCCGGGCTGCGTGGAGCACACCCGCCCTGCCGAGGCACAGGGCCCCACTCACCCGTGACTCCATGAGGCGGGACTTCTCCGCATGGGCCTCCTTCAGCATCTTCTCCATCTCCTCGATCTTCCCCACCTCCATGCCGCTGGCACTGCAAGGCAAAGCTGGTGCCATCGGTTCTGGCCAGGAGCCCAGCAGCTCCACAGGGCTGGGAACCACTCCAACAGCCAGCAGCATCCTGGGCACAGGCTGAGCAGCCAGGACAGGTGAGCCCATGCCCAGGACTCGGAGCCAAGGGAGCAGGTCTGCATGTGTCCCTCCCTGACCTGGGCTCCCCAGGACAAGCAGACAGCAGCTTCTGCTGTGAGAGAACAGCCCCAGCTGCATTCAGAGACTAGGACCCCCAAACCTACCTGCCCCCCCCACCTGTCCTTCTGGGAATGAAGGCATCCCAGAGAGCTGACAGTGTGCCTGAGTGCCCAGGCCTCTGGCACCCTTCTGCAAGTCCTGGTCTTATTGCTGATGGATGGAGGACAGGACCCTGCCCCATGTGCCCTCACCTCAGGGCAGCGCAGGCACCAGAGTCCATCCAGGGAAATTCCCTTCATTCAAGCAGAGCCAGGACCTGCTGCAGGCCAGGCCATGCTGCAGCACTGGCACTGGGCACATTCTCTGGTGCCTTCAGTTTGCAGCCATAGAATCACTGGAGATGCGCCTCTGCCCTGGGGCTTTCCCAGGCCTACCCCACGCTGTCCTCCCATGCAGACGCTGGGAAGTTTCAGAGTCCATCAGCCCGGGGTCACTGCCGGCACTGCTGGGGGTGACTGCCATCAAGATTCCCAGGCATCGTGCCAGCCAGGGCCCCCAGCACTGGCCTCTGGAGCCCTGCACCTCTGAGTGCGTGCCCAGCTGGGCAGACATGGGCACCGGCACCCTGCCAGACCAGGTGTGCACGGACAGTGCTGCCTCTGTGTAGCGTCCCTTGCTGCGCTGGGGGATCCCACCCTATTAGTCTCGTTCTCATGCTCCCAAGGCCCTGAGTTTCGACTAAGGCCTCTTTCCAATGTCTCCTGCCTTGGCAGCTGTGAGACCTGCCTCTCCCAGCCCAAGCACTCATGTCTTTTCCAAGGACAGCAGCAGCTTGGGCAGTCCCCTGCTCCCAGAGGTGCTGGGCTGGGCCAGACTCTGCCGGGCCCTGCAGAGCAACCCAGACAGCCCTGAGCAGCAGCATGTGTAGAGCAGAGCGTGGTGGTGCACGTGGGATGAAGGATGGAAGCGGCTGAGATGAGGTGTCAAAGATGCTCAGAGATGGCTGCCCCCGCCTGACTGGCACCGACACTTCGTGAGCAACAGCCAGAGCCAGCGGCAGAGCCTGGCAGCAAGCCTGGACTGGCACAGCCTGCCAACGCCTCGGTCTGCAGGGGCTGGGAGGGAGTGGGATCCCCGGCTGTGTGTGGACACTGCTCCAGGGCCAGCTGCAGTGCGACAGGGCAAGGGGGTCCAGGGCTCGCCTAGTGCCAAGCGGCTGCCCCTGGCCACAGGGACCCCTCTCCTGCACAGGGCTGCCACTTGGGGCAGGGTGGGGCAGGCCCGGGTTACCTGGACATGTTATCGGGTGAGCAGGCTGAGTTGTTGCCGGTGGAGACACTGGTTTCCAGGCTGTCCGAGCTCTCCAGGCTGAGCGTGTCGTAGGCATGGTCGGGGTCCTCAGCCCGGGGCCCGAGGCCGTGCGGGGGGTGGTGATGGAGGATGGAGTGATGCATGAGCGGAGGGTAGGAGGGAGGGGGGAAGTGGGGCGGCCCGTGCAGGGCTTCCCACTGGGACTGCGCCTCAGCTGCCGCTTTCTGCTTCAGCTCCGCCAGGCGCCGCTTCTGCTCCTCTATCACCTGCTGACCTGCAGCTCCGGGGAACAAGAACAGAGGGCAGGTCACCGGGGAGGGCAGCACCAGGAGCGCCACAGCACAGCACAGGGGGCTGCAGCATCTGCGACTCCATGTTCAGTCGTGCGGGGCAGGATCAGCGGCATAGGGAGTGCATGGCCAGGCAGCACCTCCCGCCTGGGTGAGTCCTGTGGCAGCACTGTCCAGCAGGGCACGGCCGGCCTCCATCCTGGTGCCATCCTCCACCCTGCCGACCTGTGCACGTGTGCGTGCATGAGAGCCGGCTGCCAGCCAGAGTGCCTGTCCCTGATCTAGCACGGGAGTCTGTCCGTGCCCCATCTGTCTGTCTGTCCATCCACCCGGCAGGGCAGCCGCAGCGGCACGCGCCACTCTCCGCCAGGACTCGACCCCCTCCCGCAGCCCCACCCGGGAGGTGCCCCTGCCCCCGGCCTGGCCGGAGCGCTGCAGTTAGCGGAGTGAGTGCAATGGAGGCGGATGAGATGGGAGCCGCGGTTATGACCAGGTGCGGAAGCAAGGAAGTCCCCTGCTGCGGGTCTGGGACGCACATCATGGCCTGGTCCCAGCTTGTGCTCCCAGCCTGGGCCAGGCGGGTCTGACTGATGGTGCTGAGCACGGGCAGAGCACGCTGGCCCCGTGCCACTGGAGCCCAGCTCTTCCCAGCAGAGACCCTGCCTTTCCAGGCAATCCCCCACCCCAGATGCACACGCAGCCACAGCACCCTTCTAGGACCACAGCTTGCAGCCCAGGCTGCTCGCAGCTTGCACCTGCAGCAGCCACCCCGGGGCAGCTCTGCCTGCAGAGACGTGAGGAGTGGGGACAGCAGGGAGGTGCATGCGTCAGTCTGGCACGTGCAGGGCTGGGCAAAGCAGTCACGGTGGGAGCAGCCCAGTGCCGGGTTTGCCAGCCCCATGCTCCTTGTGCTCCGAGTTAGCAGGGGCCCCGTAGGCCTGGGAGACGGAGGGCTGCCAGGAGGCACACGGACAAAGCCAAGGTCCTGCAAGGGCTCCAGTACATGCTGGGGCAGGAGAGGGGACAAGCTTGAGCAAGGCAGGGGCATGGGATGCACCGGGCTCCTTCAGGCCCGCCTCTAGCATGGGGAAGCCGGGGCTACAGGAGCAAGGCTGCTGGCCTGAAGAGCACCAGCCCCAAATGCGCAGGGGCCAGCTAAGGCATCTCTCCAGCCCCGGTACACAGCACAGGGCAGCTCAGCACAGGGACAGCACACACTTGCACACATGGCTGCAGCCAGGCCCAGGCTGGCTGTGCCCCCTTGGCAGAGGGTATCAGGTGCCTTCAAGGAACAGCCAGCCATGCCGCTGCCCGGGCGCATCTGGGAGGCCAAGCCTTTCCAGGCATCTACCTGAGACATCGTCTAGCTGCAAGGGCTCCATGGGGAGCGAGCCAGCTGGAGACGCACCGTGCCATCAGGTGGAGAGAAGGGAGAAGCGAGAGACTGTGAGAGAGGCACTGCCCACCCTGACGGGGTCGGGAGACAAGCAGAGCAGGGGCTAGTAGCGCTGCCCCTGAGACCTGGCCTCACAGCCCTTCCACTAGCTCAGAAGGGCCCCCGTTCACGTCACGCCACGCTGCAATGGTTGGGCAGACTGGCAACGGCAGCCCTGCTGTGGCAGCAGGGAGCCTGGCCTTGGGGCCCCAGGCAGAGCCACGGCCTCTCCTGCCGAGCATGGGGCTGACAGTGCCCAGTGCAGCTGAACTGCGGCATCAGTGGGAAACCCCTCCTGCCACACGCCCAGCCCTGGCCACGGCCCCAGTCCTATCCCCAGCCTGGGTCAGCTACTCCAAGGGCACCCGGCCTCTTTGCAGGCCGGCCCTGGGCCTTCCCCTTGCTCCTCAGCCCCACTGGCAAGGGCCAGGTGGGGTTCAGAGCATGGTGGATGCAGGTCCGGGCCCCAGCAGGGCTTGGTCACGCAGGGCAGAGCCAAGTGCATCCCAGGGCCACCGACACCCAGGCCGAGGCTGGCTGGGGGCAGGAAGGTCTACAGCCCCGCAGGGATCGCTGTGGATCGTGTGCGTCTCCTCCTCCCCCAGCCCAGAGCAGTGCCGAGGAGCACGCAGAGCTCAGGCGCTGCAGCGCTTGGCTTGCCCGGACCCCCCGGCCCTGCTCCCGCTGCACCAGCTGTGCGAGCACACAGGGACCCGGGGCCAAGCTCATGCCCTTCAGGAGGGTGAAGCGGTGCCCAGCCCCGGTGAGGGCCTGTCCGCACTCCACTCGAGGGTGGGGGTGCCCATTGTGGCAGAGGAAAGGGGATGGAGTGCCTGGGGCTCGCAGGAGGGACTTGCCAAGGGTCAGTTGGGCCGAGTGCTGGGGACAGGCGGGAGCCCGGCCGCCCCACGAGGAGGCAGGTTCCAGCCCCAGCCCAGCCATGGTGTCGCTTGACTGCTCCCTGGGCAGGGTGCCCAGGCTTGGGCGCAGGCACTCACCTTTCTGCTGCAGCGCCCGCTGGCGCTTGGCCTCGATGTCCTGCAGCGTGGCTGTCAGGTTGCGGGGCAGGCTGCCCGTGCTGTTCTGTGGGTGCAGGGGGCCCTGGGGGCAAGAGACAGGATGAGGATGCCTTGCCTGACCCACCCCAGGCCTCTGACTTGCCCTGCCCACCAGGCCATGACCATGGTTTGGGGCAGAGCAGACCCACTGGCAGAGGTTGCCAGGGGGGACAGGGCCTCAGGTCCCACCGGCTGCCCGAGAGTCCCAGGGCAGCTCCCAAAGCAACGGGCCAGACCACATGCTGTGAGGAGGGCAAGACGGAGGCAGTGCTCCCTGTATCCCCTATACGCCAGCCCCCAGCCAGTACCTTTGGCGAGGAGCTGCGTCCCAGCGTGGCCACGCTGAGCTGAGAGGATGATGGGGCCCCGGCCCTGGCACATTGGAGCGAGCTGCTGCTGTCACTGTCCAGCTTGGCACGATAGACCTGGGCAGGAAACACTGCGACTCAGGTGGGTACAGAAGGACAGGGCACGGGCCCCGGCACCTGCTCACCAGTGTGGGACCCCCAGCATCCCTATGATGAGAGCTTCATGGCATGGGAGCCTCCCCGTCCCAGGGAGAGTGCCAGGGCTGCGGTGGGCTGTCGGGCGCCGGGTTGAGCAGGAGCTGGCTGAGGGGACAGGCCTGGAGCCAGCGCTGTGCCCAGGTGTGTGGGGCATGCAGCAGGAGCACGGGCACGGCAGTGCTGCCCTCCTGCTTTGCAGTGCCTCGTGAGGCCTGGCCCATCCAAGTGGACCAGCTGCTGCACACGCCTGCTCCAGGCAGACCCAGTCCCCACGGCTGAGCACGGGCACAGCAGCCTTTGCCTTTGGCTGCCTCGCACTCCCCTCTCTAATGGGGCCTTTATCCCTGGCAAATGGCCTGGAGCTGCCGTGGTCTGAGCCAAGGGGGTCTGCACCACTGCAGGGGAGAAGCTGGCCGGTACCCTGGCTGAGCCCATGGAGAGCGATGGAGCACAAAGGCGCCCAGCAAGCAGGTGGAGAGTCACGGAGGAGCTGGTCACCTCTGTACCAACCGCAGCCACCAGCTCCCGCCAGCGCACGTGTGAGCCAGCCCTGACTTGAGGCGCACGCACCCTCACACAGGACCCCGCACAGGTTCCAGCCGCGGCTGCGCGCTCTCGCTCCCCAGCAGGGCTTGCCCAGATGCCAGCCCTGGTGCTGGCGTCACAAGTAGCTCCGGGCTCGGACGAGACAAGCCTGGGGCTCCACTGGCAGGAGCCAGCTTGCCAAGGCACCCAGCAGATGCCAGAGGAGCCTGCGACATGGCATGGAGAAGCCTCGCCCCGGAGCAGGCACAGCTGAGCCAGGTGACAGGTGTGCCAGGCAGGGCCGGGCACCAGGAGATCCGAGCCTTGACCCCAGCTGGAGCGTTCCCGGTCCGAGGGAGCCAACCACAAATGTCCTTAGGGCTTGGGCCCTGGGGCCATCTCCTTTCCATCCCGCCACCGCTGCAGAGACTCAGGCCTCCCTAGCTCGTAGTCTGCCAGCACTGCCTTGGCCCTGGCCTTGTCCCACAGGGAGTTACCTGGAGCGGCTTTCGAGAGGAGTGAGCTTTAGCAGGAAGAGGAGGAGGGGAGGAGGGAGGAGAGGCAGGGGAGGAGGCCTCCATGCCAGCCATGACCTCCTCGTACCACTTCTCTAAATCGAGGGCCGGGAGCTGCCCTGGGCTCCCTGCAAGCTGCTTCTCCATCTGAAGAGAGAGGGGGCAGGAGACAGAAGACAGGACAGAGGGAGGAACAGCAGGGGCAGAGACACGGACAGAGAGAATGAAAACCAGCAGAGCCCTGCCCCAGCCCAGCCCTCCCCACACACGACGGGACCAGTGCTGCCTGGGGCCGCCCGAGCCAGCCCATCCCATCCCATCCCGCTGTCACCAGTCCCTGGCCTGGCGCTTCACTCTGCCAGGACAGCTCCAGGCGCCAGGCCCCATGGCCGTCACACCAGAGCTGGAGCAGGCACGTGCTGGGGAAGCAGCAGCTGTGATGCTCGATGCTGAGCCCAGGCTGCCCCGTTCAGGTGTCGCCAACTAACAGGGCAGGGCCCAGGGCCCGCGGCTCCGTCTGACAGGTGGGGGGAGCGGTGCCAGAGCAGGCAACGGCACAACGCTAACGCTGCAAGGCTGCAGCAAGGCCAGCGAGCAGCACCGAGGGGCTGGCTGGCCGGCCCGGGTGCTCTCCAGGAGCTGGAAGTGTCACAACCTGATGGGCTCAAAGCAGGGGCACGAGATCCACCCTTGGCAGCATCAGAGCTTCCTCTCAGGTGCCACGAGCCCCAATCCCTGCCAGCAGCTGCTGTTCCCCACAGAGAGCGCAGCGTGGAGGAAGGAGGGGGGTGGGGAGGCACAGACACAAACCTCTGCAGAGATGGAGGAAGAGCAGAGAGGCAGCGCAGGAGGAGGAAGGCAGCCTGCAGGTGAAGCAGCTCGAGGGGCGCAGCTGGCAGGGTGGTAGCCTGGGGTGGGAGCAGGAGGGGCCAGCACTGGGTTGGCCCTGGCGCTGCCCAGGATCCCTGAGAGCTGCTCAATGGTCACGTACTGGGCAGAGAGGAGAAGCAGATAAATGCCGTGGCTGGGGCAATGGGGGCCCGGCCGGCAAGGACAGTGGCCATCCTGGGGGCATTTCACTTTCTCGTGGAGGTCATGGAGCCCGTGTAACTGGCTAGCATCCCTTGCTCACCTGCCACCTGGCAGTGTGGAGCCATAGGTACACAGCTGCATGGCCTGGGCCTGCCCTTGTTGGTTATTTGTATTGACTTGGGGGACCCCTTACTGCTTCCAAGAGGGGTGGAGAGAGGCCAGGACAGGTGCAGTTGGCACTTCATGTGGTTCTGAGGAGCCACCTCTGTGCTCTGCAGCCCTGGCACAGGGATCCCTGCCTGATGGCATCCCACCACCCGTCCCCACTGAGCTTGGGCTGCTCCCATGTGCCTTGCCCCAGGGTGAAGCCCTCAGCCCATCCAAAGGACTGCAGCCCCCAGAAGCAAGCAACTGAGACATTAACTTATTTCACATCAGCCTTTCTGTCCCAGGCCCCAAGGCTGCTGCCCAAGAGACTGCAGGCCCCGTTGTAAAGGAGAGCAGAGGAGATGAAGCTGCTCCAGCCACCATCAGTGCAAGGGAGAGTCTTCCCTGAGCCCAGACCAGCGTGTAGCCAGGGGAGCGCAGAGTGGGGGAGTACAAGGCATTGCCTTCCCTGGACCGGTCAGGCTCACCCTAGCAGGGAAGCGACCCTGGGAGCTGCTCAGGCAGAGCAAGCCAGGGGCTGGGGGTGCGCAAGCACAAGAGCATGCTCGGAGCAGGTACCTCAGTGGCCATGGGAGGTACCGCAAGCAAGAGCGCACGGCACGCAGCAGCAGGGGCAGCAGCGGAAGCTTTAGTATCCAGGCCAGGGCCATACACGGTGCTGCAGAACCTGAAAACGTCAGACAGCCTCATGTACTCCTGGAGAGCCGCGGCAGAGAAGGAGGAGCAAAGTTAGACACAGGCCAGCGAACACCAACAGCCCTGCACGCCACCAGCCCCTTGCCTCAGGTGTCCCATGAGCCCAGCTGGACGCCCTGGCATATCCCCCTCCCTGGCCTCCGGCCCGGGAAATCCCCAGCCTGCCACCCCACATGCAGCCAAAGAGCTCTACACTGCAGACTCAGACCACAGCAGAGTCCTGCCAGCAGCCAGGGTGCCCCAGGGAAGGGCAGGGCAGGGCACGGCCTGGGCACCAGACCGGGAGTCTCTGTTGGCCCCACTGCTGTCTGCCCGGCTCTGTCTCAGATGCAGCCCCTGGCAGGGCACAGTCCAAATACCATGTGGGGGGTGCTCCCCACCTGCACCAGTGTGGCACATTTGGCCCTTGCGCTGCTGCCACTGCTATCCCTGCTGACTGGGGCAGAAGGGTCCCCAAGTCAGGCCACCTCCCCCAAGTCCAGCCTCCAGGTCCAGCTGCTCCTGCAGTGCTGAGGCCTGTGCCAGCGGCCCCAGGGCCACCCTCCCTTGCTGGGTGCAATGCACAAGCCCAAGGCAGTTTGAGACCAGGTGCCCGCAGCTCCTCTGGCATCTGAACGCAGCTCAGCTAGAGCCAGGCTGGCTGCCCAGCAGCACGTTCAGGGGGGAATGCAGGGAAGAGGGAACCGGAAACAGTGCATGGCCACCCGTACACACCAAACTCGATGCCGCCCTCAGGAGCACCCAACACCTGCCACGGGGAGGCAGCAGCAGCAGGGAGCTCTGGGGAGCCTGGCCACAGAGCTGCTCCTACAGTCAGCTCTTCAGACCCAAACCCTGGGGGCACCGGCATGCTGACCCCAGGAGTGTCTGGCTCCCCGCTGACGTGGGCTGGCTGCAGCATTAGGCATCTGTTGCCCAGTGTCATGAAGGGAGAGGTTTGCCAAAGAACCAGGCTGGCACTGGCAGAAGCCTGCCACCGAGCATTCCAGCCGTGCTGGCCAGCCTGTGCAGACACGGTGCCATGCGGTGCCCCCGTCACAGCCCTTACGAGATTTTCAGAGAAGCAGAAGTGGACAGGAGGCTGGTGGGGAGCGTGCAGGGGTGGGAAGCAGGCCCAAGGCACTTGCAAGGGAACAGCCTGTGGGACACACGGCCAGCTCCATGCAGCGGGCTCGCAGCAGGGAACAGGGCAAAGCACAGCTGCAAAGGAGAGGAGAGGAAGGTGTGGCTGGGCAGGTCAGGGAGCAGCTGCAGCCAGAAGCCACTGGGCCTGTCTGTGTTGCAGCCCAGGAGCTCTGAGGGTGCAGGGGAATTACTGGCTTGTTAGAGCAGAAATGCCCCTGGAGAGGACCACATCTGTGCCTGGCTGCAGGGTCTGTGAACCCGAGGCAACACAAGCCCATGGAGGGGAAGGGGCAGCCTTCCTGGCCCTGGACAAGCGGGAGTGGGCAGCAGCCTGGCACTGCTGTGTGCAGGCAGCGGGGCCACGAGCGAGCAAGCACATGCAGTTAGTCCTGTTACCTCTTGCATCGTGGGGCAGGAGCGGGCAGAAGAAGCAGCAGCTGAGGAAGCAGCGGCTCCGGGCAGGGGGGGCTGGGGCTGAGCTTCCTCCAGCAGGTCATAGTGCTCCGAGATATGAAGCGTGTCCTGCTGGAGGGAAAGGTCGTGAGGGCAAAGTGGACACACGCATTGTAAGACCCAAACAGCCCCAAGAGCCCCTTCCCTTC
>JAGPOW010003687.1:29786-44086 GCA_030014935.1 Caiman crocodilus
GAAGATGAAGCCGGTGAGCGGGCAGCAGGCACCAGCACAGAGAGCAGCGCAGGCCAGGGACCCCCCCGTGGGTGGACGTAGGCCAAGGGCCATTCCTCCGCCCTGCCAGCCCCCGGGCACACCTTTCTCCTGGCCACGCTGCGGTGACACTCGGCCTTGCTCTGCAGCAGCTGCTGGCTCACGGTCTCGCGCTCCTCCTCCAGGCGACTCTCCTTCTCCAGCTGCTGGAACTCCAGGTCCTCGAATGCCTTGGTCTGCATCTCCAGGGCCTCGGCCTCCTTCAAACACAGCGGCAGGGGCTCAGCCCGTGGAGCCCAGCACCCGCCTCCCTGCTAGGGACACCACCGCAGGGCAGGCGGGCTGAGGGTGCCAGTGCCCGGCTCTGCAGCAGGAGGGAGGGAGGCTCCGTGGGCCCCCACACCGGCGTAGCGCCGGGGCAGCACTGAGCATGTCAGCTGCTTCCCTGCCCCGCCAGCGCCCACGAGGCTGGGGCACTGCCAGGCAGAGGGCGAGGGCTGCCCTGCATGTCACCGCCCCCTGCTCTGCCCTCTGCCTAGCCCACCATCGCACAGGGCACTGCCTGGGTCTTGCTAATGCCACAGCACAAGGAGGGCCTGGGGGCGTGGGGGAGCCTGGCTCTGTCCAGTCCAGGGAGCACCAGCTCGACTCAGCTCAGACAGGCACAGACCCGGGGCAAGGACCCGCTGAGGCGCATGCAAAGCCGCACGGGCAGCGGGAGCCCGGGGCAGCGCGGCGCAGGGAGTCCCGGCAAGGGGGCTGGGCAGCGCCAGGGCGACCTGGCAGGAAAAGCCTGAGTGGAGGGCAAAGTGCAGCCCAGGGGCAGGGGGCTCAGCGGGGCTGGGGTGGCACCACGGTGGCCGGCCTGGGCAGCCAGACGAGCGCGTTGTCCAAGACAGCTGGGACTGGGGGAGTGTGTGCTGGTCAGCCACGGAATCCACCCCAGCCGATCCCCTGGGGCAACGGACCCCCAAGGACCCAAGTCAGACGCCATTAACCACCACCCTCAAAGCCTCCAGAGACCCCCAGCCCAAGCCAGACCTCGCTCCATCCCTGCACAGCGCCCGCTGGCAGCCGAATCAGAGCCCCGGCCCTGGGCACAGTGCGCCCCGCTGGGAGAGGGCTGGAGGCTGGCTGGGCACCGAGCCATCAGCACGCAGAGCCTGGGCCGCGGCGCTCAGTCCACTCCTCCCTGGAGCCTGGCAGCGCCTGGCAGGGCCGGCGGCCACCCAGGGTGACGTGTGGGGGCTGCACAAGCGCAGCCGTCATCTTGCAGCGCTCAGCTCATGCCAAGATAACCTGTCACAGGCCCACGGAGGCACAATGCTCCCGGGGCAGGGCTGAGCCTGGCATGAAGCCGCTGCCCTGCCCTGCCTCGCATGCAACAGCACCTCTGGGGCAGGCTGGGTGCACGCGGGGCCGCATGTTCCACGCCAGCAGCAGGGGTGCCCTGTCCGCTTGGGCAGCCACATGCTTCTGCTGAAGCCCCGGGGCTGCTCTGGCCACTGGCCACGCCTGCAGCACCCATGCACGATGCATGGGCCCCCGCACCAGGCAGCCAGGGCAGGCTGCCCTGGCCGAGTGAAGCGAGCAGGGCATGAAACGGCTGCGCATCCAGAGCTCCAGGTCAGGTCCTGCCAGCCAAAGTGCAGGGGCACAGTGCAGGAGCTGGGCTTGGCCAGGGCCTCTGCAGCTGGACTAACGACAGGGCCATCGCAGGGCCCAAGCCAGGGCGCTCCGTCCCCATGCAGACCTTCAGCTGGATGCTCCCTTCCTGGGCTGCCATGCCCATGCCAAGCGCTAGGCTCTGTGGCTGGGAATGCCGATCCCACTGAGGTGCAGGCCAACGGCGGGGCCCGCACCATGGGAAGGTCCAGACACATGCAGGGAGAGAGGCCAGATCTTGCCTGGAACATCCCAGCAAATGGGAAGTGTGCTGCACCGACAGTGACGTCACACGGACTGCACAACCGACGCGACCACAGGGCCGTAGGACCCGACACACAGGCATGTACAAACGCTCGTGCCCGTGGCTGGCCTGGTCTCCCGTGCCTGAGCTATGCCGTGTCCAGGACAGACGCCCCTGGGCAGCTGCTCCACCCAGAAAAGCTGACAGCAAGGCTCGGGCCCCCTTGGCAGGGCCGTCCCTTTAGCCAGCCCAGCGGCCCGTGAGCGGGTCCCGAGCTTGGACTGCAGCAGCTCCCCGACGCAACCTGCCTGCTCCGTGGCAGGGAGTGGGCCGGGGCAGAGGCCCCACTCCAGAGCAGCTCCTGACGGGGCTGAGCTCCAGGGGCACAGCCCTGCCCTGGCATCGCCCGCCGACTGGGCTCGATGGCAGAGCTGGCGCCGGCGCGGGGCGAGCAGCTCCCTGCTGCCCGGTGGGGCGAGTGGCGCACTTCCCGCTGGGGTTCGACCAGTCTGGCCCTCACACCCAGTTCCCCGTGCCAGGCAGCGGGCGTGCCGGGCTCCTCGCTCCTAGCATCCTGGAGAACGGAGGGGGCGAGGGGAGGCTACAGCCCTGCACAGAGAGGTGGAGAGGGCCACGACGCCTGCAGGCAGCAGAAGCCTTGCTCGCTCGGCCCAGCCACTGCTGTGCCAGCCCGACCATGCCGAGCTTACCAGTACCGCGCACCTGGGCGCCAGCCTCCTCCAGCCTGCGGTGCGGCCAGGCGGCTGGAGATGGAGACGCGAGCCTGGCGCTGGGGGAAGTGGGCCGTGGTCCCGAGGGCGGGTTAAACACTGACCCTTCTCATCTGGTCCTGTAACTGCTCCCGCATTGACTCAGGGCAGTTATCAAGCTGGCTCTTCGACTCATTGTAAAGCGCCTGGAGTTTCTCTAGCTCCTTCCTTTCAGCATCAACCTTTGCCCTCTCCTGAATCGGGGAAAACAACAAACAAAACACAAAAGAGAGAAAACACTTCTCAAATCCGCGCCATGCAGAAGCGGAGAATTAGACAGTGCTCAGGCAGGCAAGGTGCACAGGGCATCTTCCGGAAGATGAGAAAGCAGAAGCACGGACCCAGGGCTAGAGGGTTAACATGGTTACTGCTCCAGGCTGGATCTCGGTCTGCGTCTCAGGACAGAGGCTGAGCGGCGAGCACCACAGCCCAGGGGAGGTGCACAGGAGCCGGCTCTGGGCACGGCCTAGCCCGGGGCCGGCGCAGCCACGAGCAGGGGCACGCAGCAGCGCCAGGCATCCTCGCTGGCCTTCGGGACAAGTGTTTTACAGGGTGTAACAGCTCCAGCAACGCACCGAGTGTTTCAGCCACCCAAAGACGGGGGCAGGAAGGGCAGGTCAGGGCTGCACACCCCTCTGTGCAAAGGGGCGACGGGAGCGCTGACCGTGGAGACCGAGATCCAGCCCTGCTGCAGTTAATGCTGGGCCTGCGGGTCGTGCCGCAGCGAGTTAGTGACACAGCAGACCAAGGCGTGCTGGCCTGTTCTCCACGCCCCACGCAGGCGAGCTCTGCCGCTGCCCTCTGCCCTGCAGAGCGACACGACGCTGTGCTCAGAGAGGCTGGGCCTGCCAGGGTCTCGCCACCACCACCCAGAGCCGGGACGCAGCACCTGCGCCACGTGCCTGCCCCTTCCCCTGGTCCCTAAACGTCCTGCACTCTCATAGCCCCTGGAGGAGAGGGGCTGTTGCACCCATGTCCCAGGAGGGGAAACTGAGGCAAAGAAGGGAAGTGACTGACTCATCTCCTTCACTGAGTCAGCAGAACCAGAGCACAGGGGCCCTACTCACCAGAGCTGACCCCACGACAGCCCTCCCATCCCACACATGCTGCCCCACGTCCAGTCAGACTGTGGGGGTCCCTAAGCAGTGCCCAGAGCCCGGTCACAGCACAGGTTGGGGCCCGCAGGCTCGGACACAGCTGCTGGAGAAGCGCGGCTCTGCGGGGACTTTGCTACCTAACGTTTGGCTCCAGGGCAAGGGAGCAGGGAACTGGATTTCAAGTAGATGTCCCTGGATGCCCTCCCCTGGGTTGCTGCACTCCAAGTGACACTGTGCATGCACACATACACACATGCACACACACACACATACATGCCCCCTGCACACACACACTGCATGCACACGTGCGCGCACATGCCTATTCATAGCACAGAATTTTCCATGCCAGCCCAGCTAGTCACATCCACCGAGCTCAGTTGCTTCTCAGTGACAAAGGAATTCCTGGGCACTGATGCATGGCCCGTCCCTGCAGCCCCCTCCCGCCTGCCTCCCTTCAGCAGCCCCCAGGCACCGCCCTGACGGTAGAGGGCTGGCCGCTGGCGTGGTGTACAATGAGGCATGGCACAGAGCAGGAGGGCAACATGCCCAGCTAACGCACCCTGCACATGTGGGGAGAGGGGCAGGACGCAGCCCGGCTCTGAGAGCACCCCCAGTGCCCAGACTGCAGGCAGAGCTCGGGGGACAAGGCCCAGGGAACACGCCAGGCGGGGGCTCCCAGGCACAGGCACCTGGCAGTGAACACTGGTGCCGGCCAGAGGGCACAGGCAGGGGACTGGAGGATGCCTTCCCCGAGACCCTGTGACCACAGCACGTGGGCACTAGAGCTGTCCGGGGCAGCCAGGAGGTGGGGAGCAGCTGTGGGGCCGGGCAGGGCCAAGGATGGGGCCCCCAGGCCACAGCAATGGGGTTGTGTCAGGAGATCAGCCCGCCCTGGGCCCCAGGGCCTCCTCCAGCAGCACCCGGGCTGAACTCCAGCCAAGAAGCCTCAAATCAGGAGCACTATGTATGCCGGAGCAAGTCTCCCTTGCCTCGCACACCTGCAGCAGTATACCACTCACACGCATGCATGCACACGCGTGTCACATCAGCACGGACCCAGAGCACAAGGGGCGCTGTACCTGGCCCCCTCCGGCCTGGCCAGAAGACAAGTGTTAGGGAGACAAGGGGGCCCATGAGGAGCCGGGCCAATGGTTAGGTGAGACCCAGGCAGGCAGGCAGGCAGGGTTAGAGGCAGAGCTCAGAGGGTCAGAGCAGACCGGTTAGAGCGGCAAGAGATGGAGGCAGCGCAGACGTGGGAGCGTGGTCTCTCTGGGCTTCGTGCCCGGGCAGCCAGCGGCTACAAGCAAGGGCTCGTGGAAGGGCTGGAAGAATTTCAACAGAAGAAACGAGTCCCTGCAGCGCAGCTGGGGTGGCAGCGAGGAATCCCCGCAGGAGCCGGGCAAAGGTTCTCAGGAGCTGGGCAAGGAGCAAGGATGGGCCCGATCCTCACTCCAGCAACATGGCAGGCAGTCATGCCCCTGCCGCGCTTCCCCCTGTGGGGCTGGGCTGCCTGAGGGCGGCGAGGGGCTTCTTGGGGCAGAAGCCGACAGAGAGCAGGGCACTGCCTGGGGGCAGGACGGGAGGCTGCTGGGGCTCCACTGAGAGCATGGCCTCCAGGTCGGTCGGTCGGTCAGTCAGTCAGGTGTGCTTGCATTGCAGCGGGGCACAGCCCTTCCTCAGAGAACAGAGCAGACAGCAGGTGGGGAAGGGCCCAGGTGGAATCGCCTGCAAGCCCCAGGCCCCAGCCCCTTCCCTGCCTCCTGGAACCGGTCTCGGCTGAGCCGGGAATCCACAGCCCCATGACGTGTTTCTGGTCAAAGCCAGGCGATGCTTTGAACAGAGCAACCCAGTGCCCCAGCCTGAGAAACACCACAGCTGTCACCACCACATGCAGAGCTCCAGGCTCCACAGGGCGGACAGAGAACGGCGAGCTCATGACACCTCCTACACCAAGGCCACACACAGGAGGATGTGGGGTGCAGGCCCGGGACCCAGCTGCAGCTGACGGGAAAGCCCTGGCGAGGGCTCTGCCAGCAGAGTGGCTACCGAAGTGTGCCCCAAGCACTGAAAAGACCTGCACTCCCGTAGCAGCACCAAGGACGGGCAGCGCCAGCCCCAGACAGCCAGCAGCCCGTCTGCCCCGGACCAGGCACCCAGACAGAAGGAAGGGAAGGCGCCAAGGAGGGAGGGGCTGGCTCATGCCCCCGCACAGAACCGCAGCTCCCAAGGCTCTGCCCATGGCAGCGGCACATGGGAGACGCTCACGCAGCCAGGACAGCACCCCAGAGCAAGGGGCTCGGCCCCGGGGGACAAGTCCAGGGCACGCCATGCGGAGACCCCGCACCATTGTCCTCCAGGGTCAGCGCAGGCCGGCAGAGCAGCCTCCACAGTAGGGGTGCGTGAACAGGGCTCTCCAGCCGACAGGACCGAGCAAATGCACTGCAGCCGTTGCTTCCAGGTGAGAGGAGGCTCCGGCTGTGGGGTTTACCTTGTCGCGCTCCCTCTGGACGGCAGTGTCCAGGCTGGACAGCTTCTCCTGAAGCTGCTGAGCCATCTTCTGCTCCTGCTGCAGCTGCATCAACTCTGCCTCGCGCTCGCCCTGCACCAGAGCCCGCTCCATCTCCGCCTGTGCAGACAGACCCGGTCAGAGAAGCCCAGCAGCCTCTGGCCAGCCACCCGCCACGGCCATGGGGCCTGGAGCCCAGCAAGGCTCTGCTGGCAGACGGGGCATGGAGGGACCAGGGCTGTGGACCATGGCTCAGATTCTGCATGCTCAGGGCCCGTGCAAGCCCCTGGCCTGGGCCAGGCCACACCAGGCTGCAGGGCAGCTCTGACCCATGGGGGTCTACACCCAGACGATCACACAGGGGGAGGGTCTGGTCTGGTGCCTCCTACTCAACCTGTGGAGGGGCTGCAGGGGCCATGCTGGACCCTCAAGAGCAAGCCCCACAGGACCTGGAGGCAATGCCCTGGAGCCCCTGGCCGGGAGAACAGCCCCTGCACCCCTCCATGCACAGCGGCCCGTGGCCCCTCACCTCGCGGGACAACTCCTGCAGCTGCTGCTCCAACTCCTTTATGCAGCACTTGAGCTCATCCACTCGAGCCAGCACCTGCGCCCGCTCCTCCTCCAGCAGAGCTGCCTCCTTGGCCCTGCCCCCCGTGGACTCCTCGTGCTGCTGGCACAGATGGGGCAGCACTCAGCTGAGCTGCGCAAGGGACCTTGCAGGATCCCATGGCCCCTGCCACCCTTGCCACAATGCCAGGACAAAGGCAGTGGGTGCTGCAATGACCCTGTCACCAGCCCCCCACACAGTGCTCACCTGGCACATCCTGCCTGTGCCCCTGTTGTTGGCCTGGCAGCTCTGCCCAAGGCCCCTGGAGACCCTCCTCCCTGGGTCCCAGGGCCCTCGCCTCATGGTGGGTGCTCTCCCTGCCATGGGACGATCCCTCACCTCATGGTGGGTGCTCTCTGTGCTGCTGCACTCCTCCTTGAGATTCTCTTCATCCGACTTCTCCAGGTTCTCCATCATCTGACGGTGCATGAGGGGCTCCCCATGCTCCTCCAAGGAGTGCCCGAGGCCCAGGACAGCCAAGCTGGCTGAACCCTTGGAGGGCCGCCTGCCTGTCAGCGTGCCATCGCTGGGGAAGAGCCGGTGCGCATCGCCCACGTCTGCGGCCCCATCAGTGCGGCTGTACTCTGCACACAGGTTCAGGATAGTCTCCAGGCGCTGGCGCTCCTGCAGGGTGAGAGGGAATCAATCAGCAGGCTGCTCACAGTCGGGGGGCCTCGCTGACCCTCCAACACCACCCACCCCAGCAGATGTAGGTACCACTGCCTGGGACCCCCGACCTTGCCTTCAGCTTGGGGACACCACAGCCCATGCCGCAGCAATGCTACAATGGGATGAAACGTTGTCACGCCAGGCTGCGAGGACACCTTCCCAGACCCGGCACGCTCCGAACGGCACTGAGTCCCAGGCGGCCCACCCTGGGGTCTAGCTCCACGTCTGAGTCTGGCTGGCATGGGGCTGCTGAGCCCTGCTCTGAGACCATCACGGGAGCCCCAGGGCAGCCCGGCACAGGGCCCAGCAGACAGGGTGAGTGATTATATGTGGAACAGGATGAGCGCCCCAAAAGCCAGCCCCACGAGGCTCCCAATTCCCAGCAGGGCAGTGGCGCAGGCACTCACAAACGTGGCAGGTCCCAAATCCCTGGCTCTGCTCGGGGGCCTGCGTGGGCCTGACAGACGGGGCCAAGCACCGGGGCGGGGTCCGGACACCTGCTCAGCCCCAGCCGCAGCTCAGCCGGCCCCGTCCCGCACCACCTGGCCCTGCCTGTCACTGCCGGGACACCAGCCAGGCCTGCACGCCTCAGCCCTGGCCTGGGCGCGATGTGGCACGGTGCAGCGGCAGAAAGCTCTGCTGGGCACACCTGCTCGCCCCTGGCTGTCGTGGGGATGGCACCACATGGCAGCCACGGCCCAGAGCATGGAGACCTGGTCCCAGGAGCCCGATTTGGCCCAGGTGGAGTTGCAGCCCAGGCTATTCAGCAGCTGGGAGTCTGCGGCCGTGGGATAGACAGGCTCACCCGGGACACTGCACAGGGAGGGACCCCACCTGGCCTGAGTTAAACCCCAGCAGGCTGCATGGGGACGCTCCTGACACACGTCAGCTTCGACCAGTTCCACCTGGACCCAAACGCAACCAGCCTTGGCATGAAGCCTGACGCCCATCGCAGAGCACCTAAACCGTCACCTGGGCCCCAGCCCTGCCTGGGCCACTCCCTGCCCTGTGCCCCTACGCTCCCCCGCTCCTGCGCTGCACCCCCTGCATGCCCCTTGCCCACACACCAACTGCAACAACCAAACCTCAGCAGTGCCAGGCTGGCACCTTGGTCGCCCCAAGGGGCTCAGTCCTGCAGTCGCAGGGCCCATGCTGCCCAGGCCCCATGGCACCCCAGGGCACGGCAGGGCACAGGTCCTGTGCATACATCCATGCCTGGGGAGGTGGGAAGGTGCACGCACATGCACACACACATGCGTGCACACACATACTTGCTGCACACCCCACAAGCCTGCTGAGCAAGGCAGGAGGCTCCTGGGCTGGCTCATCACGGAGACGCGTGCCTACGTGACGCAGCGTGCCCTGCACAGCCTGGCCGCACCCTGGCCAGATGTGCCTCAGAGCCATCTCTGTCTGCTGGCGCCAGGCCAGGGTGCTCCCACGCCGCGGGAAGGACTCTGCCCATAGCGCCCGGCAAGGACGCTGGTCTGCACCGCAGGCGGCGGGCAGGCCCATGTGCTGGGGCAACGGCAGGACCGGGGGGCTGCCCTGAGCGCCTGGCTCTAGGTGTCTGCCATGCAGCACTCAACCCCAGGCCCTGTCCCAGCAGCCCAGCCCCAAGCGCTGCTTCCCCTCTCGTCAGGTGGCGGGGCTAGTCCCAGAAGCGCTTCTCCCCCTTTCACGGGGCTGGGCATGGGAGTGACCCCCTGCCCGGCAGATGCAGACGCAGACGCAGCTCCTGCGACCCGAGGCTGCGGGAGGAGGCAGGCGCTCCGCCAGACACAGGGGCACATGCCTGCGTCTCCCCAGAGTCCCCGGGGGACCCTGCTGGCTTGGGGAGCCGGGGGTCCAGCCGCTCAGGCACTGGCCGCACTGCACAGATGCTGCTGCCAACTCCCGCACAGGTCAAGTGCCCGAGTGAGGTCACCGAGGAGCCCAGCTGGCGGCACCGGGCCTGGCCGGCTCCGTGCAGGGGGCGGGGATGGAGCGGCACGCGTGCCGGGGACGGCTCCAGGGCAGTGAGTGCCAGGCACAGCATCACCGTGGCCCTGCCCGAGGCTGGCAGCACAGGGACGGCTTCGTCCCGCACCTGCTGCAGACGCGGCCCCACCCCACGGGAACAGCCACGGCCAGGCCAGCCCCGCGGGGGAGGAAGGGGCGCTGGGCAGAGCCCTACTCCTTCCTGCCCTGCCTGCCCGCATGTCTCCAGCGAGGTCGGGGTGCCCCCGGCAGGCCCCAGCGCCACGTACTCACGGCGGGGTCCTGCCCTCTTCCACGGTGCCCATCCAGGCCCTTTCACCCTCCCGCCTACCTGCGCTCAGCACCGCCCGCGCAGGAGCCCGCCCGCGGGGCACGTGACCGGGCAGCAGCCGGAGACAGACTAATTACAGAGCCAGCCGCGCGGGGCTGGAGCGCCCGGCACGCACAAGCCCGGGGCTATTTCTGGACAGTGAATCAGGCCGTCTGAGAGCAAACTGAGTCAGTGCTGAGTAAACAGCCTCCTCCCCCACTGCCAGCCACTGCCCCCACTGGCAGCGGCCCCCACCCACGGCCGCGCTCCTGCGGCGTGGGCCCGGCCCGGGAAGGGGAGCAGGTGTCGTAGGTCAGAGCCAGGACGCCCGGCCCATGCCCTGGACTCGCGGTGCCGTGCTAGGCAGGCACCCTGCACCCACCCCCATGCTGCAGCCTCTGAGGGGTGTCTGCTTGGTGCCCGCACCCCCAGGCCCCACGGCAGCGCCCACGTCGCCCGGGCCCCACCCCTGCCCTGGAACAACTCTAAATATAGGGACGCTGCGCCTGCAAGGCCTCCGGCAGCCCGGGGAAGCTCTGCCCCATGCGCGCACTGCAATTACCAAGGCCAGGAAGCTAACCACCAGGGCCAGATGCTTGGCTCCCTGCCCCACTGCCCCCACGCTCGCATTCCCCTGGCCTTGGTCGCAGCACAGCCCTCGCAGAGAGGGCCCTGCCCCCCGCTCCCGGCCTTGCAGCCCAGGGCTCGGCCCCAGGAGCATCCGCACAAGCAGCGCCCACCGGGGACGGGGGCAGGGGGTGGCTGGGGGCCACCCACGCAGCCCTCGGCACTCAGCCACCAACTTCGACCGCCGGCTGGGCGAGGCCACAGCAGCTGCCACTTACGGCACAGACCCCCACCCTCTCCAGGGGACCCCCCAGGAGCGGCTCAGCCGCTGCCCGGCTCCAAGCCGCCCGGCACGATCGTGCCTCTCCAGAGATGCAGGCTCGCCCCAGCAGCCGGCGTGACCCTGGCACGTCTACAAGGCCGGCCTCGTGCGCCGGCCAGGCACGAGCACAGCCTGAACCGACCACGCCGCCTCTGCCCCCGGCCCCTCCGCCGATGCCCCCGCGCCCCCTCACCAAGCGCTCCATCTCCTGCTCCCGCAGCCGCTCCTCGCGCTGGCGCCGGTGGTACTCCAGCAGCTCGTCCTCATTGCCGCTGACCTCCGTGATGCTGTTCTTGCGCTCCCGCGCACCCGCCGGCAGCCGCAAGTCCCCCGACAGCTTCCTCTGCGCACGGGGGCTCTGGCGGGGCGAGGGCACAGCCAGCGAGCCCAGGCTGTAGGCCGGAGTCAGGGTGCCACCAAAGCTGGGCCTGCGCGGGGCAGGCAGCTCCGCCGGGAAGGTGGGCGAGGGGCTCCGTGCTCGCACGTTCCTCCCTGCTGCAGCCAACGAGGCGAAGGACGAGGCATCCTCGTGTCTCTCCAGTGGCCCGGATCCCTTGCGCCGGCCCCGGGGGCTCTCGGGGACCTCCCTGGCCGGCCTGGCCTGCGGCACGGGGCTCTCCGGCGTGGTGCGGGCATGGGCAGACGGGCCAGAGGGCAGGGGCGCGGCGCGGCGCGGCAGGGACGGGCTGAGGGGAGGCAGCTCCCTCATGCTCTCCCCGCCTCGCCGGCCCAGCCGGGGGCTCTCGGGGGGCTGCAGGGACCGGCCGCCCTGGTTGACATGCACGAAGCCAGCAGCCTCCACGGGCTGGAAGGCCCTCGCCAAGCCCTGGCGGGAAGGGCTGGGGTCCAGGGGCCTGTCGGTGCCGGGGGGCTCCCGGCCCTCTCGGAAGGGGCTGGGCGGGCGCTCCTGCAGGGCCCCCATCTTCAGCCTCTGGGCAGGCGGGCCCTGGAGCTTGGGCACCGGCTGGGGGCTGCTGGGGACGCTGGCGGGTTGGCCGCGGGAGCCCCCGCCCGCAAAGTCGCTCAGGCTCGCAGGCGCCAGGGGCCCGGGGGCGCCCAGCTGCAGACTCTCACCGGCTCTCCAGGCCTCGGGGCGGGGGGCGCGCCTGCTGGGCGTGGGGCTCGGGGGGCTGCCCTGCACGGCCCCGCGCTGCATCCTGGGGCTCCCCTCGAGGCTCGGGGCCGCCCCGCCGCTGCGCAGGTCCCGGCCGCAGCCCCCGTAGGGAGGGGGGGGCGGGCGCTGCAGCGGGGGCTGCATGGCGAGGTTGAAGCTGGAGGAGCGCACGGGCACCACGGGCGGGGTGGCGGGGCCCTGCTCCTGGCTGCTGGGCGAGGGGCTGGTGTAGCTGCCGCTGCTGGCGGGGGACGAGAGCGGGGAGAAGGGCGGGGAGGTGTTGTCGTAGCTGGAGCCCACGGACGTGGCCCCGGGGCTCAGGGGTGGCGACAGGAAGTAGCGCCCGCCCCCGTTCACCACGGGGGACTCGGGGGACCGGGCTCCGGCAGAGAGCTTCTTGCTGGGGGCCCCCGGCTCCTCCCGCGCCAGGGAGTCCATGATGTCCTGCAGGTCCTTCTCGATGGAGCTGACCAGGGAGCTGTGGCTGGGCCGCGGCCGCTCGCCCAGCCCCTGCGGCAGCTCGCCCGGGGGCAGCGCGTGGTCGCCGTTCACGAGGCCGTCCGGCTCTGCGGGAGACACGGGAGCACGCGTTAGCCCCGCAGGCCCAGCCCGCGCACGCCCCTGCTCCCGCACCCGCGGCGGCTCCCGGGCCAGCCCAGAACAGAGCGCGAGCCGGGGCTGCTCCGCGGCCTCGTCCAGCCCCGCTGCCCGCCTCCCCCGCGGCTGCAGCGCTGCGCAGGCGGGCGAGCGCGCCGTCCGCTCCGGCAGGGAACCCGTGCCTGCCCCTGCCAGGCCGCCCGCACCGCATCGCCGGAGGGACGCGTGCGCCTCTGTCCACGGCAGCCACAGCGGCAGGGGCTCGGACTGGAAGGACGGAGGGAGCCACGTGCAGGTGCCCGCGGGCTCTTCTCCGGCGCCCACCCCCGAGTCCACGCGGAGGCCTGGCTGCCGCGGTCGGGGTCCCAGGACCCCAGAGAGCAGGCTCTGGCCAGGCCACCCTGCTTGGGCCCGGGGGCAGCGTCAGGCAGCCACGGGAGGCTTCGCTCCCCGTCGTGGGCTCAGACCCTGGGCAGGCGCCCCCTCACCTGCACCCCACGCCGGGGGCTCCCCGCGAGCCGCCCCCCTCCCGGGGATCACGTTGCCGTAACTAGCCAGGTGTCCTGCTGGCTCTATTGCCCGGGCAACCGGCACGTGACCGCTCCTCGCAGCGCAGCCCCGGCTCCCGGCTTGCCGTGGCCTCGCTCCGGGGGGAGGAAGGGGTGTCTCTGGGCCTGCCGCACGCAGCAGGCGGGCAAGGTCTGTTGTGTCTTCCCGGCCACAATAATCAGCCCTGGGGCGGCCTGACCGTTCCTCCGCAGCCTCTCAGACAAAACCAAGCCCAGAGAGGCGGGGAGGAAGGAAGCCGTGCCCAAGCAGGAGCAGGCGGCTCCAGGCACGGACCAAGCGGGCCTCTGCCTTCCTCAGGGAGGGGAGGTCCAGCCTGTAGGACCCCCTCCAGGGGCCGGGGCCGGACTGGACAGGCCGCGCAGGCTGGGCCGGGGCGGTCGTGAGCACCCCTGCAGCCTGGGCCAGCCGCGCACGCACAAGCTCAGGCCAAAGCCAGAGTAGCTCGCCCAGGGCCCTGGCGCCTGCAGCTCTCGCCACGCTGCCAAGCTGCAGCACTTGTCAGACACGGTCAGATCCCACCGGCACCGCGGCTGTCACTAATAATGGAGAAGGGCCACAAAGGGGGAGGAGGAGAACCAGGGATGCAGCCGCCATGGAAAAACCCAACGGGGAGCACTGCGGGACCCGCTGTCTGGACGACGGGACGAGCTCCCGGCACACAGCCGCAGCAGGGGCTGAACTGACAGGCAGAGCCGTGGCCTGACAGCCAGTCCCAACAGGAGCGGGGAGCGATCGGTTGGTAAAGGAGCTCATCGGTGCCGGGCAGACCGAGGCTCGGCGTGCTCCCGCTGCACCAGCTCCGGGGGACGCGAGCCCCTGCCCGTGGCCGGGCACCGATCGCAGCAGCGCGCCCAGGGAGAGGGAGCTCCCTGCACACGTGACCCTGGCAGCCTCGCCAGCCCTGGAAAGTAGGTCAGGACCGGAGCGCTGCGCATGGCACAGTGGGGCCGCGTGACTCACCAGGGTAGTGCCGGGCCTGGCAGCAGACCCTGGAGTCCAGTTCCCAGCCCCCCGGGGCACACGGGCAAGGCAGGGAGCCAGGGAGAGCCAAGCCATGGGTCGCGCGCACAGCAGGGAGCCAGCACTTGCCACCCGCAGCAGGCAGACCCCCTGACACCCACCCAGGTTCCCCCCCGTTACTGCCTTCCAGGGCATCACTTTGCACCCTCCAGGGACCCCCGCCAGCCTTGAACAGCCCTACAGCGCGCACAGAAGGAGCTGCACGCAGCGCACAGCTGCCGAGCTGCCGCCTCCCGCCCAGCCC
>JAGPOW010003687.1:53522-72079 GCA_030014935.1 Caiman crocodilus
GCTGCTGAACCCCTCTCCTCCCCTGGCAGCAAGGCTGCATCACGAAGGAGCTTATGCCCCTGCACGCTGCTGGTGGATGGATTATGTCCCCTTGCCATTGACTGGGGATTAGGAGCCCGGCCAGCTGTGCTGAGTGAGGCGGTGCTGGCCGGACAGGAGCACACGGTGGGGAACGTGCAGAGCAGACAGGGCACCCCTTCCGGCTCAGCCTGGGGGCACAGGCCGTCCAGTCCAGCTCCCTAGCGACAACAGCAGCCCAGAGCTGGGCCAGGGACACTGCAGGACCAGGCAGGGACGGGCTGGAGCCTGGGTCACTGCAAGGCCCCGGCACTCCAGAGGGAGGCAGAACAATGACAAGAGAGGAGGCATGGGGGGCTGCCGCTGCTCGGAGCTTCGAAAAATCGGCCCTAAATTCCCCTTCCCGCTTGGGACAAACAGAGCCATTGTTCCAGCCTCCCAACCACGCCCCGCGGACCCGCACTGCCCCTCCGCGATCCAACAGCACCACCTCTCTGCCGAGGAGGGCACCGGGGCTGCGCTCCTTGCTACAACCCACACCCCTCACCGTCGCCAAGCTCCGCAGGCCCCAGGTGCTGCCCCAGGTGCCAGGAGCCCCGGCGGGTCTGGTTGCTCTGCGTGCCACAGCCTGCCCACGGCCCCAGGAAGGCTGAGCTCACGCGTGCTCAGCACCGCTGCCAGCCTCTGCCCTTGGGCATAGCGGCCAAGGTGGGGACCAGCCCAGGCCTGGCCAGGGCGTGACGGAGGTTGGAGATCATCGTGACCACTGGCCAAGCCCTGCAGAGCGGGCAGCCAGGCTGAGAGCCCCTTGCTCCACCTGCACCACTGAGGTGGCCCCATGTCTGCCCCCACCCTGCCCAGCCAGGGGCTCGCTCCCCGTGGGCACTACCACCAAGTCAACGTGGCAGAGGCAGCCCAGGGGGTCTCACCTTGGGCGAGGCGTGTGGGCCGCCGCACTGACACACCGTCGATGGCGCAGGCATGCCCACAGGGGTGCAGCGTGAGGGTCCCACGCAGGTTCTCAATGAAGCAGTGCTCGGGTGCCAGGCCCGGGCCCTGCAGGACAATATCCCTCGCTGCCGAGCCGATCACTGTCCTCCCTGCAACGACAGGCAGCCGCTCAGTGCTCCAAAGCAGGCACAGCCGCAGGGAGGGTCCAAGGCAGGTCACGTCTCCTCCAAGCTCTTCCACCCTGGTGCTGCTGGACTCCAGCCTGGCTCCATGCACCCATTGCCTCAGGTCCTTGCCCTGCAAGCCAGGCCCGCACAGCTTTGCCGTGCTCCCAGGGCACTCAAGGGGGGCCAGCCCGGGGTCTGGGCTGGTGAGGGAGCTTTATGCTTCCCCCTGCAGAGACCAGGCCCCCAGCTCCCCTGCTAGCCAGGGGCACGGCCAGTTGCTACAGGCAACGTGTCCAAGGGGGACTTGGCTCCCTCTCCGTGCTTAATCTGATTTCCAAGCTGAGGCCCTGTCACCACCAGGCCTTCTTGCCAATGCAGCAGGCGCCTGCTGAAGCGGGAGCACTTGGGGGGCTGCGCGGGGCAGGAGCGGGTCCTGGACCCTGGGCAGGGAGAAGGGGTCCCCAGGCCCTGCTCGCCAGGTGCTGGCCACCAGAGCCACTGGGAGCAGGGCAGTGCTCTTCCTGAGCCCGTCGGCCATGGGCACAAGGCAAGTCCCAACAGCGGGACCCAGCCCTGCGGGTCGGTGGGGCTGGGGGCTCCGCTCTGTTCCAGCAGCCAAACAGAGGACCCGGCCTCAGGCAAGCTGTGCCCGGCCCGGCCGGCACTCACCTTCCTCCAGGGGCAGGAGCGTGATGGCCGTGCTAAGCCGCCCGCTGCCCAGGCTCACCAAGTGAGGCTTCTCTGTCTGCACCTTTACCCCCTTGCCCGTGTCGATCAGGTCCAGGGGGCTGTTCTGTAGGGACAAACACGGCACTGGGTCAGAGCCGCCCGCCCCGGGCCAGGGGAGAGGCAGGGAGGCCTCCTGCAGACAGGCAGCAAAATGAGCTGCCCGCGTGGCGCTGCGCCAGCTCCTGTCCCCAGGCAGCAATTGGGACGGAGGCTGCCCCCAGGCCTCCTCGGGCCACAGAGACAGGCAGAGAGGATTTGCCAGGCGCGGGCTCCATTTAATAGGATCCAAGGTACTAGCCAGGTTGACAATTGGATTTGCAGCAATCTCCTTATAGGATTGGGAGGGGAGGCCGCGGGGTGCCATGCTGCCTGCGCCCACGGCCTGGGCAGGACGTGACACTGGCTTCTCGTGACACCGAGGCTGGGCCCAGCTGGGATGTGTAAGAGCCTCTCGCGTGGTTGCAAGCTGCTCCCAGGCCCCCTCTTTGAGAGACTGCCCAGCCCCAGTGGTCTGGGAGCCAACCCCCATCCCAGCCCCCAAACTCTGCCTGGAGCTGGGGCTCAGGCCTGGGCAAAGTAATGTGCCTCTCCTGGCATGTGGGCTGCCCCCTTCCTCTCCTGCTGGGATGTCCGGGGCTCCTGCCCAGCCCGTGCTTACCTGGATGATAGTCTGGACTTTGCGGGTCGGGCTGGCAACTCTCCTGTGTGACGCGTCCATGGCTCCCGCGACCAGGTGTTTGGCCCCTCAGCTCTCCTGCAAGAGACAAGGAGCATGTCAGCCTTGGAGGACCCCCGGCCCAGACACCCCCAGGGGAGCCAAGCCAGCATTGCGTGGGGCTGCACCGCAGATGCACCCGCCCTGCCCAGGAGCAACCAGACAGCCTGGCCTGGGGGAGCACAGGCCTCACCGCTCCAGACAGCCCCAACCAGCGCCAGGGACTACAGCTCAGAACAAGACCCACTGACTCGCCATGACACTGTGAGCAAGGCCAGGCTCTGCTTCATGCCTCAGTTTCTCCATCTGAACAACGGGTCAGCCCTGTCCAAGAGGTGGTGAGGCCCATTACTGTGTGCACCCAACTCGGAGGTCTGTGGACAGGAGGACTGGAGAAACAGAGCCTGTTGCCACCCCCTCCTCCTGGGAGCTCGTCCCAGGTTGTGCTGCCTGCCCACCTGCCCCCACGGAGCCCTTCCCCATGCCTCAGAGCAGACTGCCACCTCCCCAGGGGTTTGAGGGGATGGTGGGGGGGTGCCTACAAGGCACGCAGTCCTGGGCGCTAGATGCCAGGCTCCCAAAACCCGTCTCCCCTGTCCTGCAGACGTGCTCCTGCCCTGTCACCAGGGTGCAGCCCAGCAGGCCAGGCAGCCCTGCACCACTGCATCGGGTGCCCTGGCAATGCAGCGCAGAGCGGCCAGGCGCAGCTCACGCGCCGTCCTGGAGCGCGCACACAGCCTGCAGTGCCGGCCCTGCCCCCAGCCCGCACACCTGCAAGCCCCCTCCCAGCTCACGCATGGGACACGCAGGCACACGCCCCTGCTGACAGACACGTGTGCACACAAAGCAGCAGCTGTGTGTCCCAGGCCGACTCTGGCTCCCCCTGCGCTGCCTCCCTGCAGGCAGCACGGACACTGCTCCCTTTCTCTGCAAGTGCAAATAGAGCGGCTTGAGGAAAGGGCCCCTCCTGCGCTGGGCAGCTCCAGCCTCGCCAATGCACCCGCTGCTACTGCCTATCCCACTCCCCCCGGTACCACCCTGTGCCCGTGCCCAGTGCCAGGAGCTCCTTCCATCTCTCCCCTAGGAGCAGCTGGCACTGCCCTGGGTGGAGGGAGCCCTTGACCGGGCAGCTGGACTCCAGGGCAAGGCTTGGCTGGGGCCAGGAAAAGCCAAGACTGCACAGCACCCTTGCCTAGAGGAGGCAGCCTCACTCCCCACCCTGGCAGGCCTCTGCGCGGTGGGCACTGCCCCACAGGCCTCATCTGCTAACAGGCGATGGCACAGCCTGGCTGGGGAGCGCTCAGAGCTGCAGCAATGGCGGAGAAGGGGAAAGGATGACGCGACAGGGCAGGAAGCAACACACCCGCCCACCCAATGCAGCAGGCACTGGCAACCAAGGAGCTGGGCCATGGCCAGCCAGCGCTCGAGCTGACTTTGTGTTGCCTGTGGATGCCACAGGGAGCAAGAGCCTGCTGTGACCTGGGCCGAGCACTTGCTGCCGCAGCTACCTGCAAGGGCAGACCATGCTCAGCCCCTCCACAGCGTGCCACGTCCCACGCTCCCAGCTGGCCCCCACACCCTGACTTCTGCATGGCACCCGCAGCACGGGGCTGGGCGCAGGGATGGGACGTGTGCAAGCCTGGTTGTGCCGGAGTCCGGCTCCTGGCTGCGGCGGGGGGCTGGCCTGTGCCCTGCGTGGGCCTGGGGCAGGCAGCAAGAGCCACCAGCACAGGGCAGGGCTGATCTGGGCCCCTGCTGCCCAAATGCAGGACCGCCCCCACCCCAGCACACAGCGGCTGGCCAAGCAGGACGGGAGCAGCGCAGGGTTGAATCCCATCTGAAGATTAACAGCAGGTCCCAGCTCCAGGCCCGGGGTCACGGCGTAGGGCAAGAGGCTGACCCCTTCCACCCACTGGGCACGACACCATGGGCCCGGGAGTCGCACGGCAGGGGCCCACTTAGAGCATGTCAGCGGGGCACACGCACCGGGGACCAGGGTCATGGCTCCCGCCACATGCCTCTCACCACACTGGGGGGACCCCAATCTGCCCCCCACATCTGACCTCGGCCCCCTCAGCGCCAGGCATGGGACCCAGGAGTCCGGGATCCAGCCTCCCTGGCCCGGCTCTAACCACACAGCCCCTTCCCCCAAATGCAACGCAGGAGCCCCAACCGCTCCCCTCCCGCCCAGGGGGATGCCACGTCCCCAGCTAGGGCTGTTGCCACTGTCCAGCGGGTAGGACCGCTCCCCGGCCCGGCTCCGCGAACACCCACCCCCTCGCCCCGCAGCCCGCCCTGGACACCGCCGTCTCCCGGGACTCACCAGGGCAGCGAGCAGCGCCAGAGCAGCGGGACGGGCGCGCCTGGGCACCCCGCGCTGCTCCGCGGCCGTCCCGGGCACAGGCAGTGGCGCCCCTCACAAGAGGCCTCTGTGGGAGGAATGCGAGCGCAGCCCGACCCGGCCAGCCCCACCTCGGGCGCCACAAGGCCGCCTTTCTTCTCGCGCCGCCGCCTGCAGAACACTCCACTTGTTCCCGCTGCCGTGAGAAGAGGCGAAGGCAGCAAATGCCAAGAGGTCGGCGCGTTACCACCGAACAGCAACGGTCCCCTGAAGGAGCCGGAGCTGGAGCCGGAGCCGGAGCCGGAGCCTCCAGCACCCCGGGGGGGCTGCTCCCTGGCTGGGCCCCGCTCCCACAGAAATCCTTCCGGCCAGACAATCCGGCGAGCGAACAAAAAGCCCTTTCTTCCTGCCAGGCAGGGGTGAGGTGAGCCAGACTCGCTTCACCTCCGAGCAGGCCGCGCAGGGGCCGGCTGCACAGCTGAGCCCCCCCACCCCGCTGGCCTGGCCAGGGGCTGCTCTGCCAGCCCTCGGCCCCGGCCCAGCGCTGCCCGGTAGATGCCTCATGCTCGACGGTGAAGGGCTCTGGGATGTGGGGTTGGGAGCCGTGCGGGCCCCTCTAGCGCTGCTCTGCTCCACACCTCGCCTTAGAGCCAGGGGTCCTGGCTGCCCAGCCTACCCCCCCGTGACTCCCCGTGGCCTCGGCCTGGCCCCAGCCCACTCTGCAAAGCAGCCACCCCTGGCACATCTGCCCTCTCCTTCTGCCTCAGTCTCCCCACAAGGCAGCCACCTACCCCGTGCCCCTGGCACCGCGAGCCCCGCGAGGTCGGCAGTGCCTTGCGGTGGGAGGCCAGGCTGCTGCACTCGACCGTCTGCAGGATGCAGCCCAGGTGCAGGGACCCCCGAGAGCAGACCCAGCCTGGATGCAGGGACATGGCCGCACCGGGCACCTGGGGTTGGTCTCAAGCAGCCAGGAAGCCTGGGTGCTGCCTGGCCCAGGGAAGCAGCTCTCTTCTCTAGGACCCCCGCCTCCACCCTCCAGCCCCAATGAGTCACTCCTGGAGCCACTGAGTCAACGGGTACACCATGCAGCTCCAGCACCACCTCCAGCTTGGCAGCCCGCTCGCTGCCCGTCTGCTAACGCACTTACAGCACCACGCGAGGCCTCTCCCTTCCAGCCTGGGAATGTCGGAGGCGGGAGCACGGGGCGAGGGCAGGCTGCCCACAGCCCCGGACAGAGCGCTTGGAGCTGGCGTCTCCGCAGCAGACAGGCCCAGCAGAGCCGGCCGCTGCAAGGGGCAGAGAAGGGACAGAATGAGCAGGGTGGCGTTTGGCCGGAGCAGGCATTGGCCCAGCTCCAACCTGGGAGCCTGCCCTTCCCTGTACTGTGCCATGGCAGGACCCCACCTGTCCATGCATCCAGGCCCCGCCTGACCTGGGCCAGCACCCAGCTGTGCTGGAGCTGACCGCCCCCCCCGCCCCAGCAGGGCCACTGGGGGCCTCAGCCACCATACCTCCTCCTTGGGCCATGGAGCAGCATGACGCGGGCAGGGGATGCGGTGGAGGAGCCTGGAAGCAGCTCGGCTGCTTGAGGCTCATCCCAGCAGTAGCAGCTCCCAGGCCCCAGCGTGGGCGCTGCAGGTGCAGGCCCGGTGCCCACCAGGCTGCCCCCTGCCCCGGCCCAAAGACAACAGGCAGCGCAGCCCCACGCAGGTTGCCAGGGCAACACGACAACACCCGGCAATAACAGTCCCAGAAACCAGCTCCAAGACACTCGCAGCGCCAGACAAAGGCCCCGGCTCCACCCGCTGATCTCAGCTCTGCGCGGGAAGCGGGATCCTGGCACCCGCCCTGGGGCTGGGGCTCCCTCGGGGCCCTCCCTCGCTGAGCAGCTTCCCAGCTGGACCAGAGTCTCTCCTGCCTGCACACGACTGGGACAGTGACCCAGCACCAGGGCCAGAGCGGTGGCCACGCTGAGAGGGGCAGAAAGCTGCAGGGCAGTGTCCCCACCAGTGCAGGCTGGGTCAGCCAGCACTGACCCCATGTTAACAGCCCAGGGCACCCGAGATGGGAAGAGCCCTCCTGTTTGCAATGGTTGTGCTGCACACAGAGGGACAAGCACAACCACAGCTGCCAAACGGCTCACCTCCCGGGTGGTCCAGGGCGGCGCCGCACAGAGAAGGGCTCTGAGCTACGGCGTGGGAGCAGGACAGCGCCCAAAGGGCACAACCAGGGCGTCCACCCGCTCCACTGCCCTAGAGGATCTCGGCGAGGCAGGGCAGCATCGCACAGCGTGCCCACGGACCAAGGGTCCCTGTTGCCGCAGGCCGCATAGGCCCAGGCACTGCACAGGCATGTGGTCACCTCTGCCACGCCGCGCCAGGCAAACGTGCCAGACTACCACCTACAGCTGCTCGCCCTGGTCCTGCCAAGGGGCAGGGACTGCAGCAGGAGCCCCGCTGCGCCCCATCGAAGTATACGCATCATCTTGCTCCAGGGCCGGATAACAGCTAGCTGTGCTACGTTGATCTGAGGGCCAGACACCCACTCTCCTCTGCTGTCTACCCACCCATGCCCCTGACCAGACAAAAACGAGGAGCCCAGGGTCGGGCTAGGCTTTCCCCCGCTGCAGCAGCCTGTTCCAGCTTTCCCTGTGCTCCGGCGGAGGCAAAGGCAGACGGCCCTTTAAGAACATCCTGCCGCAGGCGGGAGCCGCTGGACCGACGCTTCCTCTGGGCAGAGCCCTGAGCACATGCCAAGGATCCCTGGGCCTCTCCGGCAGCGCCGAAGGGCCGGCGCGGACAAACGTGTCGGGAAGTGGGACACGAACACCTCCGGGGCGGGCGGCACTGCTCCCGGCCCGGCCCAGGGCGCCGCAGGGGTGGCCGGCCAGTGCAGCCGCGCTGCCCCTGCCAGGAGGGCACCCGCAGGCACACGAGCGCCCACGCGGCGGGGCTGCCAGGGACGGGGCTGGGCGGCCGCGCACGAGCTGCCACGTCGCTCGGGGCTCCGAGCAGGGGGGCCGGCGGGCCCTGTCCCAGCAGCCGCCCCCGCAGATCTCACGCTGATCGGGGCCTCCCGACCTCCAGCCCCTCCCCGCAGCCCGCGACAGCTGCGCCTCCCCGGCTGGGCATGCGTCCGTCCGCCGGCGGCCCCCGGGCAGGGCAGTGCCCCCGAGTCCACCCGGAGCCCCGGGCTGTGCGTGGGAACGTGACCCGGGCGGGAGCCGTGGCGGTGGGAGCGGGCTGCCCGCCACAGCCTGGGCCAGCTGCTTAATGAGCTAGTAAGCAAAGAATTTCCAGAGACCCACGAAGTCCCCGGGAACACGCTGCCCTGCCCTGGCCGCCCTCGGACGAGCGCCTGCCGGGCAGCCTGCCCCTCCCGGCCCCGGCAGAGCCCCCTGGCCTGGCCCCGGGGAGGGCCCGGGAGGGGCAGGCACCGCTCCGCGGGCACCGAGGGGCTGCGGCGGGCAGGACGGGCGCCGCCCGGAGAAGGGCCGGGCCCCGCGGAGCGCGCCCGCCCGCCCGGCTCGGCTCACCTGGGCGCGGGCCGCTGCACGGGAGCGGCGGGCAGAGGGTCCGAGTGCGGCGGTGGCGGAGGAGGCCGATGCTCCAGGCAGCGCGGGACGAGGCGGGCCCTGGACCCGGCCCAGTGCAGCCCCCGCAGGCGAAGGCGGCCCCGACCCCGGCCGGCCGCAGCTGGGGCAGCTCAGGTCGCAGCTGCATCCGGAGCGGGGCCGGGCCAGGCCGGCTCCGCCTCGGGCACCCGGCCAGGAGGGCCAGCCCGGCCCGCGACCCCGCAGATCCCGCACGGCGCAGCCCGCTGACCTGGGAGCTCAGGCCGCCTCGGGCAGTCCCGCGCGCACCCTGTCCAGCCGGGCTGCAAGCGGGCCCGACCCGCCTGCGCGGACCCCTTCCTTCCCGGCCTCGGGTACACCGGGGGCGGTGCCGTCCCGGGGAAAACCAAGCTTCCTGGCGGGGCCGAGGCTCCTGCTGCCGCGTAGGGGACAGAGATCTCTTCTCTACCGGCTGACCTCAGCTCTCCCAGCACTTCGTGCTCAGCTATTCCCCCAACTTTGTTTTTGTGCATTCTTCCTCTAATGCAAAGCAGCCGCCTCGGCACAAACTCCAGCTGGACTTACTCGCCTTTAACCCTCAAGTTCACAAAGAATGATTTCTGCTCCAAAGCGCAAGACTGCAGGTTTGCTGGAGGAGCCACTGCCACCAGGCCTCAGAAATTCACCTTAATTCACACCATGAACATTGTCCCATGCAGCCTGAGCCAGCACACGTAAGGAAAGAAGCTCCACTCACATCAGCCAAAGTCAAATTCCCCCCTTCCTAGACTACACAACTCCCAGGGACTGCAGGGGACATCAGGACATCCCAGGTCTGACTAATCAGGAGAGGAGGCTGCATCTGGGGTAAGCAGCACCCCGAGCAGGCCAGAGCCCAGGTGCGTGCTGCTGCCTGGGCAGGGCAGGGAATTAAAAACGGGGTGTCTCTAGCAGCTGTTCTCCCGAGTTGGTAAAGAGAAACACAAAGCAGCTAAGCCATGCTCAGCACCGAGCACCGCACAAGTTTGCCCCTCACTGGAAGGGAAGGGGCTCTTGGATTTGCTTCCTTGAGGGCAGATGCAAGTCCAGGCCCGCCTGCTGTCCTCATTTCATATCCTCTCCCTACCATGGCAGGGAGGGAAGAGCTAGAAGCACTGATACTTGGGTGAACAGCACAGGCCCCATTCCTGCAGCCTGGAGCCCTGCCTGCAACTACAAAGCGCTTCCAAAGCCGCTCCAGGTCAGGCCTTTCTATCTGAGCCGGAGCAATACCTCCCCCGCAGCAGAGCAGTTCAGTGAAGCCTCCCGTCTGTGGAGAGCTTTTGAATGGGAAGGGAAGGACCAAGAATTTAACACTTGGGGCAACTTCACAGGTTCAGTTTGTTCTTTAGCTTATCTTCAAACTCCCTTTTCCACTTAAAGCTACAACCACCAGAGCCCCGGCCTGCTGCACTGCATCACCCACCCTTTGTGCAAGTAGAAAGACGGGGAGAGAAGGGGCAGAAAACATTGCCCTTGGACTGCTTCTCTCTCAATTCCCCTTTGAAAACAAGACTAGAAAGTATGCACAAGTCTGTAGAGAAGTAGCTGCTTTCCCAAGCTGCAGCTGCCCGTGATCACAAGCCCACTGCCCCCGTTCCTGTGAACTGGGGAGGATGCTCTGTTTTCAAAACTTCTGAGTTTTTGGGACAATGCCCTGGTTTGGCTGAACAAGTCTGAGGACTGCTGGGGCAGCCTTTAGGCAGCTGCAAGGGAGTGAAAATGGAAATGTGCTCAATGGCTTAACCCAAGATTAAGCTGCCTGAATTCTTAGCCTGGTTATTTTAGCCCCCAGCTCAAGGACAGTCCCACACCACATCTACAAGAGGTTGTCTGATGCTGAGCAGGGAAAGCAGGTGTTCCCAGGAGCCCTGGCACCCGCGCTCAAGGGAGAGCAACCTGGACACATTCACCAACAGCCGGCTCCACCCCCACCCCCACCCCCACATCGCCCATCCTGAAAGTTTCTCCTCATTTAAAAACAAAATTAAAAGCTTACTGGCAAGAAAGCCGACTCTGAAATCCAGACTGTCTGTTCCCCTTCTGCTTTTTCCTATGATCTACTTGTGTCAAGTCCATGGGGCTGCAGTCAAAAAAACTCTGATACCGCCACCCTTGCCTGCTTACAGCAGGCATTGTGTGCAGACATAAAGTGAAGACACTCCATCGCATGAACAGGGCAATGCCTCAGCCAGTGTCCTTTTATAATACTCTTTATTTGATTAAAGAATCTGTATTCTTGGTGTACACTGGAATGTGTTCTATTCCCTAGGTCATTATTATACAGGGTTACAAAACTTTTTTTTTTTTAAATATGACCCCAAAAGTAATTTAAGAAAAATGCTCGTTTGATGTTTGAAACTAAACTGGACTCCATTTTTAAAATCATACAGACAAGCAACTCTTGAACACAACTGAATTAATAAGATTCATTGTCTACTTAACTACGGAACAGGGCTCGTTTCCCCTCCCCCAGAACACATCACCCTCCCACGGAAAGAACAGAGGTTACAGTTCCTTGCCGATGTTATTAAGGGACAGGAGAAGAGACCACTAACTTCTTTGGCAGATGACCCGGAAAGCACTGGTGTGCACTTAGACTAACAGATGCTCACCGCGGAACACCGTACACAAGCTGTTTGTGAGCAATCCCATCGTGTCGCCCACAAACCAGCTCCTGTGCTGTGTTCACCCAGAACTTTGGGGTCTTGTTACGAGTTTCTGTGCAGTTGTGTGATGAGCCAGTCACTCCCTAGATGTGGTCAGGCTGAGACCCCCACCCCAGTGTCGCAGCCCGAATCAAGCAGGGGAGAGGTGCTTTGAAGGGAAGAGGGCTTCCCCACAGATGGGGCAGACAGCGATCATCGAGTCAAGCAAAGACATCCCTACTTTACAGTGCCAGCTGACAAGGCTAGGCACAGCCCTTGCTTCACAACAGCAAAACTCAGAAGCACTCCCAGATCTTTGACTCCTACCAGAAATCTCTGGGCTGGAAGCAAGGCTTCCCTCCTCCTCTGTCACTAAGTGCCAAGAAAACTATACTCTAACAGGGGCCCAAGCAGACTAGAAATTCAGAATTACTCAAGCCACTGAACAAAACCACCTCCATACCCACTTACAAACTACTCAGGAATAGGAAAATGCCCAATTTACTTTGAAATCCTCAAATGAATCAGGACAGGTCACAAAGATGGTTCATCTAGACAGCTGAAATTGTTTTAAGCATTTGCCCCACGTGCAACAGGAGACAGCAACAGAGAATTCTGGCAGAGATGCTTCTGGACACTTCCTCCCCTGCAGCTGGAATTAACTGCACTCCAGGTCGAGGCACATAGGCTCGCTGGGACAGCTAGCTGAATGGCAGGTCTATCACCTGGAAGCAGAGCTGAACTGACAGCAGGGTTGAGTTCCTGTACTATGACCATTAAGTCCCCACCTTTCAAAACCAAGCTCTGATTAGATCCTTTGTCTAGCGGCAATGGAACAGGGGCCCATGTAGAGAACATCTTAATACCAGTCTGAATGACTGTTAAGCAAGGGCTGAAGGCAGTGGAGAAATTAAGGTGGCAAGACTCACAACCCCCCCCACCCCCAACAAACAGAACACACAAAGCCAAAAAGGAAGCCAAAGATCTAAAATTACATTCTGGGAATGAGCTCGAGCCAGTTGATTGGGAGAAAGTAAAGGGAGGTGGCAGAGCCAGGGATCTGTATGGAGATCCTGCTTTCTTGCTGGCCTGAAAATCTGCCAAAGAAGTTTGCAGTCTTCCCCCAGTGATTATGCCAATTCTCTGCCAAAGTCCATCTGTGACCCAGGATGCTGCAGGTAGGCAGACAGAGTCATGTGTCCTAGCAGAGAGGGCTGTGGCGTTCCATACGGTCTTAGTAATCTTCAGCCGTTTTTAATTTAAAAATTTCCTTTGCGACTCCTGCTACTGGCGTTACAGGATTTCATATTTGTCCACCAAAAAGGTGGTCTCAGTGGAAAACCTCACAGGGCTGTTCCCATCTACCTGGGTTACTTTGGTAACCTGCAGAGAGAACACACAGCATTAGTTCAACACTTCACATTCTGTCTCCAAAACACAAATTATACTGAGCTTTTAAATGACGGTCAGGACAACCAAGTGACTTGGGGTGGGCGGGCAAATCCTCTCTCAGTCACTGGGTCAGCTTCAGCCTACGTAGACATTGTGGAGAACAGCCAAAGACAGTTACCCCATTTATGTCAACTATCATGGCCCTGGGCAGAGATGTGCTACCATGCCTGGGAAAGGCTGAAGGAGAGAAAACTCATATTGCAGCTGCTCATTTGACCAGGCAGGAAGAGAGGTGCCCCTCAGATCCAAGCCCCTTGTCCTCCCACCAGACTGGAATAAGCCTTCACATTACAAAAAGGGATTTTCACTTGCTTCCAGTAATCGATACTGTGACCTTCTGTGGCAGACCATTTGTCAAAACACTTTGAGAAGGACCCCTTCACCCACTGCAGTACAGAGGCAAGTTTGACTGGTGCTTGAGACCCTGATGAAGAAGAATTCCAGATCCAACTGAAGGTGCAGAACACGTTTCAGGGAACTCAGATGAAGTGACCTGTAGCGGCATTAGATTCAAACACCCCAGCTCACCAGAAGCCATTTTTAAGCTCTGGTGCCTAGGAGCACGCTGCCTTTTCTGAATGAGAAATTCACCACACTCAGATTCACCAGCTCTTAGTTGGTCCCTGGGGATTCCCATCCAAATCTCAACTACTGCAGCCCCAAGAGATGCAAGATGCCAGGCCTGCAGGCTTCCCCTATTACTGCTACTGACTATTCCAGGAATATTACATTGTGCTGAATAAAAGGCAGCGTCTGACAGCTCGTAGGGCCAGGGAAACAAAGAGGTTGTTTCTGGGGAAGATCAAAGGTAAAGATGGTTGATGGGGTGTCGGAGTATCTGGAGCAGACCAGGAGGGTGAAGCAGGTGTGCGATACAACAAACAGCAAAGGGAAACTAGGGGCAGACAGTACTCCAGAATCAGTGACAGCTGCATGGGTGCCACAAAAGTTACCAGGCACTCCAAGGGCACCAGCCTACGACTACTCAGCGTGTCACAGCACCCACCTATTCCACAAGCTGCAGTGAGCTCCCACAGAGAGCCCCCCGCCCAGCTCGGCACTACAGGCACAGGCAAGGGGAACCATACCTGGATGTTGCAGTAATTCTTTTTTGAGATGAAGGAAACTTGCACTGGGAAAAAGTCATTGGGCTGCCCAGCTATGCTGAACTCCAGGCTGCCGCTTTTGTTTTTGGCATCTATCACTGGCAGGCACCACTCGAGGAGATTCCTCCGGCTGTCATGGCGATACTCTCCATCAATGTCCCCAATTACAGGGGCACCAACACCGGACCTTTAGCAGACAAAGAGAAGCTGTGCGTTAGTGCTGCCTGCCTAGGTCCTAGACACATCACATGAATAGGGACCTACCTAATCACAGTTTTGTGGAAACAGCAAAAGATAGCATTGTCCACATTGGCTGCGATTCCCCACAAAAATAATCAACCAAAAAAAGTAGTAGCAAGGTAGACTGAGTGAAGATGCCCTTCCGCCAATCAATGGCAAGGGACAGGGCCACTGGGACCACTCCACCTACCAGTGACAAGAGGCAGGGCCACTGCAAAATGGCCATGAAATCTGCTTTGCGCACAGTGAGTGAACCATGCAAAACCTACTGTCTCACTGCAACTTAGGTAGGTCCCTAACACATGAATGCCATGCCTTCTTGTGCCACCTCCAAAAATTCTTGAGGAGCAAGGCACCCAAAGTCCATTTAAAAAGATATGCTGAGCTCTCAAATCCTACTTACGGCAATGGGATTGTGATGACCACATCATTCAGTTCTAGGCTCTCCTCTTGTAGCTCATATTCAATGTTAACGTCACAACCATTCCCACTCTCTGACGGCCAGCAGTTAACTATGGGCACAAACACAGCGCATTGCATCACATGAGCTCATTACATAGGGACAAACCTAGCAAAGAGACATATTTATAAGTGGGTGGACAACCAATGCAGGCACCCAAGTGCTGCCAGCCACCTTACAAATGGCAGGGCATTAAGCATGGCGACATCTAGGGCATTATTAGAAATACCTGCCAATTAGCTAGGGTGATTAGCATGGAAAGAAGATGCACCAAAACCACTGCATTTTCCCTTAGACGACGACAATGTTTAACTGCGAAAAATCTGCAGAAGCAGTTTCCTATGAAAACCAGATACAACCTGACAACCTAGGGCCACACAATCAGCCTCTTCAGTTCAGGCTTCCGCGTCCAACCTGAGAAAGGCCATGCACAGAGGTGCACTCACTTGTTAATGGAATGAAAGACTCTTCTGTGGTCTGCAACCGCCATTTCAGCACGCCAACATCACTGTTAATAGGGAACAATTTCTCAGGGTTCTTCAAACCAATCTGTGATTCTGCAGTAAACAGTTTCTTGTCCACATTCGGGTGGGTCTGAAACGGAGAAAGTGCCAGGCTGGGTTAAAGCAGTTTTAATTCAGAGACCACAGCTGTACAGTCCTGCTGGGACATGCTCCACACCCAGGAATCCTCCTTCCCAAATCCTGCACACACTACAGATCCCATCTACTCAGCAATACAAAGCGCTGTCCAAGAAGCTGATGGCAAGGTTCCCTCCAAGCTGCCTCCCCTGCACTGCCATCTTTTTAAAGGGACCCGAGGGCTTTGTTTTTTGATGGGGTTTTTTTTTTTTGAACAGAACAAATTTTAGTGAAGCTTAAAACCTGCAGGAGTGTTTCCTTTAAAAATCAACTCTGACTGAAACTTAATTTAAACTAATCACAGAATATTAACACATTCACTGGTTAGCGTGTAGGTTGCATTGGAAGGACAGCAACTGCCATTGGGTTTGATTCTATCTTCAGTCTCTCAAGGTGGAGGACAGTGTCAGGAAAGTCCTTGGGGGGCCTGCCCTAGGCAAAGTGACAGGGACTTACTTTACTAAACCAGGGGACCCCCAGCCAATTAAGCAGTTGCATCACCTTTATAGGATTCTGTAACAACCCTCAGCTGGGTAGATTACAGAAGCTACAAAGGACATATGAAATGGAGAAATCTTCATGGCTCAACATGCTACATGGACCTGGAGAAGAGAGGAAAGGGTTAATGTGCAAAAGCCTCCAAAGTCTATACTACTGACTGCAACCGCAAACAGATGCTAGCAAGCGTGTTGAATGCTTGAGAGCAATGGCAGGGCAAAGTCAGCCTGGAAAGGGAGCAGCTTCTTGGCGGATTTGTTTCACTCTACACTTGCTGCAGGTAATTCAATACAAACACAGAGCATGCAGAACAGGCTCGTGCAACAGCTAACGTGAAGCAAAGAACTGTGATTGCTGCAAAGTCCAAGGGATATGAAGGACACGCCAACATGCAGCCCTGAATAGATAAGGCTGTGAAAGGAGAAGATAAATGCAAGGAACTGGATTTCCAAGTGAACTTCAGTCTCCATGCATGTGATCTGGCCTATCACTTGTGCTGCCATCACATTTGCTGTCACTGTTGCCATTTTCAATGCATCTGCTGAGAAGATGTCAACAAAAATACACAGCACAGAACACAGCACTCCATGATGTTTCCAAAGCTGCCAGGAATACCCGGAGGCCAGTGGCACAAAGCACGTACAGACATCAGCACCAGTCAGCCTTACCTGTAGCTGAACCCCCCTCTTGTCTTCATTTTCTACATGAAGGCGAATCCGTGCAAACTTTTCTTCCAAGATCCTCAGCATGATCATGCCATGCAGCTCCATGTTTTGTAACCCGCCATCACGGCCACAGGTCAGCGAGATTTTCTCCTCAATTTTCATATGCACACTAGAAAGGAGCAAAAGCCCAATACTCAAATGTCACAAAAGTAGGTAAGCTTATGTACCGCAACACCAGCACACTTTGTTTCTGGCCACTTCCACAGTCAACAAGTGGTAAAATTGAAAGGATGCAAAGAAATGCAACAGCAATGGTTAAGGAGTAGAACAGACAAATGTCCCTAACAGCTGGTAAGCCTGGGGTGGAAAAGATGGCATGGCAGGTATCAATCTGTCTGGAATAATGAACACTCCAGCAAAGAATTATGAGGAAGGGAAACTTAAAGGTCAAATATCTTGAAAAATCCCCAGAAGGTCAGAGTTAAAGTGTTCAGGATCACCTTAGTCATCGGGATGAAAGTTCTACAGTTGCTTTTTTTAAGACTCCAAATCCTAACTGCTCAAGTCATTTTTGAAAATGGAATTTAAGCTTTTATGTCATTTAGGCATCTCTGATAATTTCACTTAAGACTAAAAGGACTGACTCTAAAGGTCAGCGTGCAGGATCTGAATGTGTGGACAAACCCACCTTGCCAAATAAAAGGAAGAGCTTGGCAGATCTGGAAGCTGTATCTGGACCTCTCAGTTGCACTGAAAGCGGCACTGTTATGGTCTAGGACAACACCTACCTCTCAACATTAATTGGTGGAGTAACTTTAGCTGCCTCTGTAGAACGTTTGCCAACCGAGGAGGTCATGATATTTTCTCCTTCTGATTTCAATTTGTCCACAAAGTTGTCCACCTCCTTCCCTTTAGCTCCAAGCTTCAAAGCCTTGCTGGGACCTGTCGGCCTAAAGAACAAAGGAAATAAGATACAACTGTTTCTGGGACAACTACAACAGTTGAGACTACTGTCACCATTCACCTTTGGAACTTTTCTCAAATAGAGCACAAGAACCGTCTTGTGCTTAAGTACTGAACTGGATCCGTGCTTCCACCACTACCAGTTCTTTTGTCACCAGTAAGTCATGAAATCTGCAGCTCTGCTCCTCATGTGTGTAACAGGAATAAACACTACACACCTGTCTCCCAGGCGTGCTAGCCAGGAGAAATTTAACATGTATGAGGTAGCATGTGCGACATCCACCAACTGTGTAAGGGAGGGTCCCTGGCTTTATGAAAGTGCTCAGTGTTTATTTCAGCAGCCCTATGGGAAATTCGGTGCCTCTGCACTGCCTGGCAGCTGCACAGAGACACCTTGATAACAGAAGGGCACATCCACAATACCAAGAGCTGGACTGAAATCTCATCACCCCCAAAATTCAGGCATGAGCTTAAGTGGCAGCAAGGCAATATTTCCACCAGCTGGCAGATAATGCTAGCGACCATGCCCAGAAATTCTGTGCACTTTCAGCGTCCCTCTGTATCATTCAGTTTCACAGTTGGTAGGATCGGAAGGAACCTGAGCAGATCATCAGGTCTGACCCCCTGCCATGGGCAGGAAAGGATGCTGGGCTCAAACGACCCTGGCTACATGATTATCTAGGCTCCTTCTGAAGACCCCCAGGGTAGGAGCAAGCACCACTTTCCTTGGAAGCTGGTTCCAGATCCTAGCCGCCCTGACTGTGAAGTAGTGCTTCCTGATGTCTAGCCTGCACCTAATCTTAGTCAACTTATGGCCATTATTCCTAGCGACTCCTGGTAGTACTTGGGGGAACAGGGACTCTCCCATTCGCCACCAATCCCCCTGGTAAGTTTATAGGCAGCCACCAGATCCCTTCCCAGCCTTCCCTTGCAGAGGCTGAACAGGTTCAGGTCTCGTCGCCTCCCCTTGTAAGGCCTGCCCTGCTGCCCCCGATCATGCGGGTGGCCTCCTCTGGACCCTCTCCATGCTAGCCACATCCCTCCTGACGTGTGGCGCCCATAACTGGACACAGTACTCCAACCGTGGCCTGACCAGTGTCACATAGAGGGTGAGGATCACCTTCTTGGACCTGCCTGTGATGCATCTGTGGATGCATGACAAGGTGTGGTTAGCCTTACTGACCACATCCCCACACTGGCAGTCCATGTTCATCTTGGAATCAATGACTCCAAGATCCTTTTCTGCCTCTGCACTGACGAGAAGGGAGTTCTCCAGCCTGTAGGTCTGCTGTTGGTTCTTCCTCCCCAGGTTCAGCACCTTGCACTTGTCAGTATTGAATCCCATCTTGTTCTCAACCACCCACCCCTGTA
>JAGPOW010003687.1:85955-96959 GCA_030014935.1 Caiman crocodilus
CCCGCCCGAGCGCTGCGGGACAGCGAGGCCCGCCCCGCCCCGCCCCGCCCCGCGCCGCACCGCACCGCACCGCACGGCACTGCGCCGGGAGCGAGCCCGAGCCCCGCACAGCCCGCCCCGCCCCGCGCCGCCCCCCGCCCAGGCAAGGCACAGGCAGGCAGGCGGGGCAGCCATAAACTTGACATGTTTATTAATTAAACTATCACTTAAATAAAAAAAAGTGCATAGAAAATAAACATGTTTAAAAACTCCTTTTGTTTTTACAACTATATACACGGGTTTTTACATTCAGTCTCTCGCGAGCGTTCAGCATTTCTCACGATTAAAGTATTTCCTTCGTCCCTGGCAGGGAGCTAACACTGATGCACTTGAGACACGTTTCCTCCTGTTTTTGTTTTTTTTGTTTTTAAAACCAGACTCTTGGAAGAACACAAGGAAAAAAAAGAAATCAAAAGCTTTGTTATACATGATACGTTGTCAAGAAATGTATCTCTAGCACATAACCTTGCCGTTGTAGAGCTTTTATTTTACTTTTGAAACAATTATTCACCTACCTGTATTTACTAAAGAGACTGTTAAGTTTAATCAAAGAAACACCACAAGTATAGTTCTTGGTTGATAGACAAAGCTACAGTACCTTGTTAAAAAGATACCAGGAAAGCACAGAGCACATTTTTCCCTATATGCAGGTGGAACCCCAACATTCATAACCCAAAAAGAAAGAGAAAGGAAAAAAGAAAAGAAGAAGCCCGAGTTGTACAAGTACTGACTGGTAACACTGACAGGCAGGAACGGCCTCAGGCCGGGGAGCTCGGAGCCGTGCCCGCGCGCCCAGCTGCGGTCGGGAGCGCTCCCTCCGCCAGCAGCACCGGGCACCGGAGCCACGCGAGCCGCCGACCCAGAAGTCCACGGCTTGATTTCTTTCCTGCCTTTGTTAGCAACTGTAACACAATCCTTATCTATAGTGTTAAGAGAATTAAAAGCCATGGACCGATACTGAACTAGGCTTCATTACACGGTGCATTACTATATTAGTTCCTATATATATCATATTTATAGTCATTAAAAAAAACTTGCAGGTGTGTTGAGTATGGACCAGTAGTATGGATCTGAATGGCATGATTCTGCACAAAGACCATCTCGCTGAAGAACCTGGTATTGCTTTCAAATGAAACAAAAATCCAAAGGAAAAAAAAAAGAAAAAAGAGAAAAGATTATACCCAGCCCTTTGCAATGACCCGCTTTTCCTTTAAAAAAAACTTGGTTTGTACAAATAAAAATAAACGCCTTAAAGTTCAACTTTTAGTATTTTCAGATATCGTGATCTATGTCAGTCCTTATAAAATATACATTCATATACTGGGAAGCTGCACTGTGCTCACTGTTAGCTGAGCAGGGCAGGGTCGGGGCACTCAGCTGACACGAATCGCTGGGAACAAATGCTAGCTGCCAAGGCTCCTTCCTGCCCACCTTCCTGCTGGCGTTTCAAATCCTGCGTGAACACACACCTCTGCACTAGACAAACTGGTGAGCAACAGTGGAGGGGGAGCCCAGGGGACGCCAGCCCAGCCTGCAGGTCAGCACAATTCAGCTTCTCTGGGTTACAGACAGTTTCACTGGCCACAGCGGCTCCCGGGGAACGGCAGCCACAACAGGTATAGCAGCAAAGCATTCAGTGAGCCAGATCTCCACTGGATCCGGCTGCTCCATCCACCCTCACAGCAGAGGAAATTCCTGGGATCCGGTTCTCAGGGGCACTCGGGTGGCATCTCATCGCTCCCGTTTGCTCCTTCACTTGGTTTTCCCCTTCCTAATTCAGAGGTGCTTGGGGCAGAGTGTTTCCCATTTCGAGCTCCCTCTCGGCATGGGTTTCTGGTGAGGACTGGTTGCTGATCAGGCAGCTGGGAGCTAAACAGAAGTTTGGCAGGAGACAAGAATGGGATTTTGGTCAGCTACAGGAACTGCCTCTCACTCTGCCAGACCAAGGGAAACAGCGGAGGGAGAAGGAGAGAGAACAAGACTGGACTGAACTACTTTGAAATGGAAAATCTGTGGGCATACCCCGGGTCGGGGCCGTCCCCGCGCATCGCCATCGAGAGCAGCCTCTGAGGACACAGGGCCGAGACTTCCCCAGACAAGCTTCCGGGCCTCTGAGCGCGCGCATGCCCAAACCGTCAGTGCATCAAATCGTCTCGATAGCCAATGCAGCTTTGATTTGATTTCTCCTTTGAAAAGGTTTACAAACTAATCACACAGTGCAATAAACAAAGGAAACCAGCCATTCCCGACCCTTCCAAGCACCGCCATTCCTTCTCACGTCAGAGGCAGAGGTCTTTGGGGTTGGATGGCACAGGTCAGGAGTGCTAAGCAGTGAGCCTTAAGGAGTTATCAATCAGTGCTGGCCACTTTCCACAGGCACAGCAGCCTCCGACTCTGCTAACCCAGCGAACAGCAGGCGCCTGCCCACAGCACCGGCTGGAGCAGGCACATCACAAAGGGAAAGCGCTCGTTTCCACGACACGGGTGGTCTGGGCCAGGCGCGTGCATGAGCCCGAGTCCCAGACTGCAGCTAACTCGGAGCAAAAGCGAGGCCGAGGGCTGGGGTGCTACTGCTTCACTACATTTCCACAGGACCGCGGTTTCATGGTTGGAGAGCTGGAAATTCTCCCAACGGGAAAACCCACTCCAAACCTCTCCTCAGTGCAGCTCCTCTTAGGACAGCGTGGTGAGTGACAGGAGGCTGGACCTTCCCTGCTACTCATCGCGCTCCGGAGGCTAAGCAGCAGCAGCAGCAGCAGCAGCAGCTTCTGCAAGATCCAAGCAGACAGAGCAGGCTAGGAAATTCACATTTCCTGCGGAGTTCATTCATCGTTCTGAGTCCTGACCCAAAAGGATGGAACACGTGAAGACACTGAGGATTACGCCCTTCCCCTTCTTCCTCGCCTAGGGCAGGGCACTGCCACGTGGCAGGCAGAATCACGCCGCCTTCTGCTCAGGGGATGGGAAACCTGTACCAAAAAACTTCCAGAAAGTCAAATTCCTCCCGAGTAGGGCAATTCTTCCCTCTGTCCCCACCTCAACAACTCTACATATGATTAAGGTCCAGCCACTGCTTCCAGGAAACAGTTACTTAAGTCAACAAGGCAGAACAAGATTAAAAGTCAGATAAAAATCAAAAAGTACCCCCTCTCTGAAGGATCAGACTGTGTCCACCCAGATATTTCCTATAATCGTCCTATGAAAATAAAAAAATCATTAAAAACCGATTCTCTTAAATTAGGATAATACCACTGTTTAAAAATAGCCTCATCATAAGTGCTTCTCCCTATGAAGTGCTTCTCATAGAAAAATATACAAAATATATTTACATTTATAAAATCTTAAATACTCAACTGTAAACAGAACAGTAAAATCCAATGACTTAATTTAGCAGGTCTGGGGATTTTTTTTTTTTTATTTTAAATTCTTTTGAAGGCGTGGAGCAGACCCAAACAGGATAGGGTTATGCTGCTTCAACCGGGACAATAGTGTCATTCAGTTTTGCTCTCACAAGTGGGTTTGCTATTTCAGTTTCAGTGAAAGGATTTAAATTGTGGCAGCGACAAACTTGTCTCCTAAACAGCTGAGCCTTAACAGAAGTATTTGTTGGAAGTGGTTAGTGTTTGTCTTTGCATTTCTAGCGAGCGCTTACACTGGGTTTGGGTGCGTATTCCTATGTCTGACGGGGGAGAACGAAGTAACTGTATCCTAGAAACGGTTCAGAGGAAGGTGTCCAGAGAAATCGCTCATTTGCCCACTTTGTACCCTACCATGTTATTTAAGTCATCTGACCAGAGCTTCTCCTGCTGAAGCCTCTGCACCTGCTCTTCCCACGGCCTGTCCTGGAGCGCTACCAGAACTGCTCCCAACGCAGAACAGCAGCCCGTTATCCTCCGCTGCCCGCAGCGTCCTGCCTCCTGGGCTCGCCCGGGGCACGCGGCGGGCCTCTAGCATTTCAGTGCAACTAGAAGAGCCTTCAGCTCCTTCAGGGGGGAGAGTGCCCATTTCTGAAAGCAGGAACGTGGGAAAGGGCCCGGGGGTGTTGCTCGCGTGAGAAGAGCCTTTCCTCAGAGGTTTACAGTCTGCACTGGAAACCCTGAGCAGACAAGCCGCTTGGTAACGACTTAGCACGAGCCCTCCCCTCCAGGCAACCAGGACTCTTATACAAGTGCAGGAATTTCAGAGAGAAATTCTTTTCGGTTCACCCACAAGCTGCTGCCATTTGTCCTGTCCCCACAGTCTTCCTGGGCCACGAGAGAGAAAAGCCCAAGCCAAAGCGATGCGCGGGGTCACCCGTGCCACACCAGGCAGGTCCCAGCCAGCTCAACAATAGTGTTTTGGAGATGCATAGCAGAAGGAACAACAGACACTCAGAAGACTGTACCGGAGCTGGCTGGTGGGACAGTCTCTGCCTAGGAGAAAAGCCCAGCCAAATCCTGTGCTTTTTTTTTTTTCCTTTTCTAAACTTACGACACAGCAAGCAAAGGAAACCGAAAACTCCACATTCCTGTTCCCAGCAGACTCATCGTGCTGAGCCCAGACTAGACCAGAGACCCCTGTCTGCACCTGGGTCTGGGCCCGTTTCCATTCATCTACTTCCTTCCCTCTCCCACTTGCTAATCTCAGCCAAACAAACAAATGCTGGAGGGAGAAAAAGGGCATTGGGAAAAGCAACACAATCCTACTGAGGATCTTCTCCGATCGCCCGTGTCTTTCATAAAGGTAAGTGTGCGCATGTGAGACATGAAGATGTGGACTCCGACAGAGAAGCACAGCCACCACTTAGGTCCCCGAGCCCAGTCCATCTTCATTCTGGTCTCTGTCCCCCCCTTCCCTTGCAAAGACCGGGGAAGGGATGCATCGTAGCTTTGGTTCACCCCAGGCCCTTCAGGGCTCGCTCGTAGCTCACACAAGTTCTAGTTTAGAAACTTCCTGCACTTCTTGGCGCCGCAGTTACAGAGCAGTTTGTTGCTGGCGTCCTCGATGGGGAATTTGTAGTCGTAAGTGAGCTCCTCCCCACGGTAGATTTTGCGCATGGCGAAGATGACGATGTGTTTCTGGCCATCAATGTTGATGACCCGGGAGTAGCAGTTGGGCTCGCATGAGTGGTTGATAAAGCGGGCTGCATTCCCGTGCATGGTGGCATCTACCACCTCAGAGTCGTCAATACGGAACATGTAACAGCCAATCCCCTAGAGGAGAGAGAGGCAATTAGAGCTCGCGGGAGCCGAGAGCCCAATTCCCTGCTTGGATGCTGCTCCTGTCGTGACAGCCAGCCGTCTAGCATCCAGGTCTCTGCGGGGCCACAATCCCCTCTGGATGCTAACAGCTACCTGGTCTGCAAGACTCTTGTCTACGTCATTTCATTCCCGTGTCCTCTCAATAATCTGTGCTTTTGATGCAGGCGGAGGTATTTCCTAACCCCCTGGAGGAAGGCAAGGAAGTGCTGGAAAAATCTGGGAATCCCTTTGGAAAACCGGAACTCCAACAGTCGCCTGCAGCTCCTACATCTCCGGAAGCCTGCACTGCTTTCACCCCACCCTTGCATCCACAGACATCGATGTTTGCGGACAAGGTCCGGCAAGGATTCGGGCCCAGCCTCTGCAAACGCCTCCTGGAGTTAATCATGCTAGTCTGCATTGGAAGCAGTTTGTTTTGAAGTCACCAGAACCATGTCTGAGCTCCACCAAAGAGCACCGGAGGTTCACAAATGTGCACCCTTCCCCTTCCCTACCACTACGTTAGCTTTAGCATTCCTTTCCTAAAATTCTCTGGCAAGACTGATAAGAAAGAGGCTTCAAGGAAAGAACTACTGCTTCACACAGGAGAAACAGCCAAGCAAGGAGCATTTACGTTTTTGGACTTCCCCCAAAGCGGACACCAGAATACTATTTTGTTTGGTGTCTACAATTTATGCAAAATTCATCATCATCTAGGGGCGAACACAGAAAGAGCAGCCAGAAACTCTACTGATTCTGATCCTGGCTATGGCACCAAAACCCTCTGTGCCCTTGGGGAGAGAGTTTAACTTTTCTGCTTTCATCTCTCCGTCTACATTCCCTTACCCTGCAGCGTGCCGCAGGGAATACTTCCTTGAAGACAAGTACGATGGGTACTCTAGGACTCCACAAACTTGATGTATGCGCGTGTCAGAATTATACAAGGCTTTTCTTTCATGATCCCCATTAAAGGCTTTAATCATGTTTCCCCCTTGGTGCGCTTCCTCCGACTCACAACAGGGGTAATGGGAGTTTATTGTGCCTTTTAAAAATGCCTATGAAAGCCCATAACTCACCTTACTGTCATAGTACTTCTCTCGTTTGTCAGTGAGGATGGAACGAATGACATTGCCTGAATATTCAATCACCATCTCACCTGCATCGATGTTCCTTTTGCAGAACAGGCCTCGTCCATGGATGGGAGACCTGGCAAAAGAAACAGCAATGAAGCTTGATCCTATTTGTCAGCTTAAGATCAGGAACACTTTAGTGCTCCTTATTAAAAGGGACCAAGGATTCAACCTCCTCACCCTGTTGCTATTATACAATACTACCCAGAACATTATCAGGTTTCCCACCCACCCACAGAATAAATGCCTGAGCTATTACCACAGTGTGCTGGAGGGAACAAGTGCTTTGTACTAAGGAGCAGCTGTTCAAAGATTTTTGACCTGAAAACAGAGGGAAGAGAAGAAGGAAGAAGGAAAAACCTCCTTCCCCCCCAGTATTCTAGGCAGATTTTAGGACGGTTTCTTTTTTTTCTTTTTTTTGAACTTTGCACCCCTGTGACAGAGGCCCTGGCTGAAAGCACCAGGCTGAAAGCACCATACCTGTAGACACCGACTGCCTCCTTGGAGGTTTTCTTCAAGTGCCGGAACCGCATGGGCATTGGCAGGTCCATACTAGTTGCCCTCCTAGAATAAAAGAGGCTCAACTAAGCAATCACCTTTATTTAGGAGCCAAGTGCTAGCTGGCATAGTTTAAAAAACACATTAACATTTCATCATCATGACACTGCAAACCAAAGTGCTCTGAAAAAGCAGCCAGGATTAGTACCATGTACTTTACATTTTGCATGCTGTGTGTAATTAGCCCCTTATCTCAGACAACTCCTTACTTCTAGCTATTTCTCTGTCCTAAAAAAAATTATTCATCTTTTCTTCCAAAGTTCTGCTCAAAACAGTTTGTGGTTGCAGAGAAATGAAAGTTGAAGAACTTGCCTTTTGGGTCATCCTTGATAGTCAGTTCCCTTGCTAATGAACAATTCTCCTACAGCTTATTTTCTAGCGCTCTGCGGATTTTAAGTTGTGATATCACTCTAGAAGGTGCAATAGATAAGATCAAGAGATCTGTTTATTTTATCCAGCTCTTGTGCCTCCTTCCTCTTGGGAGTCATAAAACTTTCTGCTTACCGGGCTGACTTCAGCTGTACCTCTTCCTCTTCCTCATCGTTGGGGTTGTACTCTGGTGGCTGCCGGTGTTTAGAAGCCAGGAAATTGAACATGTCAAAGGCAGACTTCCTAAGGTTCAAGGAGCAAGAAGCATTCGAATAAGTAACTCAAAATCTAATTTCAACAGCATTTTGTTAGTTGTGGCTGCTGCAAGGGCTACGCCTGCTTATGATTCTCTCTCTCTCCTAGCTTGCTTTAACACTTGTTCTCAATGAGTGCTCAACCCTGCACTGCCTGAAGCTTTGTAAGGCAGCAACACAATGGTTAGTTACATCATTTGCCAGGGATGACTGGGTAGCAAGCTAGGCCACTCTGCTCATTTTAGTCTACTGCTGCCTGGCAAAGCCAGGTCACCAGGCTGGGCAAGAGAGCGGTGCACACATCTGGGAAGACGCGCCATTGATCTTACATTTGGAAGGTGCTAAGATTGGTTACTTTTTGCTGAAAGCTTACAGTGTGTTGGAAATATAGCATATGCCTTACCATATGCCAGGAAAAGTCTCTCTCAACCCAGGCAGTGGATTTAGCAAACCCTGACCAGCGCAAAGCCCACACTTGCCTCAGGTGGACTTCAGCCCTAGCAGAGCCATGTGGGTTCAGCGGGGGTTCATTGGCTTCCTCCGGTTTGTGAAACCTAAACTTGTAGTTGTGGCAGTGCTTTGCTCCGTAGAGCTGCTCAATCAGGAACACAACAGCATCGTGGATAATCCCCAGCATTCTCAGACCGTTCACACCTAGAGAGGAACAAAGGAAAAGGGCTAAGAAACCAAGGCCACTTGGAAAATCCAGCAGCCTGGTACAGACTAGTGGACAGACTAGATTTAACTCCTGCCACTTGGTTAACAAGTTCTAATAAAAACTAAAAAACCTCTTGTTTCAGTCAAAGCACCAAGAAATATCCTCAGGATACTGCTGAAACTCCAAGGGGGTGGATTTTGTACATGATTATGCTGGTCAGAATGCCAACTTCTATTGCAGGAGTATAATCAGCCTTCAAGAAATCACACACTATTGGATAGCCTGCTGCTTGCACATCCTTTCACAGCATCTGAGTCACCTCTTGCTCAAAAGCTTGTGCGTCTCCGATTCAGTTAGTCTACCCTGAATTCTGCCCGACTTCAGACTGACCCTGCTATCTACCTCTCCCTCTTTAAATAAGAAAATACACCAGGCCTTACTGAAAGGTAGCTTTGAGCATCTCTCTTGTACACTTCACTGTTACACTGGCACATCTCTAGAGAGAAAACGTCTCTCTGCTGTGTTAAACAACTTTGGACCAAAGTCGCACAACACACCTAAATAAGCACTGCTTTTGGAAACAATGCACCAAAGGAAAAGACCACGAATACCCAATTTGGCCAGTCACCGTCTATTAGAAGAAAGAGTTTAATTTTCCTATATCTGCATCTTCCTTAAAAGGGAATGAGATTGCCTAAGATTTGGACCACGAACCTGTCCCTCTCGGCACGGAGTAGCTTGTTCCACGTGTCACCAACAAAACCCACTACATTCTTACCAGCAAAAAAGTGAGTGCATCAGCAGCAGTATAAATACCAGCCCAAGTTGGTGACCCCATCCTTCTTGCAAATGTAATTTTTGCTGCAGATACATTGGATCTCTTATTTGCACAAACCTTGAGGAGTTGTCCCTGCTTAAATCAATATTTGCTGACAAAGGTGTGTTTCTCCACCTGAAGTAAGCTCTTTTCTTGCCACCAGCCTTTTTTCTTCTGAAAACGTGTCATTTCAGCCTCCTCTCAAGATTGTGTTTGTTCTGTTCTTACAATACCCTGGTTTGCAAAGAAGGAATTGCATACGCACTCGGGTGTTACCTGCAAATGACAGCTGCTTCAGCCGGGCATTGGAACGAGCTTCCTGAACTTTGTCAATCAGCGATTTCCAGGCATCTGTGATGACAGAATAAAAGACAAGATAGTAAGACTAGATGCACATTTAGCTGGGGAGCCTGGAACAGGTGCCTTGCTGTGCCTCTCGACTTTGCCTCCTCACTCAGTCACACAGCTGTCTGCAGGCTGGATGTGCAGACGCAGCGCGTAAGAGCATCTTGCGGGACTCTCCTGCAGTGGTGTGCTTAAGCCCACTGACAAATATAGAGGAAGTTGCAGTGAAAGGCCATGAGCTCACTGCTTTGGCACTTAACAGCTTCCACCCGCTGCAACAATAAATGTCTGGTGCAAATGCAACTCAGATGTTCTTATGATTTTTCAGAACAGTACCTGGAGGCCATTAAAGCCAGATCCCTGTTAATCACTTGTTCTGTCCCATCCTAAAGGTATCAACACTGTTGGTCAATGAATTTAAACTAAGGCACTCCAGCATTAAGGGTTCTGCTCCACAGCTCCATGCAGAGATCTCTGTTTCTCAAAATATATATGTTTACCTTTGCAGTGAAAACTAAGAGCTGCAAACAATAACCACTGTCCTCACCTTCAAAGCTTTCCGCACAGATCTGAAAGCCATCATCACTCGAGATCTCAAAAACCAGCCCTTTCTTTGGCTTCTTCTCACCAAGGCTCTCTTTCCTCTTTTGCTCCTGCTGCAGCAAAACAATAAGCGGGGAGCTGAAAGTACCTTCCTCTTCCTCAAGATTTTTGGAACCTGAAAAAAAAGTAAGCAGGCAGGCCAGCGTGAAGATCCAGGTAGACAGAATAACTTTTCAGCTGGTCTCCCCCCACAGATGAAACAACACCCTCACGGTGAAGGGAGTTTTTCACTGGCTTGAGCTGATGATTCTTTGCCTCAGTGGTCCTAAGCGAGGGGCACGACACGTCTCTCCCTGGGGTTGCGGAGAGGCAGCAGCAAGGCGCCAGACTGCCATGCACAGACCCTGAGATGGTGCAGAGTCACTTGGACGAACTGGATGCCTGTAAGTCGGCAGGCCCGGACGAGCCTCATCCGAGGGTGCTGAAGGCACTGGCTGATGGCACTGCACAGCCACTGGCGGGAATACTTGAACGCTCGTGGTGCACGGGCCAGGTCCCGGAGGACTGGAAAAGGACCAATGTGGTCCCCATTTCCAAGAAGGGGAGGAAGAAGGACCTGGGCAACTACAGTCCAGTCAGTCTCGCCTCTATCCTTGGCAAAGTCTTTGAAAAAATTATCAAGGCTCACATTTGAGAGAGCCCGGCAGGACAAATTATGCTGAGGGGAAACCAGCACGGGGTCGTAGCAGGTAGAGCATGCCTGACTAACTTAGTCTCTTTTTATGACCAGGTTACGAAACGCCTGGACGCAGGAGGAGGGACGGATGTCGTATACTTAGGCGACCTTGTGGCTGCCTGTAAGTTCATCACGGGGGCACAGAAGGGAACTGGTGAGGTTTTATCCACCGAGGCGCCCCCGCGGGTTACAAGAAATAATGGCCACAAGCTAGCAGAGAGCAGATTTAGACTGGACATTATGAGGAATGTCTTCACAGTTCGAGTGGCCAAGGTCTGGGATGGGCTCCCAAGGGAGGGGGTGCTCTCCCCTTCCCCGGGGGTCTTCAAGAGGAGG